>JAHFWI010000103.1:0-600000 GCA_028554975.1 Himalopsyche kuldschensis
TGAAATATATCTAAGAATATAAAAAAATCTGGGCTAAGATTTTGGGTGTTCTTCCCTTATAAAGGGTCTTTTTATAAGGGAGTATATTTTACGGCATTAAATATGGAATATAGCATCAAATGTCTGCCAATATCCATTCATTATAAAATGGGCCATGTCGCTAAAGTTGACTTTTTTGACAAATTTGGGTAAACTTCCAACTGCTCCAGAACCCAATCAGGCGTTGTCTGTGGTCGTTTACCTGAAGTTCCTCGGTTAGTTGGATTTTATACGGGTGCAGACATAAGGCCCGATTCAAAATTCGCCAAGTTGAAGTCGCAGAAAAGCCAAGTTCTTGTGAACAACGAGAAATAAGCTGCCTTGGGTTTTCCTGTACACTTTCACACACAGCAGCAATGTTTTCACCAGATATTGTATTTTGATGACGTACAGGTAGGTGTTGGCCGATTATTTACCAAACTGGTTGACTCAAATTTGGCCACTAAACAATGAATAATCTACTCAGAAGGACAAAGTAACATATTTTGAGCGTCCCTATTGAAATACCCTTTACATTTACTTAGAGAGTAAAATTATAATCACCACTCATCAGGCGCAGCGCGGAGTTTTTGTCGGGATAAATTCACACCAATAGAACTAAACGCGTGCAAGTGTGTTATATTATTTTTTTACCACGTTCGCTCCCAACTCAGAGCATATGGACTCCTCACGGAGTTTATCTCAACATATTTTTTTTCTACGAGAACTGCGTGTTAATCAGTTGCTCAACCTCTCTCTTTTGAATAGAATAGGGATTGCAAGGATACGAGGACTCGGACAAGACTAGTGGTTAGCTGATCGCTGTCGCATTGCTTCGCTTTATGGGATAGGAAAAGTGGGAAGGGATTTTCAACAACACAAACACCCATGCCTTTGAACAGATTTATCGACTGACAAAAATCTGCTGGTACCGGGAATTGAACCCGGGCGGTCTTGCACGCAAGCCAACAACGTTGACTACTGCGCCACGGACCGTGTTATATATTGATTGTGAATTGTTTTTACTATTTGCGGGGAATAGCCGTTCATTTTTACAGTCGTGCGTCACATACTTATTTCAAGGTTGTAGAGAGAGGCTCATTCCCGTGACGCGTCGTAACAATGACGCGCGCACACTCATTCGATAAAGTGTGTTTGTGTAAGTCATCAACTCTCAGGCCTTCGTTTGAGTTTTGATTATTCAGTCATTTGCCAACTTCGACTTGAATTGATTGAATTCTTTGAATAGCCTTATTTTTTGGTTACATCATTTGCTATAAAAATCCACCCTTGCATGTATTGTGAGCGCACATCACCGGATAGTATGTTTTTTATTTAGTACCGATAGGGAAAGGTTAAAAAAGCTATGGAATACATTCTTCCCATCTGTAGCGTAGTATTGAGTATATATTTGCATACAATTTTTAAAAAAAGAAGATTTATTTTTAATATCTTTTTATATTATGTCTTATTTCTAAGCCTTTCGTAAATACAAAGCATTTCTTGGAATAACTGTATTATTTATAATTTAGCGTGGCATAGTTAGGGGTTAAACATATATTCGCGAAATTAATTAAATCTATGTTGCCAGAATTTCAAAAACGTCTCATTAGGACTTATAATATTATTATGTCAATAAACTAATAATATATAGGGTGGTGAGGACGTTAGATTTCATAGTGAGTTTTTTATCAATTAGTACATGGGTCGTTTACTTGACACAGGTGATATTTGGTTTTGGCGTAGAATTAACTTCTTAGGCAATACTAGTATAAAGATTAAAAAACAGCTCTCTAAACGTGTTAGACCAGCTTTCTATTGTAAGAATTCACTAGGTAAATTATTAATTAATAATAAAGGTAAAATAAATTATAAAAATAAATCTGGCATTTATACAATGTAGTGACTGCCCTATGTTTTACATTGGGAAAACATCTCGAACTTTGAATATAAGAGTGGCTGAGCATTTAGCCGCTTTTCGTTTAAAACAAGATTCTTCAACATTCGACAATCATTTACTTTTTGAAAATCACGCATATAATATAGACTCAGGCATTGAATGTTTACACATATACAAGGGTGAATATAAATTGTTGTATAGATAAAAAGAGAGTAGCTTAATAGTTAACCAATTATAAACGAACAACTTAATCTTCCAAAATAACCATTGTTATACACCCTTTAAATGATTATCATTTATTAATAATTCAACCGGTCCGGTCCGTGGCGCAGTGCGTGCCGGACCACCCGGATTCGATTCCCGGTACGAGCGGATTTTTGCAGTCGATAAATCTGTTCAAAGGCATGGGTGTTTGTGTTGTTGAAAATCCCTTCCCACCTGTCCGATCCCAAAGAGCGACGCATAGTGACAGCGATTAGCTAATCACTAATCACTAGTCCTGTCCTAGTCCTCGTATCCTTTCCATCCCTACCCTCTTCGAAAAAGAGAGGTTGAGCAACTGATAACAAGCAGTTCTCTTAGAAAAACGTATGTTGAGATAAAATCCGTGAGGAGTCCATATACTCCAAGTTGGGAGCGGACATGGTTAAAAAAAATTCAACCACTTAGTATCATTAATTATTAATTCAAACACTTGAAATCAATCAACTCAGTAATAATAGGTCGGATAAAACCCTACATTTATTTAAGATATTCCTATGTCATTATCAGGCCATTAGTATTTGCGATAATACTTTCAAAAATCCCGATAATTGTAACAAACCCACTTAATTCATTGAAATTTTAAAAGTAATTTAACTTTGTGATCTACTTTTATTTTTGTATATAAACGATAAAAACTGTTTACTGCTCGACAGTTCAAGTACATCCGTACACTTGAAATGCCCGAAGATGCCGAAAGGCGAAACCCGGGTTGTTAGTGACAAAACTCAAAAGGAACTGAAAAAGTACAAAATTAAAACGATTCAAATTTGAAATTGAAATTCCATCATGTACCCTAAGTCGAAATCCTTAATTATATAAAGTTAACCTTAATCAAAGTTTAAAATTGATCTAATAATGGCGGGACTTCGAAACAGCTATCAAATATCTAATATAATTCTTGTGGAGTTTAATAATTTGAGCTTATTATGTTCATATCAGTCTTAATAGCAATGGAAAAACTTCGCTCAAAAATGACGAGCTTTAAACTTTGAACACAGCTTTGAAGCAGACGTATGTAGCTATAACAGTTCGCGGTTCATTGAAAATTTGCGAAGATTTCACTTTTGATATTTAGACATCAGGCTGTCTTGTAAAGTTTATCTTTAAAATACTCAGGTCTAAACCAAACAAGTTTTAAGTAAATTCTGAGAGCTTTCGATATTTCACAGCTGATGTATACATTTTAACAAAATTTTCGTATAGTAAAAATCATCCCTTAATTATGAACGTATTCCAGTGTTACACTGGTAGGCCACCTAGAGACTCCAATTCGAGTATAGAATACTCGAGTATACTCGTAAATTTTTCAATTACTCGATACTCGGTTAATTTGAATAATACTCGAGTTTATACTATTATTTTTATTATTATTATTATTTTTTTAAACCGACGTCCACAGCAACAGAGAGAAGTTTTTTCTACTGCGGGAATAAAAAACAAAGCTTCGAAACAATTTAAAATTTGAGACGCAGAAGTCGAAAAAATTATTTAACATCGATTTATTTACACAAAATTTGAATTAATAATATTTATTTTCGTACATCTGAAACTACTCGAGTATATTCGAGTACTCGAGTAGTTGAGATATCAAGTAATTGGTGTCTCTAATGCCATCCCTGGAGTTAATGTTGCTCACCTTTCACGCGTGATTTTTCAATTATGTTTCATTATAGCATATTTCAAAACCAGTTTTTTCGTGACTTACGTCGAAAATATTGTCAATATTTTCATTGATTAAAAATAAAGACGTCACCGAGGTGCATGAATTTGTTGCTCATTAACTCTGGTTACAATTCACATGTCCAAAATTGCGGAATGTCGAAACCCGTGATGCCAGTGACATATATCATGATTATTTTCTAAATTTGATGTTGGAATTTCATCATGCATTTAAGTTGAAATTCTAAGTTGCAATTATTTTTGGTTATCATAATACAAGTAAGGATTAAGCCTGATGGAGTTTTAATAATACCAAGAATGCTAGTGTCATGACATGAAAATATTGACATCGGTTGATATAATAAAAACAATAGCACATTTTTGGTACTAATTCCACATTATATATGTATTAAGATCGGATTTCGCTAATCGCGAGCCTTATTAACTGATGGTATGTTGATAGTTCTCTCGATGAGCGAAACCGGTCTTGATCTTAAAAATATTTATGTAGAATAAGTACCAAAAATGTGATATTATTTTTATTATAATGCCATTCCACCAAGTTTGTATTGACAGTGAAAATACGCTTAGAAAAATAACAATGTATTTTAGTTCTATATTAATTATTTTATATACCTAATTTATGTAGAACTAAAATACATTGTTATTTTTCCTACCGTATTATAATGGAGTTCTACCAAGTAAATGCCTACTCAATCAATAGACAGTCAACATCTTAAAAGTGATATGGTGAACAATGTTTTCATACCCTGCCGCATGATGCTTTTTTTTAACCTTTCAGAGCACATACTTACAATTCACATTATTGTCGTTCCATGAGAAACGTAGAGCTTTTCTGTAGGACGCAGTCACGTTAGGGTTTGTTTCAGTTGCTATCGTTACGAATTTTCCCTAGCAGGATCTGATCGTGTTTATTTGACAGCTGTGTATCGTCAGTTTGAATTTTTGGCGCGGAATTCAATAAGCGAAACGGAGTGGCGGAAAAATGTAGATAGCTGTCGCGCAGGCATTACCCCGGAAACGGAAGTAGAAAGTAATTCAGTTTCGCAGAATATAAGCGATGTTTTTTTTCAGTTTATTGACTTTATTGGCAGTCGAACAAGCCGTAGTGGCAGATTATAAAGTTATACCGTAAAACGGGGTGAATAGAGACACCTTTTACCCTTAACGACTATGTATCTTCATAATGGCTTGAAACTTGTTTCGATGGTCCTACTACAGATTCATGACAATATTTTTCAAATAGTCACTATCGTTATGAAGACACGGTCAATTTTGTTCGATGTCTCTATTCACATTGAATCGGGGTAAATCGAGACATGGCAGGTGAATAGAGACAGAAATACATATAGTAATGATTGAAATATATGAAACTCTATTCTATACGAGTCAAAAAGTTAGAATGCACAGGTATCGAACTTAAGGGTTGTTTCAATTTTGGGCAATGATTTAGTTGGTTTGGTTTTGTCATTCGAGAGATGGTATTATAGTCATTGTAAATAACTATACATAAATAATAAAAAATACATTGGATACTTTGTAAAGTTGTGCTAAAGTTCAATCCTTGTTTTTGTCTCTATTCACCTGCCAGTGTTTATTCACCCCGTTTTATCGGTAGTACACGCATTGCGGTAGAACAGATGTTTTTTTTTAACAAAACTTGATTGACATGTCATTTCAGTCACCAGCCAGAAGGGCTGTTTGGTTGATCAATGCAATGCCGAGGACTTTCAGAACAACAAACTAAGTGTTTTTTTAAATTTGTTTCTAAAGTAATGATAATATGTTGTGTCTTTTATAGTATTCTCTGTTGAATAACGTTTGAATAATGTTTCGTTTTATATTATGAACTTTATTATAAAGGGTCTTTTTATAAGGACGCTTAGTTTTGAAATGTAAATAAAACAAGTTGTTTGTGAGATTTCGACTAAATTTTAATTTCATTTGTAAGTATATTTTACGGCATTAAATATGGAATATAGCATCAAATGTCTGCCAATATCCATTCATTATAAAATGGGCCATGTCGCTAAAGTTGACTTTTTTGACAAATTTGGGTAAACTTCCAACTGCTCCAGAACCCAATCAGGCGTTGTCTGTGGTCGTTTACCTGAAGTTCCTTGGTTAGTTGGATTTTATACGGGTGCAGACATAAGGCCCGATTCAAAATTCGCCAAGTTGAAGTCGCAGAAAAGCCAAGTTTTTGTGAACAACGAGAAATAAGCTGCCTTGGGTTTTCCTGTACACTTTCACACACAGCAGCAATGTTTTCACCAGATATTGTATTTTGATGACGTACAGGTAGGTGTTGGCCGATTATTTACCAAACTGGTTGACTCAAATTTGGCCACTAAACAATGAATAATCTACTCAGCAGGACAAAGTAACATATTTTGATCGTCCCTATTGAAATACCCTTTATTTATCAAATGTATTAGAGCACTGTTTTATCACGTATTACCTAGCTTCATTTACAAAAAATATTTATTTTTACCATGTCCACTTCTAGCTTGAAGCATATTATGGAGCCCCCACGGAGTTAATCTTCATATAATTTTTTTCTATGAGAATTTTTATTTACTAAGTTGCTTAACCTCTAATTTTCAAAGATAATAAGGATTGGAAGGATGCGAGGACTAGGACAGGACTAGTGTGTAGCTAATCACTCTACCTAAGCGCCGCTGACTGGGATTGGCAAGGTTTAAATTAAATTTTTGACAGCACAAAAACTCATTGTCTTCGAAAAGAACCGATTAAATGACTGAAAAATCAACCTACACCTGGATTTTCATCACGGAAGCCACTGCACCACAGACATAAAAGAAATTTATGTATTTGTAAATAGATTTCTATTGTGGCGAGGTCAAGACCGGTTTCGCTCACTGCGGGAGTTTTCAGTTGAAAATCAGGAGCTTCCTAGAATCCTAGTGCGAAGAAAAGTTCTTTTCTTAATTTATCAATTTGTCCGGTCCATGGCACAGTGTCAACGGTGTTGGCTTGCGTGCCGAACCACCCGGGTTTGATTCCCGTTACGACCGGATTTTTACAGTCGATAACCTGTTCGAAGGCATGGGTGTTTGTGTTGTTGAAAATCCCTTCCCACCTTTCCGATCCCAAAGAGTAACGCATAGTGACAGCGATTAGCTAATCACTAGTCCTATCCTAGTCCACGTATCCTTTCCATCCCCTCTGTCTTTGAAAAAAGAGAGGTTGAGCAACTGAGTAACAAGCAGTTCTCGTAGAAAACAATATATGATGAGATAAACTCCGTGAGCAGTCCATGTGCTCCAGGTTGGGAGCGGACATGTAAAAAAGCTTACTTCTATACTTTTGAAGACTTTCATATGTGCTTCTTATGATATCTTGCCAAGAAACTATCAAGCAATTTTTTTCCAGGCAATGGAGGTTAATGAAGACAGCGCAGTAAAATTTTTACAAATATCTACTGGCTAAAAGAAAAAATTGCAAGGGATTGCGTTTTCGAGTCCCGGTGCTCATCAGGTATTGAAAATCTTCGGGATCCCGGGATCGGAAGCCCTACTCCACACTAAAATACAGAGTCCATATGCTCCAAGTTGGGAGTGGACGTGGTTAAAAAAAAATTATGTCAAAATAAATATGTCAATATAATATACATATGTGTGTTGACTGATGAATTTGTACAGACTTCTGAATGGAAATCCACATATATACCAATGAAATACTAATGTACACAATTCGCTAGCATTTCCCTCTTTCCAAGTTAGTTTTGCTGTGCTCGAGTGGCCATTTCTTAAAGGGTATATCACTTCACTCCACCCCGCCAGCGAAGTCTCTCTCAGTCCCCTCGTTATCCCCAGGGATACAAACTTTTAAGTTGTACTCCGAATTTCTCGAAGGTCCTTGTAACTCGCCGCGGAGCGTATTACGGGACAGTGATACGCTACCGGTGCTGCGCTAGATACCATGATATGGTTTATAATGCAGCAGTTTGACAGTCCCCGAACACGTCAATAGTTGATGAATTTAACATTCGAAAGATGATCCTCAGGGACTCTAAAAATACTCCAGCGTTTAAGGGGTCCCCCCCGTGTGATATTTTGTAACAATCTTTTTTTTTTTTTTTTGCATAAAATGATTTTTAAACACGTTTAGAATATGCTGGTAAAGTAATTTTACAATATTTGAAGTCGTTGGAAAGTAACTGAATTTAGATGACACTTTTTTGGGGGCGGGACACCGGACACATTTTGACGCTTAAATTTTTACATGAGAACTTTCAATACACACGTAATTTCAAAGAGCGAAGCAAGCAACTTCAAAGCACTTAAAACATGAAGAAGAAAGAATTATCTATGGACCTGGCATACCAGATTAATGGTGAGTACAGATTTCATGGTAGATTAAAAACATGCATTGTCATCGTTTGAACAAGGATATTGAAAAAATTTGCACTCTTTTTGTTTTTACGTAACAAAATATTCGAAAAAAATCATTAAATATGAACTTTTTTTGAAAAACTTGTCAATTGTTCAATTTTCCACATTTTCAAAAGATCCTTGTTCAAACGATTTTCACAGTTTAATAGATTAAAACCGTTAGATTTTTTGATTTCAAATAAGCTAATCACCCGTAATCATTTTTAATCACAAATTTCAATCCGGCCCGTTTCTCAAAAAGTCTGGTGACACAATTGGTGGAATGGCATCTTCAATTGATAATGCTTGCGTTGAGCGAAACCGGTTCTGATCTTAATAAATCTAACGTGGAAAAAGTACTAAAGCGGTGTTTTATTACTTTCATTAAATGTATTATTTCAATGGAAGCATTTATGAATAAAATAAATTTCTTAATAATAACAAAGATATATTTCCAAGAAAACACATTTTTTTACAGTGTAAAATAGGTTTAAAAAAATGTCAATTTACGTCGGTAGATTAAGTTTACTCTACGGTGCGATTCCTACATTTTCCAGTGTCACCTTTTTTCTCGTGCGTCCAACATAATCATGAATGTAAAAAATACAACCCAGGAATGGTACGTTTGTTTATTTATAGATGCAGGTTTCAAAAACCTCCATCTAGATTTGCGAGAAACATATTCGTTATATAAAGAGAGACCTTGTCCTTTCTAACTTCTAAAAGCCCTGCGGTCCCGTATGGGGCCAGTGATTATGGCGCACATCGCTATTGTGCTACATTGATTTATGATAATAGTTTTCAACGTATGAATATAAGGCTTCATAAATAATATCTTTGTGATACCGATCCATAACTTTATTTTCGGTTTAGTAGAATATTTTCGTCATAATAAAGAATATAAACATCTGCGTTAATAGGTTGACTTTTGGGATATGCGTAGTGTTATATCAGGCGGACCGTAATAAATCAGCTTTATTCGCACTATAAAATATATTTCAATGCGGATAAAGATTTTTTTCTATATCTAGAAATTTATCCTTCGGGCTGACCGACTCTTTTTTCAAGATAGCTGTAGTTAAAATGGGTTCGTTAACCTATATAAATTAGATACAAGTTGGTTCTCCCACCACCCTTCCGTTATGTGTGTGCAGCCGTTATTCACAGCCGCCTTCCATAACGCTATACGATCAAGAAAAGAAACGAATTTACACCTCTATTACTTGGCCCAAGACAGAGCTGCACGGGACTGATATTTTAACCATGCACTAAGGAGCTTAAAGAGAAGAAAAATAGAAAGGAAAAAAAAAAGAAAATGTGACATGTTCAGCCACTATGTTAGAGTGATATTTTAAGTATCGTATGTATCTGTATACTGAGAATCCGTGAAGCTTAATCTACTTCGCGTTGAATCTGAAGAGGAATCAAGATTATCCCGATGTTGTAAATTTATCGAATGCCTCAAAATTGAGATAAATTAGATAGCGTACGAGTTGCGGTGCTGGTCTCTGTTCGCAAATTACAAGCAATCTTTTATTTTGCTTATGCTTTTTATTTTACCCACATAGGCTGACTTGTTTTAGAGATGTAATTATTTTTATAAGAGCTCCGGGTCGCGCGGATATTTCGCAAAAAATTCTCGGGCGTATAATGGTTAAGATTTGCGAGAAACATATTCTTTACGTAAAGAGAAACCTCGTCCTCTCGAAGGACACCGGTGGGATGTCCTATACAGGATGAATCCAAACGATTCCATAGGCAAACAAATACAATTCAGAATCTCAATCTTATTTCCGAGATATAACAGCTTTAATCCTGTTTATATGGCGGAACTTCTTGATTTTCTTCGCAGTATTCCGTGAAATATATAAGTGAAAATGCAAATTTTTTAAATTTCTTCTCCACAATTCATTGTTTTCACTAATTATTTTACTCCGTGAAATTTCTGACGGTGTTATTTAAGTGGTTTATATTTCTTTCGTTCTGCGATCCGAGGCAAGATTTAAAAACCGAATTCAGAGACATCGGAAATAGCTGAAATGGCTATCAACTATATTTTTTTTATTATTTTTTTGTTTTAACCATGTCCACTCCCAACTTGGAGCATATGGACTCCTCGCGGAGTTTATCTCAATATATATTTTTTTTTCTACGAGAACTGTTTGTTACTCAGTTGCTGAACCTCTCTTTTTTTTTTTTTTTTTTCTCGAAGAGAGTAGGAATGGAAAGGATACGAGGACTAGGACAGGACTAGTGATTAGCTAATCGCTGTCACTATGCGTCGCTCTTTTGTGATCGGAAAGGTGGGAAGGGATTTTCAACAACACAAAAATACCCATGCCTTTGAACAGATTTATCGACTGAAAAAATCCGCTCGTACCGGGAATCGAATCCGGGCGGTCCGGCACGTAAGTGTCCATGTAGCGTTAAAATTTGGAGATAGTTCCACAAAAAACGACGTAAAAACGTGTTTGAAATTAAAAAGCTAATAAAAAAGTTTTACCACTTTTAATGAAGTCATCTCACTAATAATAAATAATTAAAAATATATTTATTGTATAAAGTAAATGAAACAATATCACACTCAACAACTTAGGGATTTAATGTGTGGCATTGTCGTTTTTAATTGATGTTTGAACAAGTTCATTGTATATTGACATCTAACACTTTCTAGAAAGACCCTTAAGCTAAACTATTTAACGATTTGTGGACTATGGACATTGTAAACGAAATGAAAAATATTATTTCGTTATACCTACGGTTGTTTTATATTCATTAATACGCTTTTGTAAAGAGGTTGTGCACACAAAGCTATTCTTGCTAACGCGGTCCCCATCGGCCATTTTTAATTCATTTTTTATACTAGCCACATGACTTTTTTTTAACCATGTTCGCTCTCAACATTGATCATATGGACTCTTCGCGGAGTTTATCTCACCATATTGATAACTTAAAGAGTAATTTTGTTAACTACACTTCTGGCTGAAAGTTACTTAATAATGTTATCTTGTTGTATCATGCAAAGTGCATGTCCCGTAAAATTGTTATCTCAAAAACATATTTTAGTGCATCGGAAAATTTTTTAGGAAAATTTGATAACTCCATTGTCGTTCTAAAACATACACTGCTAATTAACCAACTCCGCCATTTTATATTGTCGACTGTCATATGTATATTCGTGACTACTGCACAATTGACAAAAAATGAAGATTTACTCTTTAAGCCAACGATATGTTTTTCTAAGAGAACTGCCTGCTACTCAGTTGCTAAGCCTCCCTTTTTTGAAGGAAGTGGGGATTAAAAGGATATGAAGACTAGGACAGGCTAGTGGTTAACTAATCGCTCTCGCTATACGTCGCTTTTTGGGATCGGAAATGAAGGAAAGGATTTTTAATAACTCAAACAACTATGCCTTTAAACATGATCATGACTGAAAAATGCGGCTCGTACCGGGAACTGGCCACTAAACTACGGACCCAACGAGTTAAGGTAAGATTTTTAGACAGCACAATGTATAATATTCTTATTTATGAAATATTTTATTTAACCTTGTGAATTCAGCGTATTTAAAAAAAACTTAAGTAAAAAAGTCTTTGTGTGAGCCCTCAGTAGCAACGTTTTTTTTACAGCGTAGCAGGCACACAAATTCAGAAGGTCTTTCGATGGCTTCGGCGGTAACTTTGTGAATGTTAATTTTACTATAAAATTAAAAATAACTTATTTTATAAAAAGTTACTTCCCGCTGCCGCCTTTTTTTATAGCCAATTAAAGCCACCGGCTTTGTACGCTGTAAAAAACGCTGGCACTCAGGCCGTACATTTAGTGGTCACGATGATGATTGACTGTATCTTATCATTTCAAATAATACACTTTGTTCCACAAAATTACCAGTCGTGTCGTGGCCAGTGTGGAGTCGGAGTTGTCGCGGCGATTTGGCCGAGACGTACTCGGAGTCCGAAATTTTGACAAGTTTCAACTTTTTATTTTTGCATATAATATGGCAAATATGTAAACAAGGAAATAAGGAAAAAAGTGTTTTTAGTGTTGGAGTCGTGTTTTTGGTCAATGTTGGAGTCGGAGTCGTACTTTTTTTTAATGACTCCACAGCCCTGGTTTTAATAGTCTCATGTAAGCGTTCGGCTTTGTTTGCATTGATATATTGTCAGTTAATTGATACATTAGTCTATTTTTATATAAATAAAATACATAGAATTTGGGTGAAAAAATTTGGGACATAATTTGAGACGTGACGAAAAAATGTTTTACTCAGAACTGGGACGGCTGTTCATTCTGTTAGGCGGCCAAGGTTTTTTCTGTCTAAAGAAATGTTTTTATTTAATATACCGTAAAACAGGGTGAATAGAGACTGCGGGGTGAATAGAGACAAAAATAAGGATTGAACTTTAGCACAACTTTACTAAATATCCAATGTATTTTTTACTATTTATATATAATTCTTTACAATGACTATAATACTCTCGAATGACAAAACCAAACCAACTAAATGATGGGCCAAAATTGAAACAAACGTGTTTATGTTCGATGCCTGTGCATCCTTACTTTTTGACTCTTTTAAACTTCTCTTTTATTACACGAAAATGAAATTAAATCATGTTTTTTTAGTTTATAAGTATCGTAAAATGAAATAAATAGAGGTTCATATATTCCAATCATTACAATCTGTATTGTTGTCTCTATTCCCATAAAAAGTCTATATTCACCTCGATTCAATGTGAATAGAGACACCGAACAAAATTGACTATGTCTTAATAAAAATAGTAAATATTTGAAAAATATATGTAGTAGGACCATAGAAACAAGTTTCAAGTCATTCATATTTGAATTATGTTTTGCAGGTATAAAGATACATAGCCGTGAAGGGTAAAAAGTGTCCATATTCACCCAATTTTACGGTACTGTGAATGTAATATTATCTGATATTTTCATTTGGAAGGCGGAGAAAAAAATATGAATGATTTCATAATAACAACGTGCTGATAATTTCAAGCGGCACGTGTGGGTTAGAAAGACACAACCAACTGGTTTTAACAGTAATTACTTAATTATCATTATTGGTCGGTAGTTATAGAAAGCGTGGGTAATTTTCTTTCATTTAAGAGATGATGGATACCTCCTTTCAGCTTTTATTCGCGTGTCGATTGAGCGGAAAGTATTTTTGAAATCAAATTAAATTGAAAGCAAATCTAAATAAAAACTTCTTTGTTTTGTTTTGTTTTTTATGTTTTTTTTTGTTGATATCTATTTTTGATAGAACTTTCTTTAAGTTCTAAGGCGTGTAACATCAAAGTTCTTCCCGTCTTTCTTGTCTCTAAGCTTAGATTTTATGTTCTAGTCTCATTCCCGTTACGGGTTAAAAACTCAGCCGTCACCTATAATGATATTTAAGCAGTATTATTGTCGCCGGGCTTGTCGAAGTCGAATTATCGTTCCTGATCGAAGGCATGGGTGTTTGACACCCTCCTGATCCTATAATGCGGCACGTAGCGAGAACAATTAATTCATCACTAGGTCTATCCTTGTCCTCGTATCCTTTTAATCCTTACTCTCTTCGAAAAATATAGGTTGAGTAAGTGAGTAACACGCAGTTTTCGTCGAAAAAGTCATATTTTGAGATAAAATCAGTGAGGAGTCCATTGGGAACGGACATGGTAACAAAAGCGGTATTATTCCTATATTGAAAATATTTTTAATCTCTTTGATGCTGCGCCCGCGTGTACACTCCAAACAATTCCGTGCTCGTAGGGCCGGCGATACAAAATGCGCGTTTACACGCAGTACTTGCGACTTGATAAAAATAATAAAACATTTTAGTACATGATTTATTTCATCAGGACCGGTTTCACGCAGTACTTGAGACTTGGCTTAGCAACGCATATATCAATTTTAAAATATCGTGCATATAGTGACATCTCTTGGAATCGTGATGTAATACTAGAACTTTAAAGATATTGTATAGTAATCTATAATATATCGATTTTAAAAAGAGCTGTTTCGTTGTGTTGAAATGTGTCGCTATCAGGGTATGCGTAGAACATTGTTTTGATGCATACCACTCAGTAGAAGATTATTAATTTGCTTTAATAATTTTGAATGTATTTGCAATATTCATTTAAGATAAAATTTATTATGAATCAGTTCCGACTTAAAAATCAAGTGCACATATTTCAGTTATTTATTATTTGAGTTAGATATTATTTGTGACTACCATGAAGTTTTGTGAAACGTTTGTTGGTTTGGTTTTTGAATAAATAATGGCATGGAAATGACACATCGTGTATTTATATGGTAAGTGTTTGTGATGTTCTATTAAAAAGTATATATATATTAGGTTTTATTTTTTGAAAGAAAATCTCGGCCCTCCATGCACGGCCATACTAATCTTAGCCGGCACCTAACAGGTTAAGGTTGATGAACTGAAAGGCGAGCATACAAGAAAAAGTCTTGTGTGGCGCACATCAATTAGATAATACAAGTAAATCTGACTTGCAAAAGCTGGCGTAGATTGCGTGGGAGGAAAGCTCCGCGTGTATATAATATATATGCGAACTTTGGTGCATATCGAAAAAGCTCTGAGAAAATTCTCACGAGAAAAATACGAGGAATTTTCGTATATCGACGAACTATGTGATATGGCCAGTATAATTGGCTGTAAATTCACAGAGACAGTAGGCAACCACAACGAGGCATTGGCGGATTCAAGGGGGGAGTGCATGAGGGCAATTGCTCCACCCTTTAGGAGATTTTATTTTCTATTTTTAAATATGACATTAATTTTATTATATTGAGTAGGCATTTACTTGGTATAACTCCATTATAATACGGTGCGAAAAAATAACAATGTATTTTTAGTAGTAGTTCTGACGAGGGCGTAAACCGAAATAGCTATCAACAAATATATTAAATAATTTCTCTATAATTAAAATACATAGTTATTTTTCGCACCGTATGTTAAATTTGACGCTATTTGTTACCAAACAAGTGCCCATGTTCCATTAAACAGCGGGCAGAATAACTCTTCTAATCTTAAGATTGAGACACTAAAATTTTCATTTGATGGTATTTGCTGACAATTTTTTACTGAAAACTATGAAAGAATAATAAAAGGTAAGGTCAAGAGCATTGTTGACTTAAAAAGTGAGGTTAGATCTACAATATAAATTATTTTCGAGGACTTATCGAGTTCCCAGTGTTTCTAAAATATTTTATTGGTGTTAACTTCATGAATTTTGCGCATTATACAGTGGAACCCCGATCTTACGTTCTCGCATTATACGTTTTCCCGCGTGGTGCGTTCATTTTCTGTAGTCCCGGCATTTAGTTCATATGTATATAAAACTTTCCCGCATTCATCGTTTCCCGCATTAATCGTTTGTTTTATACGGTCCCTTGAAAAACGTAGAATCGGGGTTTTACTGTATATTTATAGACCCAGAGTATCACTCGTCCGTTTGCAACATCTTTGGCTTCGGTTTAAGTGTCCACGGGATAGAATCTAAGTATGGGAAATTTCGTTAATTAATTTTTAGATTTATGCTTTGCCTAAAACTCCTTCAAACCTTTCCGATTCAAACAATATATTTTGAATTATGTATTTGTCTGTTTTTGTGAGGACTTTAATAAATTGTGTTTTTATTAGACTTGTATCATGGTCGCACGGGGCTGGATAGCTTTCCGTGCCCCAATCTGTCATGGGATTTCATCTTCTTGTTCTTCAGCCTGGCGTCGTGAAGTCATCTTCTTCTTCTTCTTCAGCTCAGAGTCGAGATGTCATCTTCTTCTGGTACTGCATCTGGTGTCGCATCCTCCGGTGTCCTTTACCAAGCAGGTGTGAGGAGGGAAGGAGTGGGAGAGCTAGGGTGGATCGTGTAAAAGAACGTCTCTAGGCCTTGGGTAGTTGGCGTGTGCGAATTTAACGTATTCTCTTTGGAGGGCTTTTATGGACAGATTCGGGTGGTTTTTCATATCGTCAACGAAAGTAACGGTGAGTTTACGAGTGTGTTTGCGCAGCGGATCTATCTTTAGTCCGCGTCGGATCGTGGAGTTTCGCACGTACCACAGCGCGTTGACGATACTTGTTTTGCACTACTTCGAGCTTTTTCACGTGATTTTTGTTTGCATGTCCCCAAACTTAGCACCTGTACGTCATTATCGGACGGGTAATCGCAGTTAATAGGAGCAGTTTGCTTTTTATAGGCAACTTGCTCCTCCTTCCAATCATAGGCCCTAGTCTGCCCGTGACTTGGGTGGCTTGGCGACTTAAACTTTTTCAAACAATATAGCTTAGTGATAATGATTATTTAACTACTAATCCTGTTCTAGCCATATCTTTCTGAAACCTCTCATTCTCTTGAAAACACACAGATTGAGCAATTAAGTAATACGTAGTTCTCGTATAAACGGTTGAGGTTAACGCCATTAGAAATCCGTATGCTCCACATTAGGAGCAGACATGGATACCATATTATTATAAGCTTAAAGTCTTTAACTTATTCTACAGAAATTATTTTATATATTTGTTAATAGTTTTTTCGTCTAACGAGGGCGTAAGCCGAGATAACTATCAACAAACATAGAAAATGATTTCTGTAGAATTAAAATATAATACATTGTTATTTTTCTTACCGTATTATAAAATAATTTATGTAAATTAAAAATAAATTGTAATTTTTCTCACCGTATTAAAAAGCAATGATTTAACAATATCAAAAGTTTACACATTGTATCACTAATGTTAAGATAGATATTTAAGATACAGTGACAGTATGGGTCGTCTGTCTCACCCACCGGGAAGAAAGTGTTAAAATAATATAAAAAGTGTCTGGATTTAAAACCAGCATATCATGTTGATCTAAAGAGTTTATGAATTAAAAATCTCGACCTTTCAAATAGTCGCTATCTCAAAATTTAAAACAAACAAAACAAAAATGAAAGAATATTCGTGTCGGAGATTTGAAAAAGGAAAACCTTGAGAATCTTTTGCGAGGGGCCAAAAGGGGGATGAAAATATATCTTTCATTGTCGTGCCCTATCACAATATCTTTCTGTTAGATTTTCATTTCAAAGGTTACTCTCACACTTGTTGAAAATGTCTGGACAGAATATGCATAATAGGCGTTTTATGAATTTGAAATTTTTGCTTTGTAAAACAATTATAAGGGATAAAAAAATTAAATGATGAATAGAAGATTTCTTAATTTTCATTAGTCAAAGCTCTCACACTCTTAATTATTTAACATTAGGTCTCCGTGGCTTAGTGAAGTAGTTCTCATGTGCTGCCACCAGATGATTTGGATGCGGCCACCAACTAGGGTGACCAAATTTTTCTGAAAAAAATCCGAGACATATGGGATAAAACGATATAATTTTTTTGGGTGTATGTGAAATTGGTCGATAGCTTCCTGTGAAATTCCAGGACAGTAAGACATTTTTTGACATTCAACCGTGACTTCGACACTATTTCCGGGACGATCCCGGCCAATCCGGGACGGTAGACAACCCTACCACCAACAGCTTCATAGAAAATATTGATATTTCAAAAAATGTTACCAAACAGGTGTGTCGACAAAGACTATGGAAATGAAATATTTCGTGTGCAATTAATACCAATAGTAAATTGAAAACCATCTTTTGTCCATATGACACACCTCAAACACAACAGGCTCAAAACCAAAAAAATTACCAGAGATTGCCGTAGGATCGCTTATGTTTACGATGCGGCCACAGGACAATTTTCCGTGAGATTCAATGGTCTATGGCAAGAGCTTTGCCTTAGTGATCAGGATATCGGTCAGATTTAAAAAAATTAAAAAAGAGATCTTGGGCTGTGTGCATGTAATTTTTGATGAGTTGTTCACGACTGATTCATTGTTTACCATCGAGTTTATCTCGTATAATTTTCAGAATTCAAAATGTTTGGAGCATTGGCATTAATAAGCTGTGATGCCAAATATTTTTTAAATTAAAAAAATAAATATTTGAAGTTATCCTGATTCGTATCATATTTACTCTTCGTGGAGTTATTCAAGAATAGGTATTACGCTGTACTCTACGCTGTAAAAATCGCTTCCACTTAGGCCTCACACTCCAATCCGAGTATCAAATATTCGATGCTCGAGTTGTTAGAAAAATACTCGAGTAATACTCGTACTGAACGAAACTAAGCTCACACTAGAATTTGAGTTTAATTCTCTATTATTTTTGAAATATATGTTTAATAAATTGGAAAAAATGTGTTAATGAATGTAAATAAGCTTATTCATTTATTATCTATTTATATATGTTACAGCGAAAGTGTATTATCAGGGATAATATATTATCACTAGCAAGAATATATTCTCACTGGCACTTGTTAGTGAAATCATATTGAAACTAAATTTTACACCTGTCAAATTCAACCTTAGGCTTGTGTGCCCGGTTTGAACTGACGTTTTTGCAGGCCAGTGCTGCCAGTACGGAAAAAATCACGAAAACATCCGCCCGGCTTGTACCAAAGAAACATATTTGAATTAATAATACATTTTAAAGTACATCTGAAACTACTCGAGTATTTAAAAAAATTACTACTTGATACTCGAGTAGTTGAGATGTCGATTAATTGGAGTAACCATAATTCAAGTGAACGATTGTAGATAAGGATATATTTTGTAAATAAAATAAAATTTTATGCACCTTTCTTCAAGCACTGCACACGCCAATGAACACTGGCATTGTATATTTAACACAATGACGTCAGTGGGGGTGGCATTTGTACATTTGTCTCTGCGTTTGATAGGGGCAAGAAAGCGGGGTAAGCCCATTATTTATTATTTTTGGTTCGGGCAAAGATATTTATACGAAATACAATGTGGCTGCCACAGACAGATTGGTGCAACAGAAAACGTCATGAAAAATTGCACACAAATAATCGGATCGTACATGACGGGTGTTTTTATCTATTTCACGTACTGTGAATCACTTTTGACACTTCTGATATTGCCGTAAATAAAAATAAAAATTCTGTATTATTTTTTTATCAAAGCTAGATCTAGTGATTTGACTTTTGAGATGAAGTTGAAAATGTGAAATTATATAAAATTCAAAACAACTTTGATTATTCCACGTATGATGAATGTCTTAAAAGCAAAAAAAATCCAATTTCGCAAATCAAATAACCCTCGAAATACGGTCCCTGAAAAATAACGTATAAGTTTGGATTAAAAATAACCCAGTGTTATAGCTTAATTGGCATAGATTGCATTAAAACAATGTCATAATATGCTTTAACGTATCTTTAAGCATCGTTCTAAAAATATATATATATATATTTAAAATTGATAGTTTTCCTATAAATAATCATATTTTCAGACAGCCAGCAGATCGTATTGATGTTCAAGACAGACTGGCGTAGTCAAAACCGCTTATCTACGTCTTTTAATATATATAGCATCCATTTCATTTGAAACGTAAGTTTGATCAAGATGCGTTTGAGATTGAGCGTCCGAAGATGCATCTGAAAAAGGTGAAACACGTGTCATAATTAGTAACACAATACCTGGAATAATCAAAGTTATTTTTAATCTTATATATAAAACCGAAACGGTGTATGTATGTCTGTGGGTTTTGTAATTCCCTTTTGCATTGTTGGTCATTAAGTTGCCATAAAAACGAATATGAAAGAAAATATGTTTGAATTTTTATCGGCGAAGACATTTAGTCAAAATGTAATAAATTAGTCTTCTACTGGACTTTTCCCGGCTTTTGTTATTAATAATAATGTTTATAATTTACGTGAAGGTATTATTTGACAGCAAATTAGATTTTTTCCTTGAATTTGAAAATTTTAATGGGCGAGAATGGGGATGTTATCATATTAAATAAATTTGTGATTTTATTTTAACTCTATTTTGAATGTTAGATTTTGTGATATAATTATGTCGAATGATATAACATTAAATAATTATTGTACGCTTAGTCCGAGCGACGCCGGGTAGCAATACTAGTTTTATATAAAAATGAATTTCCACAAAGTTCACTTTTAAGGTTTACACTGTAAATACTTAGTGGGACGGCATTATAATAAAAATAATAAAACATTTTTAGTGCTTATTTTTTTCCCCCACTAGATTTATAAGATCAGGACCGGTTTCGTTTTCATAGCGAGCATTCATTCGATCAGTTGATAATGCTTGAGCATTGTAGAAAAAGTGAATTTTTTTTTTATAATTTTTATTCCCAAAATTAAAATCCATCCATCGAAAGTATGTAATAGTTCAATTATATTTGCAACTATAGTTTCTTTCACTTTAGTAACCAGGTCCTTTTAAACACTTCATGTTGTAATCAACATCAACATGGTAATCAACACGTTGTCTGGCATTATAAGCAGATTGCTAAAACCTGCTTCATTGTACAACAAACTTTTGATACTCTGTCGCCCCAATAAGTTATTAACTGAATATTACCCCAGTTCTCGTAAAAAATTAATAAATCGATTACTTTTAAAAACGATTGAAAAAAATATCATTTCGGCAATCAGCGAATGTCAATAAAATAACAGGTTCATTTTTTTAAGGTCTTAAAATGTATTATGTATTTATATTCTCGTGTGCTTTATTTACCAGACGGTGGGGCTTGGAAAAAAGCATTGGAATAAATAACTCAAAGTGCGACTCTTTCGACTTCATATTTTTTGCCAGACTGGGAAAATAATATATGGTTATTTTAGTTCTGCTGTATTATTTGCCGTGCAAATAGTAAGGAATGATTTGTGTCTTTGTCAAAACACTGATAAAAGCTTTACTGCAAAGAAAATTAATCATCGAGTCTGGTATAAATGCTTCACGGCGTACTTAGATAAAAAAATGACCTTGAAGATCAGTTTGTACGAAGATGATATTTTAAACAGAGAAACTCGTGTCATATTATCTTTGACACATGCTTGTATGTTGTGCCATTGAAACTAATTACATATAAGTGACTAACTACTAATAACATATTTGTATTTCTCCGAAAACAACATGTTAAATTTGAATCGTTTGTATTATGTGCTTTTGAATTGGTTTTGTCGTTAACGATCCGTGTTTCACCTGTAGGCACCTTCAGGCATTTCAACTGCACGAATGAGCTTGAACTGACAGTTAATGTTCCCCATGAGTTGTTAGTTCCGGTCGTTAGCAAAAAAAACTGATGGGAAATCAGTGAATTTTGTACTTTACTATGAGTTTTGTCGTTAACCACGCGGGTTTCGCCTTTTGGCATCTTCAGGCATTTCAACTGCATGGATGAACGTGAACTGACATTTAAAGTTAACATGAGATTTTATTAAACTCATGGGAAAGTAACGAATTTAGTACTTTTTCATGACTTTTGTCGATAACGACACGTGTTTCACCTTTCGGCATTTTTTATATTTAGGTTTAAACTATTTGCGAGTGGCACATCAGGGACATGCACTATTTTTTTTGACCTACCAAGTGATCTCTCTTGGGTATCCCTGGTTCAGATAATGACAATTACTATGGTCAGTTGAGGTAACTCCATGGCTTGGCACCCTATTTTTTTATGGTGGCGTGTTAAGGGGTTAAGTAACACTGCCCAAGAACAAAGAACAATTATTGTTCAATGCTGCATAAGCTCATGTTGTTTATTGGCTATTACATTTCACGCGTGACTTTTATTCAATTTTAAACTTGCCACTCGAGCTTACGACCAATTTAGAGCTTTGTTCCTCATTTGTACCATAAGCGCCGCATGCTTATCATTAAATGAGATCTAATTTCTTATAATTTGGACAAATAGTTTTATTCGAGGTTACAGCTGTGAACAAGGTGCTTAACCCTTTGGGTCCCAATACAATTTTGGAAACTGTACCCGAAAAATCTCGAGGCATCTTTTCGAAAAAAAACGGTCTGTATTTTATTATTTATCTCAGCTAATATAAGGTGAATAGTGCTAACTTTTTTTAATGCCATTTTATGATTTACAGTGAAACCCCGATTCTACGATTTTAAAGGGAACGATTAATGCGGGGAAACGATGAATGCGGGAAAGTTTTATATATGAACTAAATGCCGGGACTATAGAAAATGAACGCACCATGCGGGAAAACGTATAATGCGAGAACGTAAGTTTGGGGTTCCACTGTATAGTGTTTTATGCAATTGTTTTAAATCGTCTTTTAAAAGCAAAAAATTAAGAAAAAAAAAACAAATGCCATTGAAAAGTGTCTAAAATACTGAGGCCTCTGGAATTCTTCGCATATATTCGCGGAGCCCGAGGGATGAAAAGGGTTAAGATTGCGACCTTCTTGAATACAAAAAATCTTACCAATCATTTTCAATGGTATGGTAAATAAGTATTGTGTTTTTTGAAGCCATGTTCGCTCCTTATGTCAAACATATGGACTCCTAATAGCGTTTATTTCAACAGGACCTTTATACGAGAATAGAGATAATCAGTTTCTCAAGTATTTTTTTCAAAGAGGGTAGATAAGATGGACTAAGAAAAAATATTTTACCAATAATAATTCCTTAAATGAGTACTATCCAACCAAGTTTCTTTAAGGAATGCTTTCGTTTCACTCTCTTGAAGCTCGAAGATCACTTTCAATATTTAAACATTTCTCTTTCCTTCTACGGGTCTCTGACATACTCAAGATTTGCATGCTCTCAGTTTTGTACGTATTGGTCGTAACCAAAGCCAAGGCACCAGGCACAAAGGCTATTCGGCTGAAGATGCACTGATGCACAAGAAAGTGGAAATTTGTATTATAGTTGATAAATTTTTGGCGCATTAGCACCAATTGCATGACACTCAGTTATAAAAAAACTTGTGGTTAGCTTATCGCTCTCGCTATCTCTAGGTTAAAGGTTCGTATATGTGTGGGAGGAATTACATTATATTAAAAAGTAATACCACATTTTTTTATATCTTGTACATATACATAGATAGCATAAGCTAACCTCTTGAACCGGCTTCACTATGGACTGTTCACCATTGCAGCGATCACGCCCTGCTGTCAGCAACGATGGGAAGCGAAGGTAAATTATCTATAAAAATCCAGGGCTGTGGAGTCAGAGTCGGAGTCGTGGAGTCGGGGCTTTTTGGCTGGAGTCGGAGTCGGAACCGTCGCGGCGTTTTGGCCTGAGTTGTACTCAGAGTCATAAATTTTGAGATGTTTGAAATTTTTATTTTTGCATGTAATATGTCAAATTTGGCTATTGGCCGGATTGGTAGGGTCGATATTTAATTGAATACACATAAATAGAAAAAATGTGAAAAAAAGTCTCAGTTGTTGTATTTGGTCAATGTTGGAGTCGTGGTTTTGGTAAATGCTGGAGTCGGAGCCGAAATTTTTTACCGACTCCACAGCCCTGATGGAAAACTAAGCTCAGAGGCGAAAGAGACGGAAAGAATCTTTGAAACTAACGCGCCTTGGGACGTAAATCTTCATCAAATAGATATCATTGATTGAGTAGGCATTTACTTGGTAGAACACCATTATAATACGGTAAGAAATATAACAATGTATTTAAGTTCTACATAAATTATTGTATATATTTGTTGATAGCTATTTCGGCTTACGCCTTCGTCAGATATAGTTCTATATCCATTGTTATTTGTCTTACCGTATTAAATAGATATCATATTGTTTTGCCAAATTAAGCTAAAATTTAAATTTGACCGTGCAACATGAATGTGCTACTAATACTACCAATTACTCATGGACCAATGATTGAGGAAAGTTGCTTTAAGTCCTTTGGTAATGAACAGAAGCGTGTCAAAATTCCAATTTTGCTCATTTGCGATAAGGTTGGATGGTGTTTTAAGTATGGTCACGTTTTCGGGACTTACCTATCATCGCGCCTGTAAAGCCTCCCAGAGCCTTCTCAAACGGAGGTCAAGACTTATTGCTGACACTGACCTGGTATCTATTGGGTCAAGTGTCAAGGCGTTGTTATCGTAGAATGATAATTATGAGGACCACGGGAAATTTTGATCTCATCAGACGCGACGGATATCTTAAAGTACGCCATTGTGCGACGGTATACTGAATCGTTGAGTATTGGAAACGAAAAATTTTGCTTATCATGATTTTCAATCATACAATTTACATAATTTTTTATGTACACGTAATTGAATTTATAATAATACAGTAGAACCTCGATTAATTGGGGATGGATAGTGAAGATCAGGATAAGGATAATTAAAGGACAAATCAGGATAATAGGGACGCTCAAAATGTTACTTTGTCCTGCTGAGTAGATTATTCCTTGTTTAGTGGCCAAATTTGAGTCAACCAGTTTGGTAAATAATCGGCCAACACCTACCTGTACGCCATCAAAATACAATATCTGGTGAAAACATTGCTTGTGAAAGTTTGAATTTCTTTTTATTTTTGCACTTATATTTTGAATCGGGCCTTATGTCTGCACCCGTATAAAATCCAACTAACCGAGGAACTTCAGGTAAACGACCGCAGACAACGCCTGATTGGGTTCTGGAGCAGTTGGAAGTTTACCCAAATTTGTCAAAAAAGTCAACTTTAGCGACTTGGCCCATTTTATAATGAATGGATATTGGCAGACATTTGATGCTATATTCCATATTTAATGCCGTAAAATATACTTACAAATAAAATTAAAATTTAGTCGAAATCTCACAAACTTGTTTTATTTACATTTCAAAACTAAGCGTCCTTATAAAAAGACCCTTTATATTCAATATAAAACCTTTTTATTTCTGTAGATTTATTAATCTAATGTATTCATAGCTTAAATTATTTTTTATTGAAAAAATCGATTATCGACTTCTGCTTAAAACTAGCTTTTTTTTCGATGCTGCCAAATCATGAATACTTTTAAGACACATAAATTGTCTTGAATAGCACTCTTATTGACTCTCAAGCCACTTCATGGCGACATCTAGACACTGAAAAGCTTCAGAATGGGTAGGACCAATATCTCCCCCATCACAAATATTTTCTACGTCTTCTTGATCTTGTTCCTCTGAGGTTGATATTTCTTTAATTATTTCGTTAACATTCCAAATTTGGAATCCAGGATTGTTTGAATCGCAATTTAGCCACTCGGTTGTATCTTCTTCGTCGCATTCAGCACATATTGAAAGTTGTGTTATTGCTTTCACAACGTCACCTCTATCATTTTCTACTTTTCACACAATTCGCCACGTGCATATCAGCAAATTTTTAATATTTTGACCATTCCGGATAATCGAGGTTTTAATGTATGACATTAAAAGTTTATGCATTTTAAATTTTAAGATGTCAACTCCTGTCTATATATATTATGTTAAGATCTCTACCGTTTTCATTAATCGCGAGAAGTTTCAACTGATGGTCAGTTGAAAATTATTGCGTAAGCCGAAATCGACCCTGGTCTTAATAATATATTGGTAGAACTATTTAGTATGACAGTCACTTTTAAGGTGTTCACTATCAATACTTGGTGGAAAGGCATTATAATGAAAATAATAATACATTTTTAGTACTTTTTACATATATTTTTTTTTGTTCAGGACCGGTTTCGCTTCATGGCGAGCATTATTCCAGCCTGCAATTTATTAAACGATCAGTTAATCTTCGTTTCTTCACCTTTGTTATATCCGATTCATTAATCTAAACTTATTGTATTTCTTCCTTGTACAGCTTTATTTCTAAAAAACATAAAATATTTTCCTTTGTTTGTTTTTAATTTGTAAGAATTGATATGGCTTTTATTCTGTTCACAGGAAACAATTTCGTTGGCTCAATTGAAATCATTACCGGGATTTCCATCTAATTATGGTTGACAGACATGCAGATTTATTTATTTTATTAAATGCACTCATTTTTGGGCTTTACTTTGTTTGATTATTGATGCATTGCTAAGAGGTCTTCAACATTTTATTTATAGTATATTTTCCTTGTAATTTGCTTGAATTTATTTGCTTAGTTGTTTTACCAATTGTTTTTCATAACTTGTTTTTCATACTTAACTTTTGTATAAATATCACTGTTTTATTGTATTCCTTATCAGACAATGCTTGCCATGAGCGTAACCGGTCCTGATCAAATAAATTTTATGTGGAAAAAGTACTAAAAATGTATTATTATTTGTATTAGTATGACAGTGTAATTTATTTAAATTTGAATAGTTTGAGTTGTGTTACTCACTTGAGATGACGCCAATTCAAGTCCATTCGTTTACTTGAAATGCCTGAAGATGTCGAAAGGCAAAACCCAGGCCGTTATGGTGAAAGCTCATGGAAACGTACAAAATTTAAACGATTCAAATTAGAATTTAAACCATTATTATTTATTTTGGGAATTAGACTTTTTTCACCAAGGACGCCTTGGTTTTATTTAAAACAATATCTTATCTGCATTAATTAAAGAATGCTTTACAATAAAGTTCCTTATCCTATCTTTTATTCAATGGAAAGCGATAAAAAGTTCGTGTCTCAAATTTATTTAAACAAAATCACAGAGGAAAAATGTGACTAGAAATTTTCAACGCTTAAAATTATAGATTCTCCTCACACGGGCAATACTTTACAAATTCCTCGGTCATAAATAATTTTGAAATTTTTATTGTAATAATCAATGTGACTAGAAATTAAAAAACGTTTAGCTTCCGCTAGCAAAAATACTTTTTGAAAGATTTTTTTGTAATAATCATAAATGGTAATGGAAAAAAAGAACACTGTCCTACAAAATATCGTCCAATCTGGGGTCGCACAAGAACATGTTTTTTGTTCAGAGGGGCAGCGGATTATTTTTTCAGGTCTAGGGTTTTCGTTACATGAAAATGTTTGAGAAGCACTGATTTTATTATTCAAGGCTATTTAAGTATCAAATAGTAAATAGGGATTTTTTATTTATAGATTTAGATAACTATCACATATTAAAGGTAACTTGCTTTCGCTGGGTGAAAATTTTTTTTTTCAACAAAATCACAAAAAAATAGTACTCGTCTGAAATCAATCACGTCTACGTGGAATATGTCAACATCCGAAGCAATAACGCTGAAAATCGTAAAAGCTGTGCTATTTGATTCTAATATTAAAGTTTTTACCTGTCTGCCCTATATAAAAATCGTGGCAGTCTCCACAAGCGAGTTAATAGATACCACTATGTGACAATGATTCTAAGCGATCATTACCTTTAATTCCGATATAAAACGCGGGATCTATAATGTCTGGAAAAAATTTTGCTATCTTCGATGAGATGTCTCCTAAATAAATGGTTTAACAACGGTTTTTTTTTTATTATCTCTTCTCCTGAATTTGTTTTATTTATTATTAGTTGTTTAACTTGCTTTCGCATAAGCAAGTTAACTACTACGTTGGTGTTGTAACCGTTATTTACAGATATTTGTTTAATGGTGTTTAACTAAACTACTCCCAACCACCACCCGCCACGGCCTTACATTCGGTATCAGCGATCGTGTCCCGTGGCGTAACAACGTTAAGCGTATCTGTTCTGTTTGCGAGTATGGAGTTGTCTCGGGAGCATTTGCCCAGGACTTGGAGGCCAAGGCACTCAAGTGTGCATTACTGACTCTAAATAATTAGCAAACCCTATACGTTACTGATTTTAGAAATGCTAAAAAAGAAGATGCGAAGTGCCGTATCCATCGCATGACCGCGAGCAGCTGTATATAAGTGTTTTACTATATTTCATCGTTGATTTTAGTGAGGGGAATGTTAACTAATCTATTTATCACTGCATGGAATGATGAGAGTTCAGATGAGAGATGGCCAAGGATGGAGTGATTGTGCCGACTGCTTACATTATTTCCGATGAAGGGTTTAACTCTACATTATTGATTGCATCTCATTAGTTAATATTTTGTAATGCCAACGTCATAAGTAGTTTAATTATTTGTTTGGTTTGTTTTGATTCTATAACCCCTCCGATTCTAAAAATTCCAAACTCCATTTTGTAATTGTATTTTTTTTTTAAATATTAGAATCAATCTTGCTTTATTACCTAAGCAAGCTGGTAAGATGGTAGGTCCGAGGATGCCTCTGAAAGAGACGAAACACAGTCACAATTAGTAATACAATACTTACATTAAACTGAATCCTGTCTGTCCCCTTTATCAACCTATGGGATGGATCCCGACTCGCCGGAAGGTCTTTGATGACCATCCATAGGATGTACTCAGGGAAGCTACGGGACGCCGGGATGACCTGGGAATAAGTGAGGAAGCTGGCGGGTGATAGAGAATCTTGGAGGCACCGTGTGGCGGCCATATGCTCCGAGTATGGGAAAAAGGACGTATTCGATGAAAAAAATGAACTTTTACATAGTTACCGCTGAATCCATCGAAAGTAAAATAAAGATGTATTTGTATACTTATGAATTATTTTAATAAAATGGAATCCTAAGAGAGCTTTCTTTGGGTGAGGCATCCGGAAAATGCCATCTCTTGTCAATCGTTGCGCTTTTCTCTGTGAAACAACGGAGTAAAAATAAGTGCGATATTCTATTATGGATTCATAATGGTTCTATACGTGACCCTTATTTAGATGGAATAAAAATGGCCATTCTTCTAAAAGCGACGACATTTTGACTTAATGGACTTCCTGTAATTTTTACGCGGCATCGTGAGTAGCATTCGATCTTTAAGTAGTGAAAGAATTTTATGAATATATTTAATGTTATTGAATATTGATACTTGGTGAGAAGTCTATAAAAGGTCTTGGCAAAAATTGTATGGCAACTTATTAAACTACGCCTCAATAACCTTTTTTTTTTAACCATTTCCGCTTTCAACGTGGAGCTTATGGACTCCTTACGGAGTTTATCTCAACATATTTTTTTGTAAGAGAACTGCTTGTTTTGCTCAACTTCATTTTTCGAAGAGAGTAGAGATGGAAAGGATACGAGGAATAGGACAGGACTAGTGATTATCTAATCGCTGTGACTATGCGTCGCTCTTTGGGATCCAGATCCAAACCCCCATGCTTTTGAACAGATTTATAGACTGAAAAAATCCGAATCGAGAATCGAACCCAGGCGGTCCGGCACGTAAGCCTTGACACTACATTACGGACCGGACGTGAAATTTGAGTAAGCATTAAATATAACAAATCATACGGTAAGAAAAATAACAATGTATTTTTATTTTAATATTGAACTATAGCTCTGACGAAGGCGTAAGTCGGAATAGCTATCAACAAATTTATAATATAATTTATGTAAAACTAAAATACATTTTTATTTTTCTTACCGTATTATAATGGAGTTCTACCAAGTAAATGCCTACTCAATCAATAACAAATCATCATCCGATCTCAATAAATTCAATGTGGAATAATTACTTAAGTGTGCTTTTATTTTTAATTATAATGCCATTCCCCAAGTATTATCAGTGGACCCTTAAAAGTGGGTATACTATGTGTCAATAATATTATGTTATCTATCCTATATATATAAAAATGAATGTCTGTGTGTATGTCCGCTATGGACTACTAAACCGCTCGACCGATCGATGTGAAACTTTACAAATTTATTGAGTACACTCCCGCAATGGTTTCTGGCCTACCAACCCCTCCCCCCAACCACCTCCCAACCTCCACCACCAAATTTTTTTTTTAAACTTTACGAATTTTTCGAGTTCACTCCTTCGAAGGTTTCTGGCATACCCCCTCATACGCCTCCCAAGCCCCACCCCGCCAAACAACCAAACAATGATATCGAATTTTTACAAATTTCTCGAGTACAATTCCGCGAAACTTTCTGGCGTACACCCCTCCCCCCCCCCCTACAATTGCTGGCGTAGCAACGCGCGCAGGGTACAGCTAGTTCAATATAAAATTAAGATGTTAAAATAGATTCTGTATATGGATCATGGATTGTCTTCTTAGCCAGTGAATAAAGCTAAGTTTTTATAACTTCTGATGAGGTCATAAGTCGAAATAAGAAATAATAATACATACTAATATTACATATATTAAATAATTTTTGTTAGACTAAAATACGTTGCTATTTTTTCATTGCGTAATAATATACTTCTACCTCGTCAATTCCAAATCAATCAATACCTTATTATTTCATAATTATGCTTGTCAACGTCGTTGGCTTCGGTTGTGGCGCTCACATGTTCGAATCCAAGTACGGGTATTTTCATTAATTATATCAATTTAACGTTTTCCATAGTATTTCCTCTTAATTTTATAATATTAAGAGTCGTGGATAACGACGGCGATTAACTGCCTAACCTACAATTGTCGGCTACTTAAGAATTTTTTCAACTTTAGTAATTTTTTGTGAACAGTTATCATAGAAGAGGCAAAATAAAAAAAATACTGTGTGCTAGATTGATGATTTTTTCATAATAATCTAAAATACGTAAAAACAAATTTTTCATAGTAAAAAAAATAGTTTTAGAAAAATGCGTTTTTGGAGTTGTTTGGGAATTCATAAAATGACAAATTTATGTTTAAACAATAGAGGAATAATAAGGGAACTATATTATATAAACCAAAAGTTGGAAATGTTGTTTTGGTTTATAAAAAAACTATATTTTATATGTAAGTGGCCAATAATTGTAGCTGGTCGACAATAGGAGGTTTTACCCTACGCATACTCTCCATTGAAGAAGAGTTGAGCAGATATCTATCATAATACATCGGGAACGGACATGGTATAAAAATATTATATTCCATTAAAAGCTTTTGTTTAATAAAAATTATGCTGGAATTTTCAATGGCTTTTCAAAAGGAAAAACACCCGTTACATCTACTTAGATTAATGTATGTACATATATACTAAAAACAATATATTAAAAGAGAAATTCCACACAGCTACCGCCAAATCCATCGAGAATATTAAAAATAGTTTTCTAATACAATCATATTATGTTAATTTCTGTTTTTGATATACCCTATTCCCGTTTTCATTCGATTTACATAATCTTATGTGCTGTTTTTATTGTTATCTATTTTTTTGTGTTGTCTTTCCTCGTGTGTTCTCTTCTCTTTCTTTCTTTATCTGGAAACGAAGACGCTACGACGAACGACTTTAAAAATTTCAGAACTTATCACAAAACCGTACTTTTATCTTGAAGTCGGACATTGCTTGAACTTTTCAGTCTGCAAATGGCAGATCAATGTGGAATCACATTTCAAATCTGTACCTTTGTACTGTATTATTTTTTAAATATGTATAATAAAATAATATAATACAATAAAAAATCTTAAATAAAAAGAAAACTGACACGATAAAAGATGTGATACTTTCAATCGGTCAGTATTCATATATTCTGTGTTTCCAATCTTCTTGCCATTGTTTATGTATTTATTTACTGTGCAAAAAATCTATATAAAATACATTACAGCAAGCGCCAATGCGCAATGCATTTAACAAATTAATAAAAATTACATAAGAAGACAATTTTTTTTAACAAAGCATCAAGTTCACCGCTGAAGATGTCCACATCAACAGGCAGCGCATTTATCAGCCGAATAGCCATTGCAACTGGAGATTCAAAAGACCTACGTGACAAATAAGTTTTGACAAAGAAAATTGATTTGTCTTTGTTACGACCACGTAGGTAAAATATTTACAATCCAGCAATACAATCAATAGTATTTTGGTAACAATTTATGTTCACTTTAAGGTGTTCACTGTCAATACTTGGTGGAATGGCATTATAATAAAATTTATTAGATCAGGACCGGTTTCGCTCATGGCGAGTATTATCAACTGATATCAACTGATGAAATGCAATGAAACAGTGATATTTATACAAAAGTTAAGTAAGAAAAACAAGGTATTTTGTATAAATATCATTATTTCATTGTAATTCCTATCAGTTGACAATGCTCGCCATGAGCGAAACCGGTCCTGATCTAATAAATTTTATGTGGAAAAAGTACTAAAAATGTTTTATTATCTTTATTATTAACAATTTATGTACAAAGAAGTACATTCATTTTCGTATATTTAAAAGCTCAATATACATAGGTTTAATATTTTCGATGGTTTCGGCGGTAACTTTGTGGAAGTTCATTTTAATATAAAATTTAAAATACTTTGGTTATTCCACGTATTGTGTAGCTAACTGTGACACGTGTTTCGCCTCTTTCAGAGGCATCTTCAGACTTACTATCGCAAAGAGTTAGAGTTACTCAAGCAAACTTTGCGATAGTAAGTCTGAAGATGCCTCTGAAAGAGGCGAAACACATGTCACAGTTAGTTACACAATACGTGGAATAATCAAGTTATTTTAAATTTTATATTACATAGGTTTAATTCATTTTTTACCATTTTAGGGTAATGATTATGAGCACGTTTATGTAACAAAGACTTAAGAATCCGATTCATATTACTGTAGAAATATCGCACAAAATTAAAAGAAGAACGATCAATTATACGCCAGGAAAGTCTATTGAAAACAGGAATGAGAAATCTTTTCGGAAAACGATTAATTGAAGTATTTGAATTCAGGCAAAATGCCACACTCAATGATGCCGAAGTATTACTTGAGTTCTTGGAACTCTACGCTTGCTGTGAATGCTACGGTTTTGAATTGGCGTAGCGGATCTTTACGTAGCATCGTAAATGTTGTTTTACTCTACGTCAGAATTAAAATGAAATACAATGCCTGTTAATATTTTCTGGGAATTAAAAGTCTGCATTGAGTACAGAATTTAAAGCACAAAGAATTAATTACTTTTTCAGTCATTAACATTTCCGTCCCGGTGGATAAGACAGTTTACCACCACTGACACTTTATCTTAAATATTTCTCTTAATATTAGTGATACAATGTTTGGTATTCATAAATCATTGTTTGTTAACCCCGTTTGCTGAAAAAAAATAGATTTTAACGACTAGTTACGTGGCAATTAAATAAAATAAGTCGCAATATTATTGGCCAAAATCACATTATAACGTCGCTAAAATTTGCCAGGATTCAAACTTCACTGCCCATACGCGATTAGATATCGCTACCTTTTCTCAAACACTCCTCGTTCAAAAGTACGTTTCAAATCAAATTGATGAATTTTACATTAAAATTCGAAGATAAGCGCTGGCGCCCATAGTTTTGAGTATGCTAGTCTGTCATAAACATCAACGCGAACACGTAGTATTTTTCATGCGCGACTTAAAATATGAATAAATATAGGAAAACTATCGATTTATATATATTTTTTAGAACGATGTATAATAATACGTTAAAGCATAATATAACATTTTTTTAATGCAATCTATGCCAATAAAGATATAACATTGGGGTATTTTAGTCCCCCCTCTTCGGATCACACGTTATTTTCTAGGGACCGTCTTTCGAGGGTTAAATGTCAGATTTTAAATTAAGATTTACTTAATAATAATAAATGGTAAATAAGTGCAAAAAGCACTCAAATTGATGAAAATTTTGTACACAGTACGTTTGTCTACGTAAAATTATTCACTTTGTCCTTGCGTCTGTCAAAAATTCTGACAGTACATTTCTTATGTATTGTTTTCACTCTTTTGTTTATGTTTGTCTTCCAAAAGGTCAGATTTGAATATTAGAATTTTATCAAAAGAAAGTTTTTTTTCGAAACGTGTATTGCCAATGGAGTCAGCATAAAGAAGACATCTTAACAATTGCTAGCGGATAATAAGAGTCAGTTACGCAATCTCTCACTTTAGAGAGGATCCGGAAACAACTGGTATAACTAATACCAATCCTTACACCAGAGGTCCCCAAACTAATTGGCCCAGAGAGCGCATTTAACAAAAATTTGCCGTCTAAAGATATTATAAAAATTCAATGGTTTTTTCAACGACGTCTCCATGCTTCCAACGTCGAGCAGGAGATTCTTTGTGACGTTTAACTCAATATGATTTTTCTTCGAGGACTGTTTGGTACCGGGGAAATTTGCTTTGAGGCCAGGCAGGGCATACATAATGAGTATAATAAAATTTACCTTAAAATCTCTATGATATGAAGATGAAGTTTACCAGTTGATAATGCTCGGCACGAGTGAAACCGGTCCTGATCCAATAAATTTTATGTGGATTTTTTTTTTTACCATGTCCGCTCCCAACTTGGAGCATATGGACTCCTCACAGAGTTTATCTCAACATATTTTTTTTCTACGAGAACTGCTTGTTAATCAGTTCTTCAACCTCTCTTTTTTCGATTGAGTAGTGATTGAAAGGATACGAGGAAAAGGACAGGACTAGTGATTAGCTAATCTCTCTCGCTACGCGCCGCTTTGTGGAATCGGAAGAGTGGGAAGGGATGTTTAACAACACAAACACCCATTGCTTTCAAACAGAATCGATTTAACGACTGAAAAAATCTACTCGCACCAGGACTCGACCCCGGGCGGTCCGTCACGGAAACTAATGGCGTTAACCACTACACTAAGAACAGGAACATATTATTTTATATATAAAACCGAAACGGCGTATGTATGTATGTAATTCCCTTTTGCATTGTTGTTGCAAGTTGCAATATAATAATGTTTATTATTTACGCGAAGGTATTATTTGACATTTCTTTGACAGCAAATTAGATTTTTTCCTTGAATTTGGACATTTTAATGGGCGAGAATGGGGCTGTCATCAAATTAAATAAAGTTTGTGATTTTATTTTAACTCTATTTTGGATGTTAGATTTTGTGATATAATTATGTCGAATGATATAACATTAAATAATTATTGGTCGCTTAGTCGCGAGCGACGCTGGGTAGCAATACTAGTATTTTATATAAGTAAAATTAAATAAAAATAAATGAAAAATGTTGTATGTTTTAAAGAATAGGTAAAATCGATTACTGGGAAAACCTGTTTTTTGGCTCCCCTGAAAGGTGTTAAAATAATGAAAATGTGTTACGTTTCTCTGGTTCTAAGAGACCAAATTAAGAGGTTCTAAATGAAAACTAGTTCTTCGATCTACGTACATCAAAATCAATACATTAAAGTTTTCATTATTTTTTTCACAAACGTCCAAATACATTATTCATTCATTCGGCTGTAGGTCTGAAAGCTCTACAGCAGCGGTTTTTATGTGTGGCCACCAGAACAATTGGCTGCGGCCACCAAGAGGTTCATAGAAAAGATTGTTATTTAAAAAAATGTGGTTCCACAAGTAAATTTGTCAAGGAAGACTCTTAAAATGAAATGATATCTTTGTCAACAGTAACTTGACAAACCTATCTATTCTACATACCCTAGAGACAACAGACTCAAAACAAAAATTTAGTGCGGCCACCATACATTTCCAAAGGCATACATATGCGGCCACAGTGCAATTTGCCATGAGAACCACTGCGCTATAGAGATATGATATCTATAGAACGGTCGGCAAAAATTCTGTCTATCCTACACTGTTAACAAAGAAAATTTAAATATACATAATAAGGTAAATGTACTTGTAGTTGACTTTTTGAGAATAAAATGACCCAAAATAAGCAATGCAGCCTTGTACAGTTCACCTAGGACAGTACCTTGTTCCTAAACCACCCATTACTACTTGATTCAACCAAAAGTGGTGTGACAGAAAGCCCTGAGGCAACACTGACAGAAAGTACACTATAAAGCCCCCTGATTAGACATGGTCAACTACTGAAACAGGAACATGGCTTAAAATAATATTTAACACAACTTTTTTTAAACAGGCCCTTTCGTAATTTTTGTTACATAATATTAATTAAGACATATGATCCAATATGAGTATACTTGCTTTGCCTTCATTCGGTACAATGCTAAACCTTTATCGTTATTTTTGTTGAAATATTCTCTTAAACGGTCAGCTACTGGTACATTTACATTAGTATGCAATAACAAAGTATTCATAATTTCTTTCAAAATTGATATAACACCCAAGTAAAATGAATTATGTATGCTTTCCGTATAAAAAGAAAGAAAACAATGAAACAAAGCTGTATTATGAGAAGAAAAACTCTTCGTTCTTGAGACTTAATGGATTTTAAATGAACATTTGTTTTAGGCAGAAACGTATTCCGTCTACTCTGTTTATAAGAAAAACATTCAGCAAAGAGGAAAACGTAGAAAAAGTTTGTAATTGATCATATCAGAGTTGAGATATCATGTCTATGGGAAAAGATAACAGAGGAGTCGCTGTGAACTTTTCTTTTACATCTTTAATAATATATCAAAAGGTTATCGAAAACATGATTCAATTTATTAATACAGCTTTATTATTTTAATGTCATATTAACTTCTAATGTTAAAAAACATGTATAACTTTTTAATTATATTTCATTTAAATTCTTGGAGGAAACTCACTCGCCTTTGCAATCCTCTATATCAGTGGTTCTCACGTGAAATTTGGCTGTGGCCGCATCAGGAACATCAGCGATCCTAGGGAAATGCCTGGCCGCAAAAGACCTCAACATGTATGTGTTTTTGTTTTTTAAATTGATGCACAATGAAATGCATACAAAATATTTTATTTTCAGTGTCTATGTTGACAAATTAACTTGTAAAATCCCATTTTTATTCAAAATCAATATTAACTATGAATCTGTTGGTGGCCGCAGCAAAATCCTCTGGTGGCCGCACATGAGAACCACTGCTCTATATTTTTTTCCTTCCAGAAACTCCTCAATAGATTCTAAAAATTGATTAATATCTCAAGGCTTGCGAGTTTAATAAAAATAATAACACATTTTTAGTACTTTTTCCATATGAGATTTATTTCATCAGGACCGGTTTCGCTCACGGCGAGCATTATCAACTGATATCAGTTGATATCAGTTGATTAACAGTTGATAATGCTCGCCATGAGCGAAACCGGTCCTGATGAAATAAATCTCATGTGGAAAAGGTATTAAAATGTGTTATTATTTTTATTATAATGCCTTTCCACCAAGTACTGACAGTGAACACCTTAAAAGTGGTTTGCAAGTTTATTAGCATGGTGAAACAAAAAATCGAAAAATATATCAAATTATGACATGTTACAAACATTTAGTGGCGATAAAGCACATGGAAAAGTACAAAATTCAAACGGTTCAAATTTGATATTGAAATTCCATCACGCACCCTCAGTCAAAATTCTGAATTTGTTAATAATAAAAGATTTTTAGTACTTTTCCCACATAAAATTTATTTAATCAGGGCCGGTTTCGCTCATGGCGAGCATTGTCAACTGATAAGGAATATGTACAATGAAAAAGTGATATTTATACAAAAGTTAAGTAAGAAATACAAGGGTATTGGGAAACAATTGGTATCTTATTTTGTTATTAATGTTTGAACTCGTTTTATGAAAACTGTTATTATTTCAATCACTAGTTGATCCTAATTTCTAAATTCTAAATCTAAATCTAAATCTAAATCTAAATTCTGATAATAATTTATTTGTTCTCACTTACTTTTTTCATGCTTTTATAATTTTTTGAATATTTCTTCTGTGAAATCAATATTTTGCAGTAATTAGGTTATGCCCAAAGACCACCGATATATCGACACCATACTTTGAAAAGGTTCTAACTGCTCTTAACACTGTTTTGAGATATGAGCGTTTGAAGTTTCGATTGATTAAAATTCACTTGTAACAATGAGCAAGTTAAAATGTTGAAATTACTTATTTTAAGCATATTTTGTCACAACTCTTGTTGAGAAATAATGATCTTAAAGATCTAATGATGACAATAATGATTGCAGTCTTAGAATTTTGTCAAATAAATTCAGTAAAAAAAGTGTGCAGATGCAGTGCAACCAGGGCTGTGGAGTTGGTGAAAAAAAGTCCGACTCCGACTCCAGCATTGACCAAAAACACGATTCCGACCAAAAAAAGTTCAATATCGTCACTATTTTCCCATAATTTTCCTATTTATGTGTATTCAATTAAATATCAAACCTAACAATGCGACCGAAAGCCAAATTTGACATATAAAATGCAAAAATAAGAAGTAAAACTCTTCAAAATTTCCGACTCCGAGTAAGTCTCCGGCCAAATCGCCGCGACGACTCCGACTCCGGCCAAAAAGCTCCGACTCCACGACTCCGACTCCGACTCCACAGCCCTGAGTGCAACTATGGAATTCTGCTAACTCCGTTATTCAAACATAGATAATTCTGAAATTCATATACATGATAGAATGCGGTAAATACAAAGATTATTTTAGGCAAAAATACCAATGAGAAACTTTTTAGAGTAAGGTAACCCATATGTAAATAAATAAATATTACTCACAGAAAGTTCGATGTCTTATTTTGATTTAATTTTATTGTATCCAGTCAAAATTGTTTATAGCCTTTTCTATGTGTCGTGTTTGGGAAGGCTCGGTGGGTGACAAGGGAAGAAAACATCAAAGGCATATGTACGAGGTAAGCCTTTAACTAAACAAGTATGGAAAAAGCCCTACAGCGAAACAGACAGGTTAAATAAATACACCCTCCACACTAGGGTTTCCAATCCCGGGATATCAGGATTGCAGTTAGTCAATCCCGGGACTCCGGATATCTTTTAATGGTCGATATTTTTCATGTTTATTAATATTAGCGGTGCTAATTTGTCTTTTAAAATAGTTAAAAATAATTAATATTACTATGTTTTTTATGAATATTATATTTCGGTTGCTTATCCATTATAAATAAGGCTGGAAATATTTTATTGAAATAAATTATACCATGGTATCGGTCTCGTTCGAATGCGAACTGATAACTAATTGTGATTTTTTTAATTTCACATTGTTTTTGCTGTAAAATGAGGGCACATTAAATGGAAACTTTTTTATTGATTAAAAATCCATTACCATCTAGAATGTTGGGATCAATCTTAGAATTTAATGTATTAGTTACTTATTAAAACATTATTTATCACCATGAAGGAGCTCTAGCTTAAGTTTACTTGAAATTTTCCGTCCTATAAATTAAATTTATTTCGATACAATGATTTTTTATATTTGATGCTTTTATCAATGCATAACGCAGCAAATAATTTATTTTCCACGAGCATCCAGTGAAAAAAAAAATGACACGTGCAAGTACACGAAAAATTACGATATCATTTGTTTGTGCTTGATAAATAAATCAATCAAATGCCCGGTCCGTGTTGCAGTAGTCAACGTTGTTGGACCGCCCGTGTTCGACTCCCGGTATGAGCAGATTTGTTCAGTCGATAAATCGACGCTGCTCAGAGGCAATGGGTTTTTATTTTGTTATATCCCTTCCTACCTTTCCGATCCCAAAGAGCGCCGCATAGTGACGGCGATTAGCTAATCACTAGTACTGCCCTAGTTCTTGTATTCTTTCCATCACTACTCTCGTCGAAAAAGAGAGGTTGAGCATCTGAGTAATAAAACATCTAATAAAACATTTTTAGTACATTTTTTGAATCGGAACCCGTTTCGCTCTTTGCGAATGTCTGTTATCCATAATGAGACACTTTCCGCGTGTCATTGTGGATTACAGACATTAAGAATCATTTATTAAATGCACTTATTTTGGTTTTCACTTTGTTAATGATAATTCATAATTAATTAATTTTTGAAGTAATAGCTCTTGCATTGCGAAGAGGTCTTCAACATTTTAATTATTGTCTACTTTGCTTCTATTTATTTGTTTACTTGTGATACCAATTGTTTGTCATATCTTTTAATTCTTACTTTACTTTTGTATAAATATCACTGTTTCGTTGTATTTATTATCACTTGATGATGCTCGCCATGAGCGAAACCGGTCCTGATCCAATAAATTTTATGTGGAATAAGTACTAAGAATGTTTGATTATTTTTATTATATTGCCATTCCACCAACTATTGATAGTGAACACCTTAAAAGTTAAAAAACATATGTTGAGATAAACTCCGCGAGTAGTCCATATGCTCAAAGTTGAGAGCGGACATGGTAAAAAAAGATACTTCTTTTGATATCTTTCTTTGCAATTCTTTTCCAGGCAATGGAGGTTAATGCAGTCAACGCAGTCAAATTTCTACAAATTTCTACTGCTTAAAAAAATGAAAATTTCGGAATTGTGTTTTCGAGTCCCGGTGCTCATCAGGTATTGAAAATCTTCGGAATCCCGGGATTGGAAGCCCTACTTCACACTAAAATACAAAATACGCATAAAATATACAAAATGCAGAATCTGCTAATTTCCGTTACTTAATTCACTCAGCGTGTATAAATAAATAAATGAAGCAATTCCGCGCACCATTCGAAATTTGTCGTTTATTTTATGAATACCTTATTAATATAAATGGATGTATTGTATGGGAAAGCCACCTGGGAAATTTGAAGCTTCTTGAAATGTTCCAACTATGTACTACTAGGCCGCTGGAATAAGTACAGGGTGATCGTTCGATTTGTGTCAATGATTAAATCATTTCAACATTGTGAAAAAATAACAATGTATTTTAGCACCAAAAATTATATAAACAGAGTTGATAACTATTTTAGCTGACGCCTTCGTCAGAACTATGTTGAAGCATACATTCACTTATCTACATTAATTGGCGTAGAAAATGTGCACAAAACATCTTATTTTCTATTCTTCTGTTCGTACATTCTAATTTTATTTTGAAATTATATAGTATTAATTGTGATTTTATGTATTACCACTCAATAAAAAACAATTTGTCAATAAATATTGAACATGAATTCTTATAATATAGTGACATGACAGAAATCTTATATATAAAACCGAAACGGCGTATGTATGTCTGTGGGTCTGTAATTCCTTTTTGCATTGTTGGTCATTAAGTTGCCATAAAAACGATTATGAAAGAAAATATGTTTGAATTTTTATCAGCGAAGACATTTAGTCAAAATGTAATAAATTAGTCTTCTACTGAAATTTTCCCGGCTTTTATTATTAATAATAATGTTTATTATTTACGTGAAGGTATTATTTGACAGCAAATTAGATTTTTTCCTTGAATTTGGACATTTTAATGGGCTAGAATGGGGCTGTCATCAAATTAAATAAAGTTTGTGATTTTATTTTAACTCTATTTTGGATGTAAGATTTTGTGATATAATTATGTCGAATGATATAACATTAAATAATTATTGGTAGCTTAGTCCGAGCGACGCCGGGTAGCAATACTAGTAAATAATAAATAATCTTTGATCAGGTTTTAAATAAGTATATAAATAAGGAAAATTTTCTTCGACTATTCCAAGCAGTACTGCTTCAGCAATAGCAATTTTTAGCTCTTAATAAAAACCTGCTTTATAGGTACGGTACTCAAACTATACGATAAAAATAATAACACATTTTTAGTACTTATTCCACATTGGATTTATTGAGATCAAGACCGGTCTCACTCATCGTGAGCATTATTTTTTATGATTTATATATAAAAAAAACAATATAACTGATCAGTTGATAATGCTCGTTATTTATTTATTTAAGAAAAAGCAAATCATGGCATTACAGCTGACGCCAATGCGCCCTGGATTTGACAAATATAAATACATACATGCATTTATATATAATAAAAATCACAAATTAATCAAAAATTAAAAATAAGATGAAAATTACAATAGTCATAAAAAAACAGAGAGGAAAAATTATTATTAATATCACATTAGAAATTTTCAAAGCAGTCAACCGAGTGAGTTCTGACAAAATCAACATTTATTCATAAAATATAGTATTCGTCTGAACTCACTCACGTCAATATGAAATACGTCGACATCCGAAGCAATGCCGTTTAAAATTGTTAAAGCTCTTCCCAGTGACATTCCCATTGGCAGACTGGATCTACCCCTTGGAAGAACAAACAACTCATGTTCACGATTCCTCAAAAAAGCGAAACCGGTCCTGATATAATATGTTTGAAGTGGAATAAGTACTTAAAATGTGTTATTATTTTTATTATACTGCCATTCCACCAAATTTTGACAGTGAACACCTTAAAAATGTGGTGTCAACTTAATTTCAATGGAAAATAGAATACTTATCAATCTAAAGTAGAAGGGTACAATTTAACACATTTTTTGAAAGATTCATGTCTCAAACGAAAGAATCGAATTCATATATAAATAATAATCACGCTTTTTTTTATAATTTCCTACAAAACGCACACCTAACATTATCGTTCACCGTACGCTACTGGTATCGAAGAACATTTTTTCATCCTATATCACTTATGTGTGTTTCATATCGTATATGTAGGTCATCTTTTAGCGTATCCTTGCACTTAAGTTATGTTCGTCATAAAGGTATATTTTTTTGATATTTTGTGACTACTTTCGAAACGGACAACATTTCTTCGGAAACACACTGTACACAACGTGTATAAATAGAGACGTAAAAAAATATTACATGGGGAAATAAAAAATATTATGGCAGGTGGAATTATTATTTTGTTGCGTATTTCCAATATATTAGTAAATAAATAATATGTATACAATGTTTTATTTTTATGGATTCTTAACCCTTTGTGGTAAATTCCTTTTACTCGAAGCCACACAAGAGACTTGTTTAATGTTTTTTTACGATGATATTGATAATTTATTATATTTTTACGCACTGAACTATTCGGTGGCTTTTTGTTACCGTCGATCGTCTATTCAAACATAATAATATGCAATAAGATTTTTATTTGTACGTTTTAGACGTTCATTAAAAAAATACTTACCGATTGTATAGAAGTTTTTTAATATTATTTATACACTCAAACCGCTTTTTATGCGAATTCAAAAGTATGCGGTTTTTTAAATACAATTTTTTAATTTTTTAAATATATTTTTGAGATTATTTAAACATACATATTTTTTTAACCATGTCCGCTCCCAACTTGGAGCATATCAACTCCTCACGGAGTTTATCTCAACATATGTTTTTCTACGAGAGCTGCTTGTTACTCAGTTGCTCAACCTCTCTCTTTCGAAGAGAGTAGGGATGAAAAGGATACGAGGACTACCACAAGTGCAATCCGGCCTGTCGACCAACTTGCCCAACCCATAGCACTTTAGGGCTGATTTTTTCTCACCACCATCCGTTGTGTATATGCAGCCAATGTTTCATGGCTGCCGTTCACAACGCTATCGATATAGAAAAATATTTACCCCTCACATTCAAGGCCCGAGCAGATCTGCACGGTACTGATTTTGAACCATGCACCAGTGTGCTTGAAAATAGAAAATAAAATAAATTGAATAAAAAATAAAATAAAAAATTACTAGCTCAGCCACTGAAAACAGTTTGATACGAAGTGTCCTGTGTATAATCCGTATCCTAAGAGCCCGTCGTGTTAGACGAGTATATTGACTCTAATAAAGAATTGAGATTACGTCGAACCCCGAGTAAATTGCCAAGTTTTTCAAATGCAATGAAGTTAGCCTTAGTTGCAATCAAGTCAGCGTGGTCTATTGGTCCCGTGTGAGGACGGACCACATCACACAGTTCTACTCATTCGGAATTCATTTGGGGGCTGTCCCATAGGATGTGATTAGCGTCCTGGTGGACGTGCCCATTTAGTACTCTAAGAACCTCGTCAAGACGATGACACACACCGTTATTCTTTTCTTACAGCAATTTCTCTACTAGCGAAGGCAGACGTGGACGAGGACATCAACCTTGCCAGCTTTCATCTCAGACGCCTTATTTCAAAAGTGTTGCTTAATATGAAAAAAGTCCAGTATTTATTTCGTTCCACTGACTGCTCATAGTTTCGATCAGTGGCGGTGGTGACAGAGTATTAGGGAGTACAAAAAAAGATTCAACCATTTTTGCAAGATTTCTTTCCTATTCATTGGATTTTAAAACACTTCTATAACATGGCCTTTCAATTCAGATGTTCGCAATTCCAACGGAGTGCCAGTCTTATGAATTTTTGGCTATCCGTAGTACGGAAAAATAGTTGAATCTTTTTTTGTACTCCCTAATACTCTGTCGCCAGCCGCCCCTGGTTTCGATAAAACGATTTTCTAAGCTCTGTTCCTTTTTAGAATTTTCTTGACTTCGTTTTTCAATTTTCTTTCACTGAAAATGGAGTGCACTCGTGTTCATTCTAACGAAATAATTCCTGAACCATGCGCTCTAAGTGGAAAAGTGTTTTCAAATATCTACCGTTAAGATGTTATTATATTTCGTTATAAATTACGAGCAAACAAATGTGTATTTATTATTATATATTGTCATACCAATCACATGAATTTCAGTCTCATTTTAATCTTCTGATAATTTTCTTAGATTGTTTTCTTTACAAAATAAATGTTTAATCATTATATATAGTCTTAATGAAGCTTAATTCAACTTATGAATATCAAAGATAACTGCTTGCAAGCTTCGTTAGCTTCAGCGGGACAGAAAAATGAGATTAATAAATTAAACCGCTCTAAATTTGTGCTAATCATAATAATTTCAGCTGTGTTTATGGCATGTCTTGCAATATTTAAATGTAAGGATTTAAAATTCTTAAATGTTTGCTTATTCATATATTAAAGATCTTAATGATATACTTTTATTTTTGTATATAAACGATACAAACTCTTTAGTACATTCGTGCACTTGAAATGCCTGAAGATGCCGAAAGTTGAAACCCAAATTGTTGGCGATAAAACTAATGGAAAAGTACAGAATCCAAACGATTCAAATTTGATATTAAAATTCCATTGAGCCCCTATGTTGAAATTCTAAATTATATAACGTTGATGAGTGTTTTATTTTTTTAAATAATCACTTCACTAAGGTGTTCACTGTCAATACTTGGTGGAATGGCATTATAATAAGAATAATATACCATTTTTAGTACTTATTTCACATTAAATTCCATTAATCGGACCGGCTTCGCTCATAGGAAGCATCATCAAATGAAGTTGATCATTTGATAGTCAGTAGATTATGCTTGTTATGATCGAAACCTGTTCTGATTTAATAAATTGAATGAGTAATAAGTACTAAAATGTTTTATTATTTTTATCATTTAAATCAGTGGTGCACATCCTTTTTGAGAGAAGGGCTAGAATAGCTAGGAAGCTAAAATAGTATTCAATCAATGTGATTATGATGTTTTTTTGTGTCTATTTTCGCCATCAATACCCTCTTCTTAGAGGAGATTTGAGGTTATTTATTTGTTTTTCAATTTTTTTGGGGAGGGGTGGGCGCTGGATAATTTTTCTGTGGTAAAGGGGGCGATTATTTCAACATGGTTAAGAATCACTCGGCTAGATAATCAATTCTTAGATAAGTAAAACTGGTTAAATTGTCGATATTTTTACTGTATATAAAATTGTTTTATATTGTTGTTCTACCGTCCGTAAAAAGTTCTGAAGAAAAAAGGTGTTTTTGAGGTGATATTTGTCATACGGCATACATAAATATGTATCACTAATTTGAATAATGCATTTTTACCAAAAAGTGACAGTTAAAAATGATTTACCATAGACAATTAAATTTTATTTTTCTGTTGCAGGCCAACTCTCTGTGATCGTTGCATTCGATATTCGTTTGTCATAAAGCATTCCACAACTCTTTCTGGCAACTTCTTTTTAAGAATATAATGCAGAGAAGATCCTTGGCAGGATGGGCAATTCAGATGTATGTATTCATAAAACGAATAAGTGTGCTATTGATGAGATGTCACGCAGATAGTACGTGACGGAAATGTCGAGTAAATTTTCCAGAATTTTGCACGTGATATGAATGCTGTCAAAGGGTTGACAAGAAATACTTAATTGAAATCGATATACGTAAGACTGCCTTCATGTAATGCTAATGGCTGCAAAGTGAAATAATTCACTTTGATGTAAAATTTAAAATAACTTTGATTATTCCACGTATTCTGCTACTAACTGTGACGCGTGTTTTGCTCTTTCAGAGGCATCTTCGGACTTACTATACTTAAGTCATCAAGCAAGATTGATTCTAACATTTTAAAATTATGTAAATACAAAATGTAGCTTGGGATTTTTTCCTTTTAAGGGAAGCAAGGAAGGGGTTATAAAGGGTCTTTTTATAAGGACGCTTAGTTTTTAAATGTAAATAAAACAAGTTGTTTGTGAGATTTCGACTAAATTTTAATTTCATTTGTAAGTATATTTTACGGCATTAAATATGGAATATAGCATCAAATGTCTGCCAATATCCATTCATTATAAAATGGGTCATGTCGCTAAAGTTGACTTTTTTGACAAATTTGGGTAAACTTCCAACTGCTCCAGAACCCAATCAGGCGTTGTCTGCGGTCATTTACCTGAAGTTCCTTGGTTAGTTGGATTTTATACGGGTGCAGACATAAGGCCCGATTCAAAATTCGCCAAGTTGAAGTCGCAGAAATGCCAAGTTCTTGTGAACAACGAGAAATAAGCTGCCTTGGGTTTTCCTGTACACTTTCACACACAGCAGCAATGTTTTCACCAGATATTGTATTTTGATGACGTACAGGTAGGTGTTGGCCGATTATTTACCTAACTGGTTGACTCAAATTTGGCCACTAAACAATGAATAATCTACTCAGCAGGACAAAGTAACATATTTTGAGCGTCCCTATTGAAATACCCTTTAGAATCGAAACGAAGTATGAATTCACTTTAAGTTGTTCACTGTCAACACATGGTGGAATGGCATTACATGCGAACATCTACTTTCGCACAATTGGGTATTTCGCACATTTTTTAAAATATTTTTTTTCGAATTTTTATTCGAAGTTCATTCGCACACTTGAAATGCATGAAGATGCTGAAAGGCAAAACAAACATTCAAAACGATTGAAATTTAATAAAAATATCTATCAAAAGCTTTTTTATTGTTTTTCCGGTCCGTGGTGCAACGTTGTTTGCTTCCGTGACGGACCACCCGGGCTAAATTCTCAGCACGAGTAGCTTTTTTCAGTCGACAAATCGATTCTGTTCGAAGGCAATGCGTGTTTGTGTTGTTAAAAATTCGATCAAAAAAAAGCAGGGGGATATAGCGAGGGCGATTAGCTAACCACTATACCTTTCCTTGTCTACTATCTTGAGAAGTTGAGCAATTGAATAACAAGCAGCTATCGTAGAAAAAACATGTTGAGATAATCTACGAGAGGAGTCGATGTGCCCTAAGTTAAAGGCGGAAAAGATAAAAAAAAATATATTATTGTTCCTTAAGCTTCTTGCAATTGAAACATTGAGTGTTCTTTCGACAATTTTTTCAAAGCTATTTTATGACATATTTAAAAATGACTTTATAAAAAGCATAATATACGACCGTTAAAAGATCCAAACCAGGTGGACAGTAAAACGTTGCATTTTAACAGGTATACTATTGTTAGGTTGGTATTTAAAGCTTTTGTTTTTGATCATGGAGAGCTTTCAATACCATGCTCGATTGGAGCCAAAAAGTTTTCGATTTCGCTGAAAAAACACTGCATTGTTTGTGTAGCACCGTTAAACTTTCATTTGTATTTTAGAGACCGAATAGTTTAGCATTGTAAATGATGTCGATGAATAAAAGCGTGAAATGATTGTGGAGTCTGAAAATACCCCAGTGGTATGGCTTTATCGACATAGACTGCATTAAAAAAATGTTATATTAATACATTAACCTATCTTTATACACCATTCTTAAAAAAATGTATAAAAATGGAAGGTTTTCCTATAATTATTCATATTTAAAGTCGCGCATGAAAGAGACAACCTGATCGCGTTGATGTTTATTGCAGACTGGCGTTATCAAAACTATGAACGCCAGCACTTATCTACGCTTTTTAATGTAAAAAGCATCCATTTTATTATAAACGTACGTTTGAACGAAGCGCGTTTGAGAAGGCGTGAGTGAAGGTTGAACCCTGGAAATTTGTAGGAAGGATATAAGTGGTTTTCGGCCAATAATAACCCGACTAATTTTCTTTTTTATTGAATTGCGACGAAACTAGTCGTTAAACATCATAATACTTTCGATGGTATCGTCGGTAGCTTTGTGGAAGTTCATTTTAATATAGAATTTAAAATATCTTTGACTATTCCACTTATTGTGCTACTAACTGTGTGACACGTGTTTCGACTCTTTCAGAGGCATCTTCGGACTTACTATCGCAAAGTTTTCTTAAGTAATGAAGCGAGATTGATTCTTGATTCTTGAAGTTTTATCCAAAACATACATGTACGAGTTCTGTTCCGCCACCTTTGACGTAAGTCGTATTTTGACATTTCATGAGTCATCCTCAGTCGGTCTCTGTGGTCTAGTGGCAAGAGCTTAGTCCTAGCGATAAGGTGGGCCTGGGTTCAATTCCCGGCAAGGTCAGATTTTTTCAATTGAAAAAGAGACCTTGGCCTGGGTGTATGTAATTTATCGTTGAGTTGTTCACGACTGATTCATTATTTAGCATCGAGTTAATCTCGCATGACTTTGACAATTAAAAATATTTGGCGCATTGGCAATTTTCTTTTTCTTAAAATATATTTTTATTTATCCTCGGCCTATTCATTATAAAATATGTAATTACAGAAACTGGAGATATAATAAAAAAATATTGACTCCCTCGTAATTCCGGATAGTCGTAAATTGAGAACTGACTGTTTGAATGTGTATCTTGTTGATGCCGGTCCGCAAAATATTTTTCCAATTTTCACCGGTCTGTGGATGTAAAAATGTTGAATAACACTGTTCTAGTGTGTGGACTACGTTGCAGATAAATACATATACAGTCACGCCAAAAGAAATCCGCGCACCCTTCACAAATCCATTAATTTGCGACTTTTTCCTCGAAATCTTTACTTTTACCCGGCAAGGTCTGGCTCAGTACTGTTGAAGCTTTCAAATCTCGCTTTTTCTTCAAAATATGGCTATTAGTTTTCTTTACAATCCGAAGAAAAACAAAATAGAAACCGGTAAAAATTTCGAGGAAATAATCGCGAATCAATGGAATTGTGAAGGGTGCGCGGATTTCTTTTGGCGTGACTGTACATATTCAAAACATTACCCATTTCATTATGACAATTTTTTGAGAAATCGTGAACATGGGTTGTTTGTTCTTCCAAGGGGTAGAACCAGTCTGCCAATGGGAATGCCACTGGGAAGAGCTTTAACAATTTTAAACGGCATTGCTTCGGATGTCGACATATTTCATACTGACGTGAGTGAGTTCAGACGAATACTATATTTTATGAATAAATGTTGATTTTGTCAGAACTCACTCGGTTGACATCTTTGAAAATTTCTAATATGATTTTATAGATATTTTCTCTCTGTTTTTATGACTACATTATTTTCATCTTGTTTTTAATTAATTAGTGATTCATATTATGTATTTACATGTATGTATGTATATATACATAAATACATGTATTTATATTTGTCAAATGCATGGCGCATTGTCGTCAGCTGTAATCCCATGATTTGCTTTTTCTTAAATAAATAAATAAGTGGTCAATTGAGGTTTTATTAAATGGTATAACTTTTATATACATAAATAGTTTTTTAGTATCAGTATAGCAAAAAGCTTACCTGCTTAGTGAGGATGATGACGAAGAGGATGTAGCCGTTCAGGAGTAGTCCAAATGCGGAGACCAGCGTCAAGGACAAGCTCAAGGCCAGGGGGACCATCCCGGATCCTAGAGACGTATCACCTTTATTTTATTTTCAGATGTATTCCCGGCTTTATAAAAGATTAAATATCTTCCATTATTGTATCGATGACGTTGTCATTTCGTTTAAGAATAAAGCTTGCTTAATTTTTAATGACTAACACAAGACGAAATAGCTCCAATTTCTTTGGTCAAATTCATTACTTTGAAATAGTTATCGATATCAAATTTCATGCTGAAACTTATTGTGATGATATGAACAATATATTTTGAAAATGTTATTTAAAAAAAAAATATAACTATCCCTGTCATTTCTTAATCGTAAATATTTATAGTATATTAATTAAAGGAAAAAATCTGTCTACATTTTGAAGTCGCGAATTAATTTTTAATAAGATTGGTACTTTTTAGTCGCTTCTAAAAGTGGAAGCATTTTAAAATTTATGTGTTGGCTGCAATGAAGGCTCTGAAAAAAAAGAAAAAAAATGTTAAAAAAGATCAACTATGTTTGAATGAGTATTTTCTTTAGATAACACTTTTAATTGTGCAGCGAGGTAGCGCTGACAATAATAATGTTAGCATTAAAAATTGATAAAAAACAGTTATTTAAATTTTCTTAAGCAAATACGTGACGAATGGACAGTTAAACAACAGTAAAAAAAAAAATTTCACACGGTGAAATGGGCACAAATTTGTGTTTAATTACCGTAGTATTAAAAGGGCCTGTAAATAAAGTGTAAATAGGAGTTATAGTCAACCCTACTATAGACACTTGTACGACACTTGTTGACACGTATACGGTGGGTTTTCGTAGAAGGCACTTGCTAACAAACTAAACACTTAAATTTTATTTAAAATATAAAAATTGGAAAAATGTTTGATTTGCTTAAAATTACAAAATACAATTGAAAAACCCAAACCCCTTATTTTGTATGGGTGCCTAAGTTTTTATAGCGTTTATTTGTTATGGCGTACTCCCTATCCTCCCGCTATAGGCTAGGGCTGACTGTATAAGAATTAATAATAAATAGCAGAGCTGAGGAGTCTTGAAAAAAACCTGACTCCGACGCCAGCATTGACCGAAAACAGGACTCCAACTCCGACTGAAAAAGTTTAATTTTGTCACTTTTTTTCCCCTCCCTTTCCTTTTTATGTGTATTCAATTAAATATCCACAAACCAATCTGGCCAATAGCCAAATTTAACACGTTTTATATGCATAAATAAAATTTTCAAATGACTCCTGCCAAAAAACTGCGACTTCATACCCCTGATAAAAAGACATGAAATTTCGTTTCGTAATATATGTGTTAACTGTACCAGCAGTAAAAATAAAAAAGCAGTGCTTGAGCTGCCGATCTTTATGATTGTAATTCCAATCGAGTAATATAAAAGTTATCGATCGTTCTATAATTTCATTAACCTATAAATACACACGATAATAGCTTTGCGTCATTAAGAAAGCTCATATAGCGACGCCATGAAAGCGAACATCGATAAAAAGAATAATAAAATATTTATATTCATTTATATATAACTTCACGCTATGCAATTTTATATGATAACGCATATACGGAATCGGCGATAACTTTAAATTGAATTAGTTGTCGGGAATGTCAAATTGTTTTACTGTGTTATATTTTGTGCAGTGGTGGGAAATTAGCGATACGCGTGATAAATCAGTTAATGATTTGAAAATAAAATTGTTTTGCATAACTGCCATATGAAAACTGCTTCATTGCTGTATGTGGAACTGGTTTAGATCATTGCAAGAATTACTGTATAGTTTCAGTCACTTTTAAGGTGTTCACTGTCAATACTTGGTGGAATGGCATAATAATAAAAAGAAAATTGGCACTAGCGACAATTTTGACCACTTGGAAATATAATCAAACATTTTTAGTACTTATTCCGCCTTGAATTTGTTAGATCAGGACCGGTATCACTCATTGCGATAATTATCAACTGATGAACACGATTAAACATGAACATTATCATGTCAGTTCAAGTAGATCCGTGCACTTGGGCGAAACCCGGGACGTTAGCGACAAAACTCATGGAAAAGTACAGAATTCAAACGATTCAACTATGAACATTATCAGCAGTTGATAGTTCTCGCGATGAGCGAAACCGGTCCTAATTAATAAATTCAATGTGGAATGAGTACTTAAATGTTTGATTATATTTCCAAGTGGTCAAAGCTGTCGATCTGCCGTTCACTTAGTTTTATCATGAGTTCGTGTTTCTTTGAAAACTTCCAATTCTACCCTAAAAATAAGGTGTAGCGAGAGCAGATAGCTAATTAAAAGGACTTGTCTTACACGTATTTTTTTCTCTAGTCTGGCTGTAGAAGTTTGAGAAACTTGATTACAACCAGGCGTCACTTAATTAACATCGCATTCACTTCTGAATAATCTAGAAGCTCATTGACGTTGCATTAAAATGCATTAAAAACCAAGCAAGATGACACATAGTTATGTGCTGAGAGCTAACGGTACACGGGATACGATGCTTAACTAATATGAAATTAAAACTAACTTTAAAGAGGCGAAACATGTGTCACAGTTTTTTTTTTGGATATCAATTTGACGGAGCATCGAGTTCTAAGGCGTGTTCTTCCAGTCTCCTTCGTCTCTAAATGTTTTAAACTATTGAATTTTAATAAAAATAATAATACATTTTTACCGGTTTCGCTCATGGCGAGCATTGTCAACTGATAATGCCAGTTCAGTTGACAATGCTCGCCATGAGCGAAACTGGTCCTGATCAAATAAAATTTATGTGGAAAAAGTATTAAAAATGTATTATTATTTTTGTTATTATGTCTTTCCACCAAGTATTGACAGTGAACACCTTAAAAGTGATTATTGAATTTTATTTGTTGAGATTCCCTTCCCATCGCTGCCGACAGGAGGGCGCGATCGCTACAGTTGAGAAGTCAGTTTACTATTGCGTCTCTACCTAGGGAGGGTCATCGAGAAGAATAGCTCTCGGCCTATATTGTAGTAGTACAATACGTGAAATAATCAAAGTTATTTTAAATTTTGTATTAAAACTAACTTTGTTTATTTCACGTATTGTGTGACAAAAAGTGACACGTGTTTCGCATCTTTAAGAAGCGTCATCAGACCTACTATCGTATGGACGCTTTAGTAAGGATATTATATTATTTCGTGAAGAATTCTTCGAAAGAGCAAGTATGTAATGCAAAACCACTACAAGTGGAAAATCGGAGAAAGTATTTAACAAAAAGTATTTTTGAAATATTTATTAAAAATCTAATAACTGTGGTATGAAATTTAATTTTTTCGGCGTTTATTACGAGATGTTGGTTTTGTATAGTATATTAAAAAGTCAAAGAAACTTAACGTACATGTCACCGAATATTTTTTAAAAGATGTCTTGATTTTACTCAGCAAAGATGTGAAATGTGACGCTATTTTTTAATATAGAAAATTGCTGTTCTTGCACTTCTTCTTGGTCATTTTTCATTACACGATCGATAGGTAAAATATCGCTCCTAGCATAATATAAGTACACAGAATTAAAAGTAGTAAATACACCCGGCACATTTGAAGCACTGGCTGTTTTTAAATGATTAATAAGGAGTCTTTTGTTTCTAATTAAATGTATTAATGTCTTGTACAGTCCTTTTTGAAAGATTTCATATTATAGCAATTAAAATATTGATCTACGAAGCAGTCTTGCTCGTTAGACTATTTGTGTCCTTTTCTCTTATGAAAATAATTATTTGCCGTGAAAAAGTCCTTTTATTTGTCATCCCTGGCTTAAAGTATCCGTGACGTATCTCTTTGCAGCATCATGGCAAGCGGCACTGGTGTTAAATTCGATTAAAACAACGTCGTTCTGATATAGGAGCGTTGATACTGGAAACGTTCTACGCGAAATTTTCGGCGTAGAGCAAATAACGAAACATAGCCTTTGTTACGTATGTATATTAAAAATAATCTGGGTTTATTTATTTTATATTCATAATTTAAGTTAGGTTGTCGATTATTATATGTCGTTGTATTCGGTTGCAAATCTCACGGGTTTGAATACCGGTCCAGGCAGTTTCATTTTTTTCCTTTAATATTTACAGAGTTTTGACGGATTCGGCGGTAACTTTGTGGAAGTTCATTTTAAGAGAAAATATCTTTGATTATTTCACGTATTGTGTTACTTAGTTAGTAGTATAACTATTTGTTTGCTTTGTTTTGGTTCTATAGCCCCCCCCCCCCTCTTTGCTTCCCGTAAAAAGGAATAATTCCAAACTCCATTTTGTTATTTTATCATTTTAAAATATTAGTATCAATATTGATTTATTACTCAAATAAACTTTGCGATAGTGAGTCTGAAGATGCCTCTGAAAGAAGCGGAACACGTGTCATAATTAGTAACACAGTACGTGGAATAATCAAAGTAATTTTATATTTACAGAGTTATTTATATAAAAACAAAACAAGACAATTTAAAGGTATCTCAAACATTAGGTTATAGAAATATGGAAATGATTTAAAGAAAGCCTTATAAAGTTGCATGAATTACTAAGAGTAAAATATTTTTAACTATGTCCGCTCCTGACGTTGAGCATATGGATTCCTCACGGAATTTACCTCAAAATATTTTTTTCTACGAGAGCTGATTGTCTTGTTTTTCTTGTAGAGAGAAGTGATGCAAAAGATTGACGAGGACTAAGACACGTCTAGTGGTTAGGTAATCCGCCCTTGCTACACGCTGCTTTTGGTATCGGAATGTTGGTAGGGATTGTCAACAATCGTGCCCTTGCCTGGAAGAATGCTGTATCTTATAAAAATATCTATGTATGCTTAGTAATCAATTGAACAATGTTGAGTATGTTATTGTGCATCGCTTAAGATAATTATTATGTTTATTGTATTTAAAATGTAAATTATTAAAAAATATGGCTGATTTAGTTTTCTCTGCATTTCTAAATACTGCCAAATTTTTGAGAATTCTGGCAAGATACGGTAAGAAAAATAACAATGTATTTTAATTCTACAGAAACTATTTTATATATTTGTTGATAGCTATTTCGGCTTACGCTCTCGTCAGAACTATGTTTTAAACGTGCATTAGAACAAGCATATGTATATACCTCGCATAGACAGGGTACACAATACATCTTCTTCTCTGTTCCAACATCTTAATTTCATATGGAGATAATAAGTTATTGAATGTGACAAATTGATTTGATGTATTCATGAAGTAAAAGTTTATCTGGGTATTTACTTAGTGGGAATAAACGTAAAATTAGTAATGTATCAAATTGAGTTATTTAAAATTGCATTAATGTTTGTTAATGGGTATATATGCTTGTTCTAATGCCGAAATAGCTATGAAAAAATTTATAAAATAATTTCTTTAGAATTAAAATGCATTGTTATTTTTCTTACCGTATTATTATGGAGTTCTACCTAGTAAATGCCTACTCGATCAATAAATTCTGGCAAGAGTCTAGAGCCCAGGCGGTCCGTCATGGAACCCAGCGACGTTAACCATAGCACTACGGACCCGGCATAATAACTCCTTGCATTTTTTAAATTTGTTTCGTCATAATTAAAAATTAATTTAAATTACCGCTCTCGCGTTGTGAGCTGATGTATATGTACCAAATAAAATTAGCATACATATAGTCATAATTGACTGCTAATTGCATTTGCTGTTTCAAAGTAAAACTACTGATGCTGCTAATTGCTGTTTGCAAACTGACAGGGGCCTTTTAAACATATAAACAAGATACTGGACTTCCTCAATAATTTTTGGGACGCTATTTTGGCCACACTTAATTATTATTGAATGTGTGAACACAAAGGGGTCAGTTTTAATTGAGTGATAAAAAAAAAATCTGCGTTATTATTATTTCAAAAAATTCAATTACTTTCCATAAAACAGTTGTTTAATGGAGTATTATAAAACCAAGTTTCTTTTAGGAATGTTTTCGTTTCACTCTCTTGAAGCTCGAAGATCGATTTTAATACTGAAACATTTTTCTCTTCTTCTTCGGGGCCGAGTTGATAACCCTGACATCCTTGTAACTTTAAGCTTGCATGCTCCCAGTTTCTACCTACGCGGTCGTAGCCGAGGCCAATCAATGTTCTTTGTCAGAACTTGTTTGTGATGTAGGTCTTTTGAGTCGTCAGTCGCAAGGGCTGTTCGGCTGATGAATGCACTGCCTGTTAATGTGGACATCTTCAGCAGTGAACTTTGTTCTCTGTTTATATTTTTTTTCTTTTTATGTAACTAATATGTTTCTGTTCTGTTTCATACATTTGTTTTGTGATATTTTTATTAATTTGTCTAATGCATGGCGCATTGGCGTCAGGTGTAATACCATGTATTTTATTTTATTTTTTACAATTAATATTTGGCATTTAAAGATAGGATTTTGAAAAACACAACATACCCGAAGCGTTAATATAAAAAGAACGTGTAGATCTATTATGGAATAGTGCCTGTCATACTGATGGGTTAACAGCATATAACCATTATTGAAAAAGTATTATGTAAATGTTGGAAATATAGAATTTTATTTCAATACACAATCAGAAAACGAATATATCTTTATTAACTCTTACGTCAGGCTGAAAAATCCGAAAAGCAAAAAATGAAATTGTCTCGAAAAAAACATTTCCCAGTTTTGTTATATTTGAAAATAATATACTCTAACAAGTTATCAAACAGAATTTTCCGGGAAGCTTTTCATGCCGTCACTCCCTTGTGTCACATATTTCCGATCCGCTGATGTACTACGTATATACACGCACGTTCCGAACAGAGGATCTCAATACTTAATTGCACCACTGTTTAAACGGGACAGTTACTTATAAAGGCTCTTTTTATAAGGACGCTTAGTTTTGAAATGTAAATAAAACAAGTTGTTTGTGAGATTTCGACTAAATTTTAATTTCATATGTAAGTATATTTTACGGCATTAAATATGGAATATAGCATCAAATGCCAATATCCATTCATTATAAAATGGGCCATGTCGCTAAAGTTGACTTTTTTGACAAATTTGGGTAAACTTCCAACTGCTCCAGAACCCAATCAGGCGTTGTCTGTGGTCGTTTACCTGAAGTTCCTTGGTTAGTTGGATTTTATACGGGCGCAGACATAAGGCCCGATTCAAAATTCGCCAAGTTGAAGTCGCAGAAAAGCCAAGTTCTTGTGAACAACGAGAAATAAGCTGCCTTGGGTTTTCCTGTACACTTTCACACACAGCAGCAATGTTTTCACCAGATATTGTATTTTGATGACGTACAGGTAGGTAGGCGTTGGCCGATTATTTACCAAACTGGTTGACTCAAATTTGTCCACTAAACAATGAATAATCTACTCAGCAGGACAAAGTAACATATTTTGAGCGTCCCTATTGAAATACCCTTTATAAGCCAAATCTTAAGGAACATTAACCTTATTCACTCGACGATATTGCACCACGAATCAGTGTCAACACCATCAAAAGATCTTCACCTCATCGCCATCAACATCACCATCGTCATCTTTTCAACTACTAACACAAAATACTGACACGCGAAACGCACACCAGAGCCGAAAGGGAAATGAGGGTTAAACGCCTTCGGGCTCTCATACAGCGAGATAACACGTCATGATCATCATCACAGTAACCTATCCAAGAAACTAACAACAGTTAGTTATAAAAGATAATTATAAAAGACAATGATAAATAGTGTGAGAAACATCAAATCATATGGTGAACAAGACCAGCAGGTCACCAACTTTTGTAAGCACTTGAGTCAAGAGCAGTGTTCTTCAATCTTTTTACATACGGGGAACGGTGAGAATTGGAAAAATATTTCGCTGACCAGCATTCAATTCTCGATTTACGACTATTAAAAAGCTGCAATCAGGGCTGTGGAGTCGGTAAAAAAAAAGTCCGACTCCGACTCCAGCGTTTACCAAAACCAAGACTCCGACTCCAACTCCGGCATTGACCAAAAACACGACAACAACTCCGACTAAAAAAAGGTTAATATCGTCACCTTTTCCACTAAATTTCCTATATATGTGTATTCAATTAAATATTAACACTATCAATGCGGCCAAAAGCCAAATTTTACGTATTAAATGCAAAAATAAAAATTTTCGGCTCAGGGTACGACTCCGGCCAAAACGCCGCGACGACTCCGACTCCGACTCCATAGCCCTGGTTCAGTCAAATATTTGGAATGTGTGGACCATATAATGTTAAAATTGAACGTGTACAATATATTAAAATTTCTGACTAACATCGAAATCTTTATCAACTGAAAAAATCTGCTTGTACAGTGAGTCGAGCCCGGGCCGTCCGTTACGGAAGCCAACGACGATGACCACTGCCCCACGGACCCCACGCTGTATGATGAAAAATATTGAATAAACACTATTGAATAAAGAAATATCTTAGGTTCAATATTTTGTTATTATTCTATGAAGCAAAAGATCCGTCAGTTTGTGGCGTGTAGCGTATAACAGTGACATGCTTTAGAATTTGGAAATAACGAAATTAGCATAACAAATGGTGGTATCGTAGATATTCTTCAAAAACATTCTCGCTTACAGAATATACAACATGCATTATCTATTTATACTTTATTGATCGAAAATTATGTTTTTATTACACCATAATATATAAATGTACATCTGGATTCTTTGCATTTACGTTAAGAGGCATGGCAACTCTGTTTACCTCTCTTTAGATGAGAATAGGGATAGAAAGAATAACACTAGGCTATGACCAGTGGCGAGCTAGTCGCTCTCGCAACACCTCGCTTATAAAATCGCGTGGGTGGGAAGCAACACAAAACAGCTTACGCCAATGCGCCAAATATTCTTAATTGTGAAAGTCATACGAGATTAACCCGATGATAAGTAATAAATCAGTTGTGCACAAAATCAACGATAAATAACATACACCCAGCCCAAGATCTCTTTTTTCAATTGAAAAAATGCAACCTTGCCGAGAATTGAACTCGGGTCCCCTGATCGCTAGGACAAAGCTCTTGCCACTAGACCACAGGGATCGGACAATCTTATAGGTATCAATTGATGAATTGAAATAAATAGTTGTGAATTCACCACCAAATGATGAAAATTAAAAAACAAATCTTATTTCAATAATTTATTTTCAAAAATCGAGAATTTTTGGAGGGCCGGTCCGTGGGCTGTAGTTTGATGACCGTTGATATAAGTAATCAAAGAATATCCCTATAAAGCTCAAATAAAAAATACGTGACACCAAAAAATAGTGTCACCAAAAAATAAATGATTTTAGTAATAATAAATGTCAGAATTTAAGCAATGCGTAGAGATTTTATTTCCTTTTATTATTCTGTTTTTGTTCCGCAAAAATACCACGAAATTTGCTTTCAAGGAATTTTCAGGAGTTTTTTTTAGTTTAAATTAATGTTTGTGAATTTAGAGGCAGTCTTATAATAATTTTCTTGTGAGCCACCTGCTTTATGTCGGAAAATCGAGAAAAGTTTTTTTTTCATTCTTTCCTATTTCAATTTAACGGTGAATTTTTTTTATTTCGTTATCATTGTTACAATGATAAATCTTCCGTTAGTATTAATTAAAAAAACAATGACTAATAAACTGCAAGATGATTTTTTACGGTATCACTGTTAATTTTTTGAAATGCATTCATTGATAGGTTTATTAAATACCAGCCATTAATAGTAGACAAGTACAAGTGCCGCATGGAAAGACAATATTAATTTATTATTATGAAACGGAAGCATATCCACTCCTTTGGATTAGCATATGGCAACTGCGTGACACAGGACAACGGCTTCCCTACATCTTATGTAGAGACTCGAATTCGAATATTAAATACTCAATACTTGAGTAATTAATTAATTTATAAATGAAGATTTATTTCTAAACTTTATTTATTTAATATATATATGTATAGTGTTTAATCGTTGCGATTAACTGAGTCTTACGCGTGAATTTTACTGTCTGAAATATATTTTTTAAAATGGTTTTGCCTTTGACTATACTTTGTGAGAATTTCTTTCGTTACTTTTGCTTTGGATCCTGCTGACTTATCTTATTAATGACAAGTTTATGACAAGTGACAAAATAAAATATTGAAAAGTAATCCTTTGATTTGCCAACTGATGGATGCAGCTGTGGCAGTGAATCCATAAAGTCCAAGTCAAAAACCATTAAATAAATCCCTTAAAAAATATTATGGCCAAAATTATAAAGAAGATTTTAAAAAGTTGGAATCGTTTAAACAGCGGACAAAAAAACTAGATGCACTATGTATTTCATTTTAACTATAAAACTGACGTCCACAGCAACAGAGAGAGTTTTTTGTTTGAAACAATGTTTTATAAATTTATTAATGGAACAATATTTATTTATTATTTTTTCAAAAACAAATTTGACAAAAAAATATATATTTTAGTACATTTGAATATACTCGAATATTTAAAATTTTTACCACTCGATAATCGAGTAGTTGAAATGTCGGGTAATTTGAGTCTCTCATCCTATGGCACGACAGCGTCCTTCGTTCGAAAAGTTTTGTCGAGAACGCTCCATTGGTAATACTCGGTCGCCTAGTTCAGTGCTTCCCAACCTGGGGTCCGCGGACCCCAGGGGGCTCACAGATTTATTGCGAGGGACCATTAACGAAAATTATATCTAGAAGAATTGATCGATATCAGATAAGATAATTTGCCTGAAGTAGAATATAATGAAAAAAGTATTTAAGAATTTCGTATAAGGCGACAGCAAGGAATATCTGTCTATTAAAAAAGAAGCCTTGGCAATCCTTATTCCTTTTGCGACTATGAACATACCTATGTGAAACAGCATTTTCGTCATTTCTTTTGATAAAAATAAGCACAGATCATGCAGAGACTTTGAAAGATTCCTTGCGAGTTAGCATTTCTGCAATTGAACCTTATATTTATTTGTTGTGTAAAAACATACAACCACAACCATCTCATTAAATTGTTTTGTGAGCTTCATGCTAAGTATAGTTGTCATTATTTTATTTTTAAAAACTGTAAGTTGATTACTATTCTTTGTGATAAAATATAAACATGTGAAATACAAATTTTGACGATTAAAAATGTTTTTTCGTGGGTCCGCAGATTATCTATTTCAGATGTTCATGACATGAAAATTGAAGTTTGGGAAGGACTGGTCTAAAAAAAAATATCCTTGGTGAGTGCGAACAGACACGTGGTTTTTAAGCCTTGATATAGATAGAGGTTGAACATTATTTATGTATGAAAACAGTGGCAGCTTTATCATCAAAAGATAGAAATAATATTTCCAAAATAATTTCTAGTAACCCTTTAAACTATTGAAACACTTTTTCTATAAGTTGACACAATAGCTAGAATTGAGCCACTAAGAATAAATTATTTGCAGCATCATGTTCTAGGTATCCTATAAGTGAAGTGAGATTAAAAAACACACTTAAATAGTGTTTTTTTCATACAATACAAGTGTGCTCCGAGCTATTACAAAATTTTCATCATTTTGCTACTTGGCTCACTTCACTTCTGATGGGCTCAAATGATATGTCTGCGGTTAACTAATCTCACCCCTTTTAAAAAACTATTTCAATCATAATTCTATGACACACCTTCTCTGTTCATTTATGAAAAAGCTTGCACGTAGTGCTAAAATATTAAGATATTTCTACAAAAAACGAAGTAAAAACGTGATTGAACTTAAAATTAAAAGGCCAATAAAAAGTTTAACCATTTTTCGACTTGAATCATTTCACATCTCAATGGTTCAATTATCCATTCGTCACCTTACTTTGAAAAGGTTCTAACTGCTCTTGAAATATAAATGAAGATGTGAGCGTTTAAAGATTCGATTGATTAAAATTCACCTGTAGCAATGGTCAATGAGCAATTAAAAATGTTTAAAAACTGTTGCTGAGAAATAATGATCTTAGAGATCTAAAGTTGGAAATAATGATGACAATCTTAAAATTTTGTCAAATAAATTTAGTAAAAAAAGTGTGCAGAATACTGCTAACTCCGTTATTCAACCATAGATAATTCTGATATTCACATATGAGGAGCTAATTTTCAAAAGTGGATAATTCCAAAATCCTTTTTTTCAACTGCTAATTTTAGATTCAACTTTTGAGACCTTTTTAATTCACATGGACAAGTTTGAATTGTTGCACATTATACGTAATTCCTTAATTTAAAACATATGTTAAAAATATTGATAGTAATCACAAATTTATGAGGATAAAGTAATGATGGATTTGTCCACTTTTGAAAACTACCTCGTGATATATGATAGAATGCGGTAAATACAAACATTTCCCTCCAAAAAGTAATTTTAGGTAAAAGTGCCAATTAGAAGCTTTTCAAAGTAAGGTAACGCATTGATACAGTGTTTTGTTGAATCTGTATTTTTCCTCTAAGGGCGTGAAAGTATTTTTTGGCAAACAATAAATAACGGAATACTTAACATGTCAAAGTAAGATATTAAATGGTATCAAAAAACATTACAAATACAAAAGAATGCTAATTGAATTCATCATTGTGAACACGACCGACAAAAACAATGGCTCTTTTTTTATTGAACAAAAGGACAATTCCTAGTATTTTGTATACGGAGTATAGTCATTCTCTGTTTATGAAGTTTATGAAATAATTCTATAGAGTCGGAAGCATTGTGCTTCCGACTCTATAGATGTTTTTATCCTTTCAACACATAAGCATAAATTATGCAATGATTTTAACCCGTAACACGCCATACTTAAAAATATAGTGGCAAGATGTGGCGGAAAATGTGTCGACCCTTTTGTACATGTCGTTATTTATAACTATCAGGGCTGTGGAGTCGGTAAAAAAAAGTTCGACTCATTTTTTTGTAAAATAATATGGGTAGGTATGTATTATATTTATTTATTTATTCAAAAAAAGTACAAATCATGGCATTACAGCTGACGCCAAAACGCCATGCAATGCCGTTTAAAATTGTAAAAGATCTTCCCAGTGGCATCCCCATTGGCAGACTGGTTATACTCCTTGGAATAACAAGCAACTCATGTTTACGATTCTTCAAAAGAACACTCGATTTAACATTCTCCAGAATGGTGGAATTCTCATTTTGGCCTCGGATAAGCCGAAAGAAATCTTATAGATAAAACCGGAACGGTGTATGTATGTATGTGGGTCTGTAATTCGCCGAATCCATCGATTGTATAAAAATGAGTTAGGTTTCTCTGTCTCAAAGCGAACCAAAATTCATCTTCCTTGATTAATAAAAAAAATTGAATTGTTTGAATTTTGTACTTTACCGTGAGTTTTGTCGCTAACGACCCGGGTTGTCAGTTAAAGTACATCCGTGCAATTGAAATGCCTGAAGATGCCGAAAGGCGAATCCCGGGTCGTTAGCGACAAAACTCATGGAAAAGTACAAAATTCAAACAATTCAAATTTTATATTGAAATTTCGTCAAGCACTCTCAGTCGAAATCCTTTATTCCTTGATTAAATTTAGTTATGAATTCTGAGATATCATTTCATATTACGAAACAAAATTTTTCGTCTAATGGAATTGAATTCGAATTATTTTTTTTTTCAAATTAAATTATGAGTGAATAAATATCAAATAATCTGATTTTGATATGAAAATTAATTGCATCTACGACAGGCACTCCACCTGTCTACGAATCGCATTATCTAATTACTTTTAAGCCGTAGACAACAAAGGAATCAAACAGTAAAGTAATGCATACTTACATGAATACAGGCTGCCCATAAGACATATCGCAATTTATTTTTCATTATTATTTATGATAAGCATTACGCATAACATATTCTTTCTCAATTCGAAGTATTATTTTTTGTATTGTGTTTCCTTCCAATGCTATACGCATGTGATATTTTTATGTAGTTTATCTCAACCAAAGATTTATATGAGAACTGATTGTTAGTTACTCAACGCCAAATTTTCAAAGACATGGATAAGACTAGTAGCTATCCAACAACACACATCCTTGCCTTCAAACAGAAATCTAAGAATACACTAAAAAAAAAGTGGTCGTACTATAACTCAAATTTGTGAGCTGTGTAATCAAAGCCAACGGTGTTGATGTGGATCTTATTAACTGATGATTATTAGCTGAAATTGAATGAAACACACAATTTTTTTTTCTTTTATTTTCCTTTCCTTTCAATTTCTTCTTAACTGTTCTTTTTCTGATAGCAGAGTGCTTGAGAGGTGCGATTTGTTGTGATAGTTAAATTAACCCCGTGTCTTAGGTAAGCGACGCGAACCGGCAAGCGAATTTAGGCGAGTCCAATAAATTTAAAACGTAGTTGATCAAAGGTCTTATGTGCCATCGCTCGGCCAGACTCAATTAACGCTCTGGTGAGCTTGGACCGTTTGATATTTTCAAGCGATTCGCGCGCGCCATGAGTCAGGCACTTGAGTCGACTTACGACATATGCCGTCCTGATCGGATCGCTTCGCCCACATATGACACTTGCATGGGCGAGGACCGTTTGATATTTTAAAACTCTGCCGCTTTCAAAGCTGCGCCGGATCGCCTCGCCCAGCTTCGCCCAGCTAAGACGACCCGTAAGACTCGGAACACTTTTATTATTTGGAAAGTCTTTTTCATATTAATTTTTGATGATTTTGCTCTACAACTAACTGTTGACTACCCAAATACTGAAGTTCAATGACAACGATGTCCGGCCCTTTTTTTACTTCGTCGCGCCGTCAAAGGCTTATATATAATTGTACTTTCAATACCAATTGATAAGTGGGTTTGGTCCAAAATGATATTCACCAGTGATGTAATAGCTCCCACGTAGAGACTCCACTTCGATACTCGAGTAATTTGAAAAATACTCGAGTAATACTCGTTATTTATAAATGAAGATTATTTTCCAATTTTTATTTTTTTTAAACAGCGGACAGACAAACTTGATAGCACTATTGAAATCATAGTTAAATTTTAAGCCGACGTCCACAGCGACAGATAGAGTTTTTCTACCTCGGGAATAAAAAAACAAAGCGTCGACTCAAGTTAAAAATTTGAGACGTTTAATTATCTATTATTTTCGAAATATATGTTTCGTATTTATTTATTTATCAACTATTTATATACACAAATTTGAATTAATAATATACATTTTGGTACATTTGAAACTACTCGAGTATTTTTAAATTTTGAAATGTCGAGTAATTGGTATCCCTACTTCCACGCAAGCCTCAAAAATCCCGGTGTACGCCATGACTATTTTCATAATAAATCACAAATGCAGAAATAAGGTTTAGACCTCCTGCTGTCCATTCAAGCGGACGTGATTCAAAAACTAGTAATAATATTTTTTTTAATTAAAAAAAAAATTACTTTCGTTTCCCCTGTATAGCTTGCGAACACACCTGTGTCTAATATCAGTTATAATGCTTTGTAGTGTTAACTAGTGTTTGAATAGAGTGCATATTTCAATCTCACTATTGATTTGGTTATATTATGGTTTGTAAGGTATATTTATTTGAGTGCAATTATTTTTTAAACATTATAAAAGATTAATTATTAAGATCCCCACAATATATGGTATAATAAAACAGCATATTAAATAAATACTTTTATCAACTGAGATGGTTTCCTCGATTCTTGCTATCCAAATAGAATCTATTTTTTCTCACTTTGCGTCGTACACATTATTATGAATAAAATTCCCCATTAGATAAATGCAAACGCCTGTTGGTTTTTTTACATTTTTAATGATCATTTTAAATCAGTGATTCACAACCTGCGGCCCGCAATGACATTTCAAGCGGCCCAATATGACAAATATCCATCACCGTTTTTTTATTCAGAAACCTTTTACGGACGATGGAAGAACAATATAAAATAATACAATTTTCAATTTTATATACATTAATAAATTCGATAATTTAATAACCTCAAACTAAAGTAAATAATTGTCATTATGTTATCATTAAATATAAAGCCATCGAGTATATCGAAGGCAAAGATTAACTGAAGCTTTTATTCTGAACCATTGACGGGTTAATTTCCGAAACCAATTCCTTTTTTTCTCCTTAAATTGTATGTAAATGTTTCCTGCGAGCTTTTAGGGTGTAAAGAGGCGGTTATTAGTCATAGAAGCAGTAACTTGCGGGAAGTTATAAGTTATAACCTATGTCATTTTAGAACTATTTGAGGATTGATTATCTGATTACCCTTCTCGCAAAATAGATGTGCATTACTGTTCTAAATTCATTGATTTTTAATGTTTTAGCTTGTCTTGTTAACAGATCTACATCATTTTAATTATTTTATTAAATTTAATTTTACTTTGATTCATTTGCATCTGTATATGCAATTGTCTGTCATACCTTTTATGTCATGATTATCTTTTGCATAAATAACGCTGTATTTTTGTATTTCTTATCAGCTTATAATGCTCGTGATGAATGAAACCGGTCCTGATCCAAATAAATTCAATGTGAAATAAGTAATAAAAATGTTTTATTATTTTTACTATAATGCCATTCCACCAAGTATTGACAGTGAACATGTTAAAATTGATAATTTAGATTTTTTCCCCAATTATTGCTATCCAGATTCTATCTTTTACATCATACATATATGGATCCCAACCTTTTCCGGATGGCGATCGATTTTTATTAAAGCCATTTGACCTTCGACCCCCAAGGCTGAATTGAAAAAAGCATTTTTCATAAGGTAGTTTAAAAAAATTAACGAAATGCATCAAAGTGGATATTTTTTTACTTGACTGTATAAAATTTGAATTGTTTAAATTTTGTACTTTTCGGTGAGTTTTTTCACTAACGACCCGAGTTTCGCCTTTCGGCATCTTCAGGAATTTCAAGTGCATGGATTTACTTGAACTGACACTTTAACTGTACTTGTCAGTTCAAGTACATCCGTGCACTTGAAATGCCTGAGGATGCCAATTGGCGAAATCCGGGTCGTTAGCGATAAAACTCATGGAAAAGTACAGAATTCAAACAATTTAAATTTGATATTGAGATTTCCTCAAGCACCCTCATTCGAAATCCTTAATTGTAATTAACTGTATAAGTTAGTGACCCCTCAGAAAACCCGTCGCCACCCATGGGTTGAGAGCCCGTGTATTACATGATTGTTTCTAAAGAAACCATTTGTAATTTTCGTCATGAAAACCTGAGCTTTCAACTTTCCGTAACTTTTGTTGTGTGCCACTTTCAAAGAAAACGATTAAAATTGAGCGTAAAAACGTGACGTTACTTCAAATAATAAAGACAGTAATTTTTTGTGAGCCAGGCTTATAATATTGCAACGAGACACGTGTCTGTATAAAACTTCGTAGCCTTTAAGTGTTGTTCATGAAAAAATCGTATATAATGGCTGTAGGTACCATTGGCGGTTCCAAGGAGGTGCCACTAGGGCCATGCCCCCCCTGAGTTTATTCCATTCAAAATAATATAACATAAACTTTCAAATGATTTGTATATAATTATGTTGTATGTAGTTCTCTTTGTTTCACGACCCTTTAGCATAACAGCTATATACACGACATAATTATATCCTAATTGTGAGGTTTTGTTACAAATTTTATTATCAGCGTTGCCTTCGCTAAAAGGAGTTTTTCCACATTACGACGCATGAAATCCTGGCTAAGGAATCTTATGAGTTCGGAAAGACTGTAGGGTCTGGCTTTGTAATATATCCACTAGAAAATGGATCTTTAGCCTGAATATTTTTTGTGCCGATTTTCAACGTCAAAAAACGAAAATTTGACTATATTTTATATTTGTGATTTTTCTGTGGTATTAACATGTTTTTTTATGTTTGTATTTTTCAATTGAAATTATAGAATCGATGATAATTGTCAGTCATCAATTTAAACACACTATTTTGTTCGGGGTCATCACTTCTTTAAGCGCAGGGTCAATTTTTTAATAATGTATTTTTTCATTTAATTTTTATTGTATTATTTATGTTTCATGTGTATTTTCAAATTGAATGACCACCCCCTGGGACAATTTCTGGATCCGCCACTGGTAGGTACGTGTCGACTGTGCCATACTAGTTCATGGTACGAATTGAAATTAAAGTTTATAAAGCTTTTTTAAAAATATCGATTATCTATCTGTAATACACGTAAAAATAGCATTGCCGATATGGAAAATATAGCTATGCCTTTGCATAGTAATTGGGCTATGAGCAAGACATTTAGATGTTGATAACTTAGAAATTTAAATTAAGTAATCCATAGCAGATGTTTTCCATGACGCTGCTATAACTTCACGGAAGCAATGCATAATAAATGTTTATAGAATTAATACAAAAAAACGTGTTTATGAATACAGTGGAACCCCGATCTAACATTCTCGCATTAACCGTTTTCCCGCGTGGTTCGTTCATTTTCTATAGTCTCTGACCCATAAGAACAATGTTAAAAAATCCCGCATTAATCGTCCCCACATTTATCGATTACTTCGATTTGTAGTTTAAAATTTAGATCTAAATATTATGGCCCCGTCACAAATATTATCCCGATTGACCGTTTTTGTTGAACATTTCTCAAAAGCACATTCGACAAATACTAATATATATATACAAAGTTTAACCGTTGCGTTTAACTGAGGCTTACACGTGGATTTTACCATCAGGTAATATTTTTATCAAGTAGTTTTTCCTACTGCGGGAATAAAAAAAACACAACATCGAACCATTTTAAAATTTGAGACGTTTAATTCTCTATTATTTTTTAAATATATGATTTATAAATTGAAATAAATGAAGATACCTCTGAAAGAGGCGAAACACGTGTCACAGTTAGTAGCACAATACGTGGAATAATCAAAGTTATTTTAAATGTATTAATGAAATTAAATAATATATATTTTGGTACATTTTAAACTACTTGTGTATACTCAAGTATTTTCAAATTTTACTACTCGATACTCGAGTAGTTAAAATGTCGAGTAATTGTAGTCCCTAATTGACACTGAGCACCTTCCAATATTCAGATCAATAAGAAAATTCATTGGTTATCAACATAATAAACGAAAAGTTTTGCAAGTCTGAAATATTGAATGTGATATCAATACACGAACACGGTACCGAGAAGTCCTTCGATAAACCATTAAAAATGTTGTCGATGGGCCATAAAAAAATTTGTCAGCTATCAGTGGCTAGGCGTAAAATTGTATCTGCCGAGTGCATTGTCGGCTCTAAAATAGCTCGATAAAAAATTACGGTCGTAAACATTTAAAAGTATCACCAGTTTATGGATGCTTTCTCAAAACATAGGTCGCGGGGCACCTCGACCTATGAATATAATATTTAAAAAAAAAAATGAATTTTGGTATGCGATAGTGGGTAAATTATGTATATACATATATATGGTCGCGGGACAGAATTTTTGTAAAGATTTATGAAAAATAAGCACATTAAATGAAATGAATGTAAGTCAATGAAATCGAGTTGTTTTAATTTACAGGAGCAAAGATGCAACCACAAACTACACCAATAATAATATTATACAGATATAGACATTCGCATAAGTTTATTATTTGTTTAAAATAAAAAGAATAATTTTACTATAGGCTTATATTAAAAAACAAATTCATCTTTCAGAACTCATACAATAATCAGTAATATTCTTCAGATTTAATCATTTTGATTCCACATTTAATAATAATCCACAAGAACTCAAAGAGTAAAGTCAAAACATAAAATTATAAGCCAGTATGCATAATTTTTGTGAGCTTAGCTCGAAAGGATTGGGATTCTGTCCCGTGACCAGATATCCATAATTTACCCAATAGTGGTAAGCCAATAACTCTCGCTACGTGCTGCATTTTAGGATTGGAAAGGTGGGAAGGGATTCTTAACAACAAAAACGTTCGAACAGAATCGTTTTAGCGACTGAAAAAATCTGACTCGAACCCGGGTAGTCCGTCACGGAAGCCAACGCTGTTGACCACTGCACCACAGACCGGGAAACATATGAATAGAAAATATTCTGTATCGCACATTTACTTTAATTGATTATTAGGTGCTCACGTTTAAGCGGTTCACTGTCAATACTTGTTGAAATGCCATTAATTTATTTAAATCAGGGCCGAGAATTTTCAACCGGTTCATCTAAATGATCGCGATCAGCGAAACCGGTCCTGGTCGTTTAAAAAAAAATATAATGTCTTCCCACCAAGTGTTTATTACGGTGAACACATATGTAAATAGAAATAATAAAAATAAGTTAATACTTAACCCACATTAGATTTATTAAGATATGGACCGGTTTCGCTCATCACGAGCATTATCAACTGAATTAGTAATGATCAAATAATGATAGAGCACAGCGTATAATATCCTGATCTAAATAAATCTTATTTGGAATAAATACTAAAAATATATTATTCTTTTTATTATAATGGCATTTAACCGATATTGACAGTGAACAGCTTAAAAGTGAATCAGTTAAATTGTATGTGCTAAAAAAAATATTTGTTACTAATTTGTTGCCTGGTCCGTGGTGCAGTGGTTGACGTCGTTAGCTTCCGTGACGGACCACCCGGATTCGAGTCAGATTGTTCCAGTCGATAAATCGAGTCTGTTCGATTGCAATGGGTGTGTGGTCCTGTCTTAGTCCTCGTATCCTTTCAATCTCAGCTTTCTTCGAAAAAGAGAGTTGTGTTAATTGAGTAACAAGCAGCTCTCGTAGAACAAAATATGCTCAGATAAACTCCGTGAGGAGTCAATATACTCCACGGTAAAAAAATAAATATGTGGGTTTTCATGTTAATTATTTATTGTTCCCGCATAGCAATGCAAAGATGGGGAAAATATGTTATTTACATATTTGTACATCGTAATAATAATAACCAAAGGATGTTTTATAAAAACATTATGTATTGATTAAATTAATATCCATTTCTTGAAAAACTGAGAATGTGAGATATTTTAGAAAATTTTTCTTCATAAATTTGAAATTAATATCAATATTTTTAGTATATGTTTTAAATTAAGAAAATGCGGATAATGAGTAAAAATTCAAACATTTCCATGTGAAAAGAAGGGTCTCAAAAGTTTAATCTAAAATTGGTAGTTGAAAAAAAATATTTTGGAATTGACCACTTTTGAAAATTACCTCCTGATTTGTGATGTTTTTTTTTTAATAATTTCTGACTTAGCGACCCAGTGGTTGGGAACGTCTGCTAAAGAATGTAACAGTTTTTAAACATAATGTCACAAGATTGCCTAGAAAACGGTTATATTGCGTCAAATATACTCTATCTGATAACCTTTGTTAATTTTCAGAGCTTTAACAATCGAGATTTATCCTCAAACTTTCCCTCTGTCACATTATCTTTCATATCTGTCATTTAGCTCTCATATTTTTACGGTCTGTAAGAATTTCGCGATAAAATTTACGATCAGCTTTTCCAGTCGACCTTCCTTGTAATCGAAAATTATAGACGATGCTGGAATTTATTAAAAAGCCATCCGACACAAATTTGTTTTCGAAGACGTCGTTAGGTGGCAGTCGGTTCGATTATATGAATAAAGTTTTTGACACTTGGCGTGACTTTAAGGGTAGGGCTTTCAGTTTTTCTTTGCATTAAGATCCCGGGAAATTCTACAATCTCGCAAAACCGGGATCGGCGACATACTAATAACGAAACTTCCGTGCTCACAACAAATCTGCTAGTGTCTCTGAGTTTGTTTATGAATCGATTTGTGTTTTGTTTTTCAATGGCAGTCATATCTATACATATACAGTCGCGGAAATAGAATCCAAACCAAAAGCCAATAGCCAATAGCCAAATAGCCAAATTTTGAAGAACAAGCGAGGTTTGAAAGCTTCAACATTTCTGAGCTAGATCTAGTCGCGTAAGCATCTGACGAATTAATTGTAAACCGCAAAAAAAATAATCGCGACTAAAGCACAAATTGAAGCAGTTTTTGGGGGACAACTTACCAAATATAAAAAAATTCGGATAGAGTAGACTGTATAGATAGTATTCTGCGGAATTTTCCAAAAATATTTCGTGAAACTGGTGTTCTGGAGGGGTTTCTTTGTACCCGCAGGGAGCGCTTGACAACCGACCGAGATGACCCTCATATAAAAAGTGTGGTTTTACAAAAACGTTACCGTTCATCCGATTGTGATAAAACTTTGGTTGAGTTGTTGTGTGGATGCCCGTGACGGTTTTTTATTTCAGCCATTTTACAATCAGAAAGTTTGTCGGAGAAAGCGATCTCCGCACCACGGGTTTCAGTTTCATATAAGATAAGATGTGAAATTCAGACTCGTTGATTGGTTAAAATAAGATTCTTTGTGCTGCATTTTCCAAAAGTTATCACTTTTTCTGGACACCAGACAAAGACAGAAAAAAAAACACAAAACATTTTCTTTATTTGAGTACTATTGCAACACATATCGGGTACTTGCTAGTTCTTAATAAATTGAAATTGAATTTATAATTCGAAAAATACACCATACGGTCAATCCAGGGATTCCGGGATTAGCATCACAAAAAGAATCCGAGATTGGATACCCCAGACCCGAGCATAAATTAAAACCTGCCCCCACATTTTACTATGCATGTTATAAAAGTCCTACATTTCTTCTCAAATTACTTTGATACTAAGTTCTCTTTTGCTTGAAAGGTTTAATACGCTGCCAGTGCTAATCAATATTATCATTTTAATACACTTACAAGGATTATGTGCTTTATTGCCGGAAACTTTTTAAAAATGGGATCTACTTTTGAGTAATTTCAACGAAAAAATTTTCAAATAAGCTTAATAAGTAACATTGAACACGGTGAAAAAAATAACAATGTATTTTAGTTCTCCGGAAATTATTTAATGTATAGTTAATAGTTTTTTCGGCTTACGCCATCGTCATAACTATGTTTAAAAATGCATTTACTTATCTATATTTAACAGTGAAACTGTATTCTCAGTGAAAATATATTATTCTCCAAGTTGTCATTGAAATTAAATTTGACCGCACTTTCTTCAGCCCAATGTTTATCTGTGTTTTTATTTGGTTTTGTTTTTATGAAAGGGGCGGGGCTACTTGCTGATTTTGTTTCATTGAAGCAAACCAAAATTTTAGGCTGGAAAATCATTGACTTGGGCCAATAATTTCAATGATCGTGACCAGTGAAATCATGTTGTCATACAAATCTATTACTTGATACATTTTCACTGAGAATACAGTTTCACTGTAACATATATACATATACTGCTGTATATGTAAAGGGTATTTCAATAGGGACGCTCAAAATATGTTACTTTGTCCTGCTGAGTAGATTATTCCTTGTTTAGTGGTCTAATTTGAGTCAACCAGTTTGGTAAATAATCGGCCAACACCTACCTGTACGTCATCAAAATACAATATCTGGTGAAAAAATTGCTGCTGTGTGTGAAAGTGTACAGGAAAACCCAAGGCAGCTTATTTCTCGTTGTTCACAAGAACTTGGCTTTTCTGCGACTTCAACTTGGCGAATTTTGAATCGGGCCTTATGTCTGCACCCGTATAAAATCCAACTAACCGAGGAACTTCAGGTAAACGACCGCAGACAACGCCTGATTGGGTTCTGGAGCAGTTGGAAGTTTACCCAAATTTGTCAAAAAAGTCAACTTTAGCGACATGGCCCATTTTATAATGAATGGATATTGGCAGACATTTGATGCTATATTCCATATTTAATGCCGTAAAATATACTTACAAATGAAATTAAAATTTAGTCGAAATCTCACAAACAACTTGTTTTATTTACATTTCAAAACTAAGCGTCCTTATAAAAAGATCCTTTATATATATTTTCTGTTCTTAAATCGTTATTTTATATGCAAATAATAAGTTATTAAATGTGATACATTGATTTTATGTATAATATTTCTCGAAGATAAAACTAATCTGGGTTTTTATTAAGTGGGAATAAACCTAAATTAGTACGTGAAACGTAGATAATATATAGCGTATATATTATATTTATAGTTTTTCTAAGACTTATTAGAAGTGTGAAATACTTGGCTCATGATTATGAAATGAATACAAAGACTATTTCAATATTTACTTCATACACCAATAATTATTATGTAGCAAATTTATCGAATGCCTTAAAGTTGGCCTTGATCAAGTCGGCGTGGCCTATTGGGTCCGTATGAGAACGGACCGCTGCAAAAAGCCGTGCTCGTTGGGCATTAACCTCGGGCCAGTCCTACAGCACGTGACCAGTGTTCTGATAGTCGTGCTAATCAGTGTGCCTTTCGACCAACTTTCAAAAAGTTTGCCGTTGTCGCCATGTTAATGAATTGTAAAAATGTATTTTTGTTGTATTGCTTTCATAATTTTTCCAATTGTATATCGCGCGTATGATGCAGATACATGAGTTGATTTATTACATAAAAGCACGGGTGAACATAAATCTTCTCCAACTCTTTTCGAGAAAATTTTCCCGGACCTCCGCGATAAACCTGAGGACCCCCACAGGTCTGCGAACCCCAGGTTAGGAAGCACTGCTATAAAGTATAAAAGTCGAATTATTAGCGCCACTGCGTGGAGATGGAAGAATCGAGTCAACCCCTTCGATAAAAGTTCTAAAATGTGCAGATGAAGTTCCACGAAGCATTTTAATAGACGAGCTTTGCGGAGTGTAAGTTTCAACTAACTTTGATGGCATTTGTGCCGAGCGTTGATAGCAGCAAAAGAAAGTTTTGAATATTCATATTCTTTTACTCACGGACGATTTCTTTTTTCTTTGTGCGTATATACGTACTCGGCGTGAGTGAATAAATAATTTGTTCTCACCATTTGTCTTCGTTTATCTTCATCAATCTTTCTTTTTTTTGCATTTTTTTTCAAAAACTTGTCAATTGTTCAATTTTCCACATTTTCAAAAGATTCTAGTACAAACGAGTTTTGCAGCTTTTTAGATTAAAATTCCCTTAGATTTTTTGATTTTCAATTAGCCAATAAGCCAGCCTGGTGAAGACTGCTTACCACCTTTTTTTCAACATGGGTGCATTTGGAGTGGTGCACCACACATTGTGATGAAGATTTTAATCTGAATATATTTTTACTTACTGTTAAAATGTCAATTATCGTTATCAACGTTATTAATGTTGTGCGATCAGGTGAGCCCGGTTTCAAGTACCGGCAAGGTCAGTTTTTTTTTCAATTGAAAAAGAGATCTTGCACATGGGTGTATGTCTTTTTTTGTTGAGATGTTCTCGACTGATTCATTATTTATCATCGAGTTTACCTCATATTCACAATTTAAAATATTTGGAGCAGTGGCATGAACTGTTATGCTAAATTATTTCTTCTAAAATATTATGAAAAAAAGTATATATTAAATATAATTCATACATAACGTGATTTTATCCAAAATGATTTTTATTTAATTATTTGGTTAACCTTTTAAAGCCCTACGGTCTCATATGGGACCAGTGATTGTGGTGCACTTCACTATCGGATTACACTGATTTATGATAATAGTTATCTACACATGAATATTAGCTTTCATAAATAATGTCTTTGAAATACCGTTCCATAATTTTATTTTCGGTTTCATCAAATATTTTTGTCATAATGAGGAAAATAAAATTTTGGGTTACTAGGCTGACTTTTGGGATATGCGTTGTGTTATATCCGGCGGGCCGTAATAAATCAGCTTTATTCACACCATACAGTATATTTCAATGCCAATACTGATGTTTTGCTATACCTAGAAATTTATCCTTTGGGATGACCGATTCTTTTTCGAGATAGCTCTAGCTAAAATGGATTCATTTATTTGTTAACCTAGAGAATTAGAAAGCGTACAACATATAGGCTGACTCTTTTTATAGATATAATTATTTTTATAAGAGCTACGGGCCGCGCGGATATTTCGCAAAAAATGCCCGTGCGCTTAAAGGTTAATGACATCACAGTGGCTGAAAATTATAGTACATTCACTTTTGTAACAAAGCAAAAACACAGCCTGGTATCACAATTTGTTTCATAAGTTGGAATATTGTTGTGTCGATAGTTGTATGTTTACTGTTAGCCGCATTAAAAGTTTGCGAATATTTCTCCCAAATGATACGCCCTTTGGCATGCTTCCACGTTATTTCCTTTCGACCAAAAAAATACTCAACAAAGTGGAAGAGATAAAACGTTATTAAAGTTGTTATAAAACTTACACTGGAAAAAGAGTTGTCATTTTCGAAATATTCAGCGTATCGTGTTAATTATGAAACGCACGTGTTTCTATTGCTATCGCTACATCTATTCTTGGATAGCACGCATTGGCGGATCCAAGGGGGGAAGCATGCCGCCTCCTGAGGAGAATTTTTCCATTGAAAATATTATTAAATTAATTGATTTTTATTTGAATAAATATGTTATAGTTTGACAATCAACGTTTCCACCGCTGGAAGGAGTTTTTCCACATGAAACCACCATGGAATTGGACGCATGAAAACCTGACTAAGGAATCGTATGAGTTCGGAAAGACTATAAGGTCTTGTCTAGTTTTTTAATATATCCACTGGAAAATTGATATTTAGCCTGAATATTTTTGGGCGGTAACGAAAATTTGACTCCATCTTATAATATTTGCGATTTTTCTCTGGTATTAAGCTGTATTTTTATATAATGTTTTATAATGATTGCATTTCTAAATAGAAATAAAAGAATCAATGATTATGGTCCGAGTCATTAGTTAAGTCACATGATTTTGTACGGGGTCATCACTTCTTTAATCGCGCAAAAAGGGGACTGTATTTCCTAAGAATGGGACTATGGGGTTATATATATATATATGTATTATGTTTATGGCCACCCCCAGGGACAATTTATGCATTCGCCACTGATAGCACGTGATCCTTTACTAGTCTTTTGATATTTCTCGTTGCTTTCTTTGCCACGCCACACCCGGCCATGCTATGTATTATATTTCACAATTAATATAGAGCTTAAAATAATATGTTATATGATAAAGCTGTTAAAACATACACATTATTGTAGTAAAATATTTTATCATTAAAACTATATTTAAGAACCTTAATGATAAATAAAAAAAATGGTATATTCCATGAGTATTTGTACGAAATTTGAGGGATTTAAGTTTGATTTTGAAAGTTCATCAAGTCAATAGCTGTAGTTTTTAAATAAAAACATACGATCATGGATTATGGAAAAGAACAATATTCAAAGGATTCTAATTTGTTTGTAATTCTTTTTTCAGTAAGGTTTTTTGATGGGTTTTTTTACCACTTCACTTCAAGCTTTCTTGAAAATATTCCTTAACAAATCATGAGGACCACATTCGCTCATCGCGAGCCTTTTCAGCTAGGGGCTACCTTCATAAGGGACAAGGTATGCCGGGCCTGAAAATCCAATATAATTGTGTAGTTTAAATTGTCTTATTTTTATTAATACTTTTTGATTGTCAAAAAGATGTATATGGTGGATATTAAAAAATAAAAGCACTTTTGCTTTTATTGTACTTATTACATATTACATGTATTATGATCAAGACCGGTTCGACTCATCGCAAGCATTATTAACTGACAAGAAAAACATTTTTTTAACCATGTCCGCTCCCACCTTGGAGCATATGGACCCCTCACGGAGTTTATCTCAACATATGTTTTTTCTACGAGAACTGCTTGTTACTCAGTTGCTCAACCTCTCTTTTTCGAAGAGAGTAGGGAAGGAAAGGATACGAAGACTAGGGCAGGACTAGTGATTAGCTAATCGCTGTCACAATGCGTCACTTTTTGGGATCGGAAATGTAGGAAGGGATATAAAAACACAAAACCCATTGCCTTTAAGCAGAATCGATTTATCGGCTGAAAAAATCATTTCGTACCGGGAATCGAACCCGGGCAGTCCGACACGGTAGCCAGCCGACGTTGACCACTGCACCACGGACTGGGTTAAATTTCCATACCAGTTGATAATGATCGCGATGAGCCATACCAGTCCTGATTCCAATAAATCAGTAATAATCAGGAATACGTCTAAGCAATATGTTATTATTTTTGACACAATACCATTCCACCGAGTATTAACAGTGAACACCTTAAAAGTGATATCCATTATTACGAGATATAGAGGTTTAGTGGCCAAATTTGAGTCAACCAGTTGGGTAAATAATCGGCCAACACCTACCTGTACGTCATCAAAATACAATATCTGGTGAAAACATTGCTGCTGTGTGTGAAAGTGTACAGGAAAACCCAAGGCAGCTTATTTCTCGTCGTTCACAAGAACTTGGCTTTTCTGCGACTTCAACTTGGCGAATTTTGAATCGGGCCTTATGTCTGCGCCCGTATAAAATCCAACTAACCAAGGAACTTCAGGTAAACGACCACAGACAACGCCTGATTGGGTTCTGGAGCAGTTGGAAGTTTACCCAAATTTGTCAAAAAAGTCAACTTTAGCGACATGGCCCATTTTATAATGAATGGATATTGGCAGACATTTGATGCTATATTCCATATTTAATGGCGTAAAATATACTTACAAATGAAATTAAAATTTAGTCGAAATCTCACAAACAACTTGTTTTATTTACATTTCAAAACTAAGCGTCCTTATAAAAAGACCCTTTATATGTGTTTGGATGGGTGTAGTAAATTTATGTTCATTTATTTTTGGGCACCTCTACCATGTTTCCGGTTAAAGATAAATAGTCGAGATGTCGAAATCAAGTATGCATTTGGTTAGCGATAAAAGTGTGTTCAGTACCTGGCTTTCCGTAATAAAAAATCGGTAATACATAATGGACGCTGATGAATCAAGCGAGAGCTTTTACCCTGATGTGTTCTTAATATACCGAAGTATTTGTGAATTTACACTACCATTGATTTGATTAAAAATACATTGGTACCTCGAGATACGAGTGCCCTAACATACGAGATACAACCGTCGAGCGAGCGAAGTTTTGCTTTGTAATACGAGCAACATTTGAGATACGAGAAACGGCCGGGTATCTGTGTGCGCTTTGCGTATGTGTGGAAGGGGTGCATATGAATGTATTTGTGGAAAATTCGTATATGTATATCTGTATTTATTTATTAGCAAAAATCTATATAAAATACATGGTGACAAAATAAGAAACAGAACAGAAACATATTATTTACATAAGAAGACTAAAAAAAATTAAGCTGTGTATCCCGTTGTATATGTGCAATAGGTCACCTCGGCAAAAATAATATATTGGTATAGGATACTACTTCGACTGTCAAACGCTATTTACCTACTATAAAAAACATAATTTGCTCCATCTCTTTCGCACAACCGACATATCGCATGCGTAAAAAATAGATGGCGTTTTACAACTGGGGCTGGAACGGATTAATGGCATTTCAATTAATTTCAATTGGAGGTACCACTGTAGCACCTTTTTAGAATATTGTTAGATATGTATACAATAATAATTTTATGTCCGCTCCGAACTTGGAACATATGGACTCCTCACAGAGTTTATCTCAGCATGTTTTTTCTACGAGAGTTGCTTTTTTGTCAGTTGCTCAACCTTTCACTTTTGAGAAAAGAGGTAGAAAGGATACGAGATCTATGACAGAACTAAGTGGTACGAAAATCGCTCTCGCGACGCGCTACTTTTTGGGATTGAAAATGTGGGAAAGGATTTTTAACAACACAAACACATATTGCCTTCATACAGAATCAATTATTCAATTGAAAAAATCTGCTTGTACCGGGACTCGAACAAGAGTGGTCGGAAGCCAACGACGGCTTGACCACTGAACCACGGAACCGGCACTGATTTTAAAGGTAAAATGAGACATCTTCAACATTTTAATTACATATAGTCTATTTTGCTTCAATTTATTTGTTTAGTTGTAACACCAGTTGTTTGTCATACCTTGTAATTATTGCTATACTTTTGTACAAATATCACTGTTTTGTTGTATTTTTTATCAGTTGATAATGCTCAACATGAGCGAAACCGGCCCTGATCCAATAAATTTTATATGGAATAAATACTAAAAATGTTTTATTTTTTTTATTATAATGCCATTCTACCAAGTATTGACAGTGAACACCTTAAAAGTGACCGAATTCATTGCTGAGAATTTACACTTCCTTATGCAATGCATTGATCAGCCGAACAGCCCTTGTGACTGGTGATTCAAACGACCGACGCGATAAGTAAGTTCAGATAAAATAATGTAAGGCTTTTGCCACTACCAAGTAGATAAAAATATTTCACCCTTCACTTACAATACAAAAAAGCTCTACATCGCAGTCAAAGTCGCATCGGCCAGGTAAATACACTACGATGCTACGATGCATTGTTATAGCTAGACATGGTATAAGACAGGGGTGGCCAAAGCGTCGATCGCGATCGACTGGTTGATTGCGTAGCGATTCCTAGTCGATCGCCTATCTGATCTTACAAATCTCTGGTGACCGTCCCAAGAAGCGTGCGAGACGTCGTGTGACTGGGACAGCACGCTAAAATCTCGAAGCTAGCCGATTATCGACGAAAATCTCTTTCTAAAACCCGGATCAAACAAGGGTTGGCAATTAGATTAATATATGCTTTAAATTACTACTTTTAATGTTGGTCGATCGCCGCCAATAATTTCAAACGAAAGTCGAATGAGGGCAAAGAAGTCTGGCCACCCCTGGTATAAGAGCTACGCTTCTGAATAGAAACTCCGCAAACGTCTACGGCGGTAGAAATATCTCCCCGCAAAAATTGTATAACATTTTCGGTTGGCTTTTACTACGGTACTCAACCACGGGCTACGCCACAATGCCGAGTCTACGCCGTAGATGATGATATTAAATCAGTGATAGCCGTAGAGGCGAAGCCGCTCATGCTTTGATATTTTCAGAAACTTTTTTTCACTTGAATAGATGAGTTATTGAAATGAAAATCAGAACGATATAACGATAAGGTTTTATGTGAGATATCAAAATGTTATTTTGGTATTAAAATTAAATCGTATAAAGACTCAAATCTGAAGAAAGCCAAAATATTAATATTTTTATTTGTGGTACAGAATGAACAGTTTTTTACTTTTAATGTGACTGACAATTCTGGGTGGAAAGGCATAATCTTTCAATAATTAAAACAAAATATTTTTGCAGTACTTTCAAATATAGTTTGTAAAAATGCGTAGCAGCTTCGTTCATCGCGAGTATTTCTAGCTGGTAAATATTTTTGGTGAGAAATAAATTTGAAAAAAAAGCCCCTAACAAATACTGAAATTTAATATTTACTAAAAATAATTGACCAATTCTTACAATTCATTTATTTTATGTGTCATCTGATTGATTAAGTTGGTATTTAATTTATCTAATTTTATTATAATATTAGTAGCTTTGAGCCTGAATGAAATTACAAGAAAACTCTCATTTCACAGGAGAGAAACCTTATCGTATAGTCGAGGCCGGTTTCGTTCAACGATTGAACATTTTCAACTGATCATGGTGTTTTAAGTAAACAAAATACTAAATTTAATTTGAGACTGCTTGACACTCAGCTCAAAATAAATGGCTAAAATCCATCACAACTTTCTCTAGCCATTCGACATCAAAAGACGATCTGTCGAATGATCTAATTTTTTAGAATATCTCACCGGCTAAAAAGGTTATTTAGAATTGTTTTCTGACACATTTATTATTGAAAATATTGTTTGCTTTTATCATAACTCAAAACCAGGGCGATTAAAATACGATTCTTTTTTTTTTTTTTAGATAGAAATTATAAATAAAAAATATTTGGCATTACAGCTTACGCCAATGCGCCAAATATTCTTAATTGTGAAATTCATACGAGATTCACTCGATGATAAATAATAAATCAGTTGTGCACAAAATCAACGATAAATAACATACACCCAGCCCAAGATCTCTTTTTTCAAATTGAAAAAATCCAACCTTGCCGAGAATTGAACTCGGGTCCCCAGAGCGCTAGGACAAAGCTCTTGCCACTAGACCACAGGGACCGACGACTCCAGCATTGACTCCAGCATTGACCAAAAACACTCCTACTCCGATCAAAAAAAAGTTTAAATTCACCACGTTTTTTCCTTACTTTCCTATTTATGTCTATTCAATTAAATATCAATCGACCTATTCGGCTATTAGCCAAATTTTACATGTTATATGCATAAATAAAAAATTAAATGATTTTAAAGTTCTTCATGATTCCAACTCCGGCCAAAACCCCGCAACGACTCCGACTCCAAAACCCTGCTCAAAGCCATCAAAACTCGAGATACGTTTCTTTTTCTACTTAGAGGCCGATATAAAAGTACAAATTCCAAAATTCTATTGCGGAAAAGTCTACGAAGCTACGAAAAATGAAACTAATCAATGCCGCAAGGTCTACGACGCCAGCGTAGCCCCGTCATTGATGGGTAAGCAAATCGTATTACCGGTCTACGAGTTATCTAATCTACCACGAAATGGTTTGCTGCCGTAGCGACTGACGTATAAAAGAGGCTGTACATGCCTCTACGCTGCCATTGTGTATTGAATTATTTAATTTTGCCTACCCGCATTTCGTAGGTTTCGGTGGTTTGCTTCTTGTTTGCGTTATGCTTTATATTTGCCTTGAGTGAGCGTGAAAGTATATTTTGTTTTTTAATAATCATGTCCGTTGTATAATTGTGAAAATCTTTTTATAACTGGAAGAGTAAAATTTTTTTCATATTATCTAAATAATTTAATTATATGAAAATCTTGTCATATTTCTTTTACCAATTGTATGATAATTAAAAGCATCTGAAGACTCCTCAGGTTGTTCAGAATAAATCATTGAAGCAAGTATGTGATGATCCATGGTTCGTGCGTAGATCGCTGTTACACAAAGATTTAAGTGGGCCCACTATTCGCGAATACTTAATACTTCACGATAACCCAACAATCTCTTGCTTGCAGAATTATAACGAGAAGGCATCAGAGAATCGATATAGGCCGAGAGCTATTCTTCTCGATAACCCTCCCTAGGTAGAGACGCAATAGTAAACTGACTTCTCAACTGTAGCGATCGCGCCCTCCTGTCGGCAGCGATGGGAAGGGAATGTCAACAAATAAATATCAAAAGTTTAAAACATTTAGAGACAGAAGGAGACTGGAAGAACTTTGGCGCTAACACGCCTTAGAACTTGATGCTCCGTCAAATTGATATCCAAAAAAAGAAAGCCGTAGGTATATCATAATGGATAATCACTTTTAAGATGTTCACTGTAAATACTAGGTGAAATATAATTCTGTTAAAAAATATTTCATGCATCCAACAGCGACGCATAGTGACAGCGATTCGGTAAACACTAGTCATGTCCTAGTTGTCGTATCCTTTCCATCCCTACTCACTTAAAAGAGAGGTTGAGCAAATGAGTAACAAGTAGTTCTTGTAGAAAAACATATGTTGAGATATTGAGTATTTTTATTTCAAATAAAAAAAACACTTTTTGAATGCATTAATTCACACAACACGTGTGTAATAATTTATTTAGCTTATGTGTTCCTCATAAAAAATGATTGTGTTTTGCTCTTTGGTTGAGCTTATTTATTATGAAAAAGATGATGTATTATACTTTTTGAACTTTCCTCATCGCAAAACAATAAATTATGGTTTTTTGTTTTTTTCTAACATGCCATTTATTTCCGACGTCCCTAGTTACTAATTCATGGAATTTTTGTTTCAGAAACACACATTTCAATGAATAATATTTATTATCGGGTCGATGGTCAAGTAGTCAACGTCCAAATCCCCTGCAGTTATATGATTCTTCATAACGTGCTATATTCATTTTCAAGTCATGGTGAAATTGCACACCTTATACATATTTAGAAAATCTTAATCTTTCCAAGCTTATTGGCTACTTGGAAGTATTCTAGAATTAACCTTGCAGCCATTGCTATTAATTTAATCTGCTTAAAACAAAAAATCAGTTCAAGTTTCAGTTTCTAAATATAGTCGGTACCTTTTTTCATCCGTCTTATTTTGAAACCGCCTTAGAGGATCGAGTGGATATGTCTTTTGAATACGAACGCATAAGTCCATAGAGAGATTGTGTAACTTGTCACTCAATCTCTCTATTAATTTGTCTGTTCGTTTGCTCCACATAAAAGGCAGACATGCTGAAAACATATCCTTAAATAACTTTGAAAAGGTTCTAATTGTCATTTTTGCATAAAATGATCTTTTGGTCGGAAAAGCTTGTATTTACCGCAATCTATCATATATATGAATTTCAGAAATATCTGTGATTAAATAACGGAGCAAAATTCCGGTATATATTGATACTACCGGATATTGTAGGTCATCAGGACTCTCTCGAACGATCTTATTATCACCTCAATCAATGATAATAAGACCTAAACGATTAATATAACGCGAATAAATTCACAAAATATTATAAAATCTTGTAACCGACTTCTAGAAACAACGTCGTTCGTTAAGTTCATTCGCGACCATTTTGCGTCGATTGGTTAAATTCAGTTCAGGCCCAAACGCTTTGCGTCGATTGGTTGAGCTCTTTTTCACACTAGAATCGTAGAGTATAAATATGCCTATTCTAAAGCCATTTGCAGTCAGTCGTTATCATTAATCCCAAGTCGACACTCATGCCGTCGGACGGTAGGAAGTCGCAGTATAATCGTTTTAGTCTTCTTACGCTATAAAATGTAGTTTTCACTGCAATTGTGTCTGTGTTTTATAAACAATGTAATCTAATTTTGTGTAGAATAAACTACCCGACTCTAAGATACAGTTTCGGCAAAGAGAATACCGATTGAAATCTTTGCAAGAGATACCTTTCTTCCCATCCTGTCCCTCAGTCCCGTCCCGTCACCGAACGCCTTGGAAGGATGATGGCTGTTACTGTCAGATTGAGGAAGAAACCCTGGTCGTCTCAATGTAAATATGTTTTAAATAAGTAATTTGAAACATTTTTACTTGCTCATTGTTACAAGTGAATTTTAATCAATCGAAACATCAAACGCTCATATCTCAAAACAGTGTCAAGAGCAGTTAGAATCTTTTCAAAGTTAGATGTCGATATGTTTATAAGAATTATATTTAGGTTATGAAAATTCATTCAAACAAATTCATGTACATTTATTATCTAAACTCTAAGCCCCAAAAATACGATTTTAAAGAGGCTTGCAAAATATTTATGTCAGGCAAATTTCAATCGGTCAGATATGACGGAAAAAAACGTAAGCATTGTAGGTAGGTTGGTTTTGAAAAATAAGCTCCCTTTTTTGTTATCCTATATTAATGAAGTGAATATATTAAATATGCATGCAGTCCTTGCTATTCGAGCGTTCGTTATCCGAGTCTCTGCTGTTACAACGATTCCGGAATCATTAATAAATAAATAAAAACACATGCAGTAGCATTATACGGCTTTATTTTTGGCTTAATATTTTTGATGCGCTGGCGAATAATATAACTTTTTTGTCTCTGGTCGAGAGGTTTTTTTTTCATCAACAATAACGCTCGGATAACGAGGACCCCTGTATATCAAAGTTTCATTTCGTTAACCCTTAATGCGCCATGTATATGGGCTGATAACAGGTAAAATGTTTTGTAATAAAGGACTTTGACTAAATGTGCTTGATAGAATTTCGATATCAAATTTGAATTCTGTACTTTTATATGAGCTTTGTCGCTGACGACCCGGGTTTCATCAGTTCAGTTAAAGTAAGACGAGGTTCGCGTCAGTTCAAGTTTATTTGAGCGCTTGAAATCGTTAGCGTTAACAAGACTCAGACGATTCAAATAATATATTGAAATTCCATCAAGCACCTATCCTCAGCATTCTATATAATACTTCTACATATATTCTGATAAAAATCTGGATTGATTTCGCTCATCGCGAACATTTCCACTTGACTAACAACTCAACATTTTATGTGTTTTATTTATTGATAAACGATTTAAACTTGACAATGTTTTGTATTTATTGTTATTTAGTTGGTATTAAAGTAAAAAAAAATAATCTTCATCTGATTTCTTTTTAAACGATTAATATCGACCACTAAATGCACAGTAGACTACAGTGGACGGTGGCTGGTACATTTTTGTTCCACGTAAGTTGACATTTTTATCCTTGTCCTCTCGAAGCGTGGAGTATATGGATTTTACACGTTTTTATCATATGTTTTTTTCTACGAGAACTGCTTTTACTTTAGCTCAACCTCTATTTTTGTAAAAGAGTAGAGATTGAAAGGATACGAGGACTAGCACAGGACTATGGGCTAGCTAATTGCTCTCACTTATGTGCCCCGCTTTAGTTGAGAAACGTATTTTAACAACACAAAAACCGATAGCCTTTGTAAAGAATCGATTTTTCGACTGAAAAAACCTGCTCGTGCTGAGAATCAAGCCCCGGAGGTCCGTCACGAAAGCCAACGTCGTTGAACACTGCGCCATGGACCGGGGAAACAATAAAATAGTTTTGCGTTACTAAAAGCTTTTGATAGACATTTTTATTAAATTTCAATCGATTTGAGTTTTCGCCGCTTTTTGGGATCATAAGGGTGGGAAGTAGGGACTCAAATTACTCGACATCTCAACTACTCGAGTATCGAGTATCAAAATTTTAAAATACTCGAGTATACTCGAGTAGTTTCAGATGTCCCAAACTTTATATCATTAATTCAAATTTGTGTATATAAATAGATGATAAATAAATAAAAAGGCTTTTTTTTTTTTTTTTATAAATTTAAAAAAATATATTTGGCATTACAGCTTACGCCAATGTGCCAAATATTCTTAATTGTGAAAGTCATACGAGATTAACTCGATGATAAGTAATAAATCAGTTGTGCACAAAATCAACGATAAATAACATACACCCAGCTCAAGATCTCTTTTTTATTTTCAATTGAAAAAATCTGACCTTGCCGGGAATTGAACCCTGGTCTCTAGATCGCTAGGACAAAGCTCTTGCCACTAGACCACAGGGACCGACTTTATTTTATATTTTATTTCATTAATACATATATTTCAACTTATGAAACATTTATTACAAAAATAAAAGATAATTAAAAGGCTTTTTTATTCCCGCTGTAGAAAAAACTTTCAGTTGCTGTGAACGTCGGTTTAAAAGTTAACAATCAATTAAATAGTGCTATCTAGTTTTTCTGTCCGCTGCTTAAAACAAAATAAAATTTGGAAATAATTCTTCATTTGTAAATTACGAGTAGTATTCGAGTATTTTTCAAATTACTCGAGTATCAAGTACTTGAAAAATGGACGAGAATAATCGAGTATCGAGTACTCGATACTTGAATTGGAGTCTCTAGTGTGGAGATCAAACGGAATCAATAAATTGTCTGAAAAAATGTTGCTCGGACGGAGACTCGAACCCAGGCGGTCCGACACCGAAACCAACGGAGTAGGCTTACTTTTTTATATACATATTTAATTCGGTTTATAATGAAACTGTTTAACGATCAACCACACAACGGGTATTATTAGGACAACCATCTTGCTTATTTCGTGGTGTACGCCCGAATATTTTTTGTACAAACTACCATGTTAATTGAATAAAAAAAACAACTGTGAATGACATTCAGCCAGTATCATCATTCGAAATCATTTGACAAATGTCATGTTCATTGCACGAAATTAATTTCACGGACCCTTGCACGTTGAACAATTGTCATTATCAGAAGTATTCGGAAGTAGGGTCATCACTTCAACAAGATTCGTTTAAGCTGTGTTTTTTAAGAAGTATTCACTCTAGAATAGGGTTTCCAATCGCGGAATTTTGGGATAGCAAAAAGTTAATAATTTCATTTGAAGTATGACAATTTCATATAAATTCCGACCAATGTATCTAATACAAATTATAACAAAATTAAATCCGGAAAATACGAGATATACATTAATTATTTGAGATTAAGCAACAATCCGTATTTATTTGGCATCGATATGAGTTACCAAAACGAGAACTTGTTGTTCGATACTCGCTCATTTTAAAAATGTATAGTATGAAATAGATAATGTTTTTTTGATCATAACGCTATGCGATTATGAAAAAAGCTTACTCACAACTTGTCCTAATGCCAAGCTGCACTGGACTGATTGTTTAACCATGCACTATGGTACTTAAACAGAAATGTGACTTGCTCAGCTCTTTAGTTTAAGTGATATTAGATATCCTGTGTATCCGTATACTGAGAATCCAAAGTAGCAGTAGAGTTAAATCTACATCACATTGAATCCAATGAGGAATCAAGAGTATCCCGTTCCCTGTATGATGTTGCAAATTCTACGAAACCCTCAAAGTTGACCATGGTCGAGATATTCAGCGTGGCGTATCGGGCCTGCACGAGAACGTACAGAAAATATTATGTCCTTCAATTAGGTATATGCCGATTAATTTAAATCTTACGTAGATGGAAGTTTCATAAATGGAATCCACTTATCTGGTAAGCCAAGTCTGTCTTGTTCATAAAATTAAATAAGATTATTATAAATTTAATAACAATGTGAATTTTTTCCAACAATTAAAACATGCAACCAAAATTCTTTTTAACTAATCCAAAAAAGCTTTTGTTAAGTGTTAAAGCTTTTGGCAACCCTATATATGCTTATAAGATTGGACTTTGAGATAGCAGTTTACTGCTTACCGTACATCCGCAAATTGTGAACGAGCTTACCACAGCCTGTTTGCGAAAGGACCTTTTAGGGGATGTTTCTCTAAATCGCTTAAGGCTTATGCAGCCTTTTTGCAAGCCCAAAAATGTATCCTCAAACATTATTCAAGTATTTAAGAAACGACTTTTCTTTATATTATGATGCGGCATTACATCAGTATGAATAAAATAAACAATATAATTTTTTATCCGTTTTTTTGTTTACATATAAAATTAAAATATTCATCTGCATTATTACATTATTCAGAACTGCCTTTGTAGATTTTTCCAATATTAATTATAAATAAAGAAAGAAAACTAAGAATAAAGTAGTAAAATGCTTTCAGAGAAATCAACTGTAATAATAGTAAAAATAATAACAAATTTTTAGTAATTATTCCAGATAAAATTTATTGGATCAGGACCAGTTCCACTCATGGCGAGCATTATCAACTAATGTTTAGTATATTTTGCTTGTATTTTGCACCAATTTATTTGCTTAGTTGTAATACCAATTGTTTGTCATACCTTGTAGTTCTTGCTTAACTTTTGTGTAAATATCACTATTTCGTTGTATTTCGTTTCGATAATTCTCGCTATAAGCGAAACCGGTACTGATCCAATAAATTGTATGTGGAATAAGTACTAAAGATTTGTTATTATATTTTTTATAATGCCGTTCCACCAAGTATTTACAGTGAACACTTTAAAAGTGTAAAGTAAATAAAATTTAGTATCAATATTTTCGGGCTAGTGGTGAAGTGGTCAAAGATGCTGGCTTTCGTGACGGACCTCACGTGTTTGAGTACCAATACGAGCGGCATTTTTTTCAGTCGATTTATCGATTCGGTTCGAAGGCATGGGTGTTTGTGTTGGCTAAAAACTCCTCACCCATTTCATCCTATAAGCAGGGCGCAGCGTGAGCGATCAGCTAACCCTGCCTAACTAGTCCTATCCTTTCTATCCCTACACTCATATAACTAAATAGAACTAGAAAAAGTACGTTGACATATCTCCATTAGAAGGCCATATGCTCGTCATTAGATGGAATCAAGGAACTTGATTAGTAAAAAGGGCCTCCATTCCCTCTTCACTTCAGAATTATTATGTCATTAATTCTCATCATAACGTTTTTCAACTATATTGCAAAACTTTCCCATTTGTCTATATTGCTTAAAAAATTTGGGCTATTTTTAAGCTCATAAAATTTTTCTTGCTCAATTTATTTTTTATTTGGAATAATTTTTATAAGAAGTCATGAACATTTTTTAAATTTGTAAACTTGTATAATATTTTTTGTACCAATAATTTTATGACATAGGTACCTGTCGTAAATCAAACTCAATTTTCTATTGATACTCTAGTTTGGATTTTTTTTTGGATATCAATTTGACGGAGCATCAAGTTCTAAGGCGTGTCAGCGCCAAAGTTCTTCCAGTCTCCTTCGTCTCTAAATGTTTTAAACTCTTGAATTTTATTTGTTGACATTCCCTTCCCATCGCTGCCGACAGGAGGGCGCGATCGCTACAGTTGAGAAGTCAGTTTACTATTGCGTCTCTACCTAGGGAGGGTTATCGAGAAGAATATCTTTCGGCCTATATCGATTCTCTGATGCCTTCCCGTCATAATTCTGCAAGCAAGAGATTGTTGGGTTCATTTGCTTCATCAGTTGTGAGTTGATAGTGATCGCGATGAGTGAAACCGTTCCTGATCTTCATGATATATATGAAAATATTAAAAAATATGCATTCCTAATTGTCAATAAATATTTGATATTGATCAGTTGAAATTGCTCACGATGAGCGAAACCGGTCCTGATCCTAATTAATTTTCTGTGAAATAAGTACACAAAAAAAATATTTTTATACAATTTAGGATTTCGACTGAAAGTGCTTGATGGAATTTTAATTTAAGTCAATGTCAGTTCAAGCTCATTGGTGCACTTGAAATGCCAGAGCATGCCGAAAGACAAAAGGCGTATCGCTAGCGTAAAAACTAATGGAAAAGGAATACGTCGCAAAATATTCATACGCACCTTGCACGTTGGAAGTGGATACTGTCGAAAATAGCCATGAATTTTAGTTCTACAAAAATTATAAGATATATGTTTGACAAGCTATTTCGGCTTACGACATCGTCAGAACTACACATAATATAGAACTTGCTCTCAACCATATATCTTAAAACTAAAATACATAGCTACTATTTTCACCGTGTTATAATGGAGTTCTACCAAGTTAATGCCAATTCAATTAATAACGTAAAAAACACACACCGAAAAAATTTTGCAGAGAAAAACTTAATATCGTCATGAATATTATTATATTTAGTAAAAAATCTGCATGAAGAATTCGTTTACATAAATTTTTATCTCGGTTTTAAAACAACATGAAAACTTTTATACGGTCTTATCGTTCGCACGTACCGCGAGCCGCATGTTGTCAACTGCAGGCATGCGAGCCATTCATGTCAACTTCGCGAGTAATTCCAGTTGTTAGTTTGTTTATAATTTATAAATTAAAAACGCTTTCCATGTAAGAAAATGCCGTGAGGAAAATTTCGATCGCATAGTGTCACGCATTTGGAGATAATTTTCAATGTTTCATATTTTCTATTTAATTTTCGTAAACCAAATAATGTTAACACGACGGGTGTATGCGAACAATTCGAGCCCGTGTCTGCAATGCGTGCAGTAACTCAATATTTTATTTAGCAGGGGATACCAACTGGTTTGGTTTTGCGATGGTCTTTTGTTTTTTATTAATAGCGACAAAAATGATTGAAAACGTCCTTTGAGACTTTGAGAAAGAATTTGAGCCTGTTATCGAACAAGACCTCTCGACTATACTGAATAGGGATTCCAACTATTCAACTATTCGGATATAAAATCATAAAACTGAAACAATACGGATATATTCGGATATCCGGATAGTTTTAGTATATAAATTTTCCTCAAATAATACATTGAATATTACATCAAATAGCAGCAAGGGCATTTATTTGAGTCTAAGCCGATTCATGAAACACAAGTATTATGGTAAGATATTGATAGCACCCGAGTTGGGTGAAGGCAAAAAGAACCACTACCTGGGGTACTAAAAATGTTTTATTATTTTTAAAATATGGAGAAATTATGATTTGATCTATTTCACTAAAATTTCTATTAAACTATTCGGATATCGAATAGCTTAAAAAAGGACGAATACCCAAATATTGAACAATATCAAAGAAGAAAACAGTAATTCACAAAATGTATTAATTTGAGTTATGAATGTTACTTGCTAAATAGACTTGAAAGCTATGCATGGTTCCCACATTTATAGCAGCTATTGATGATCAAATAAACATAAAAAACAAATATAATTGAATCTGAATTTTAGTAACTATTAATTCCTTCAACTCCTATAATGACGAATTATGACGAGAAGACATCAGAGAATCGTCGTACAACGAGAGCCATTCTTCACGATAACCCTCCATAGATAGAGACGAGACAAGTTAGCTGATTTCTTGAACAGAAGCGATCGCGCCCTTCTGTCATCAGCGATGGGAAGGGAAAACAACTTAAAAAAAACACTAAACTTCAAGACGAAGGTGACTGGAAGAACTTTGAGGCAAACGCGCATTAGAAATTGAAGCTCCATCAATTAGATCAGGCATGTCCAAACCTTGGCCCGCGGGACACATGCGGCAGTGTTGAAGGTCTTGAGAGGCCCTCGAGGCATACAAATTATATCATTTAACATTTTATTGTTGGTAAAATACATAAGAAAAAATGTATTCACTTTTAAGGTGCTCACTGTCAATACTTGGTGGAATGGCATTATAATAAAAATAATAATATTTTTTAGTACTTATTGGATCAGGACCGGTTTCGCTCATGGCGAGCATTATTGACTGATAAGAAATTCAACGATACAGTGATATATATACAAAAGGTCATAACTCAAAAATGACACTTAATTAAAACAGCAAAAATATGAGACATCGATGATTTTCTACTGCTGTCTTAGAAAGGAATAAAAAAAAACGGAACCGTTTAATAATATAATAAACTTTACGTACGAAATAACTTAAATTTACTTGGAGGTTGGTATTTCAAATAACATTTCAAGATAAATAAAACATTTCAAGTGGTGCTATAACTTCAAATAAGTTTGTGAAGCTTTTAAAACCTGAAAACTTTGAACGAGGGGTCACTAGTGAATTTGCGGTAAAGCTATTTTAAAAAAAAGAACAACTTTTGTAATAGAGTTGAGTAATGATATTTTTGCATGATAAATGAAAATCGATATTTTATGATTCGGATATTTCCGTGATAATTACTTTGCGAAAAATATCTACGAAAGAGTATTTATGGATAAATGATATGGAATGACGTGAGCATAGCATAGTCAGTTAATTTAAAATCCAAGCAGTTTCAGTTGGTAAATATTTGTTTTAAGCAATGCTATCAATGTTGAGTATGTCGAGAAAATATTAGTAATTATCGCTTTCCGGTTCCGGTTATATCCAAGTCCGTGGTGCAATGGTCAACGTCGTTGGCTTCCGTGACGGACCGCTCGGTTTCGATTCCCGGTACGAGCAGATTTTTCAGTTGATTTTTTTCGAAGGGTATGGTTTTTGCTGTATCAGTTTCATTATGAGAACATTACTAAGTGGACAACGGCTTGCATTAATATCACTAACCAAAGCCTACAGGACGACATCGACGGACGCGCTCCCAGTCCTTGCTGGGGTGCTCCCACTAGATTTTCACATACAGTTACGTGGTGCAATTACCCTTTTAATGAAGGGAATTAACACATCTATAGAAGGCATCCGGATAGCGGTCCCTCCTCGCCAGGAGATACCTGAAGGCCACACCTGCCGCTCATTTGTTGGCAAGCTAGTGCTCTCAATTGTCGTCACAGCATGGTAGATCAGATGGACTGCATCATCCAAGGGGCGTCAAACGTATCAATTTTTCCCGATGTGTCTTGGAGGCTTGAAATTAATTCACTAACACCGTCCCGTCCCATTGGACTAGCCAGTTTCTTACCGGCCATGGCAAGTTCAATGCAAAACTCTTCGCGCTGGGCAAGTTGGTTTTAAGGCCGGACTGTTTGCTGTGGTCCGTCCTCACACTGGCCCAATAGGCCACAGTGACTTGATTGAAACTAAGGCTAACTTCATTGCATTTGAAAAATTTGCAAATTTATTCGGGGATCGACATAATCTCGATTCTTCACTAGAGTCAATATACTCGTCTAACACGACGGGCTCTCAGTATACGGATTATACACAGGATACTCTGTATCAAAATGATTTCAGTGGCTGAGCTAGTCACTCCAATTTATTTTATTATTATTTTCCATTTTAAAGTACTTTAGTGCATGGTTCAAGATCAGTCCCGTGCAGATCTGCTCGAGCAATGAATGTGAGGGGTAAATTCCCTTTTCTAAGTCGATAGCGTTGTGAAAGGCTGCCATGAAACATTGCCTGCTTATACACAACGGGTGGTGGTGGGAAAAACCAACTTGTTGAAAATTCCCCACTAGTGCATGGTTCAAAATCAGTCCTGTGAAGATTCTTAAGACATATAATATCAACTTTTAGACTTTTCGAGAAAAACACGAAAAACATTTTGTTGGCTTTTTTAATTTTATTTATATTTTTCAATTTAACAAACATCCCATAAAAGCTTGAAACTTTAAATTTGTATGAACGCCAACATTGCAACATCACTGAGGATATAAATCATCATCATCTTACGTTTTTATACCACATATATGTACAAGATTGTTATTACCAGAGGAATTTTGACATCATTAGTTAATTGACACCTTACTTTGAAAAGGTTCTAATTACTCTTGACACTGTTTTGAGATATGAGCTTTTAAATTTTCGATTGATTAAAATTCACTTGTAACAATGAGCAAGTAAAAATGTCTCCAATTACTTATTTTAAGCATATTTTTTCACAAATCTTGCGAAATAATGATCGTAAAGATCTAATAATGACAATCCTAGAACTTTGTCAAATAAATTTAGTGAAAAAAGTGTGCAGATGCAGTGCAACTCTGGAATTCTGCTAACTCTGTTATTCAACCATAGATAATTCTGAAATTCATATACATATATGATAGAATGCGGTAAATACAAGCATTTTTGACCAAAAAGTCATTTTAGGCAATAATGTCAATTAGAACATTTTTAAAGTAAGGTAACGAAATGAAAAATCAAGATTTCGAGCGACTAAGTAAAAAGACATCTTAGAAATACATTATGCAGAAATAAACTCCGTAAGAAGTCAATTTGCTCCAAGTTGGGAGCGGGGCGGGCATGTTTGAAGAAAAAATACTAATACAAAATAATGTACAATTGTTACGTTGTATTTTCCAGAGTTGGCAGTTTTTCCGTAATATAGGCATCGAAATATTTCATGATATTCGCAAATTATTTTTCCTTGTTTGGATTTTTACTGTGGGGCCTGTGCACACAATATAAATTTGGAAACCCAACCAATTATCACTGTATTCCATGCCGACCATTATTGGACAGATTTTTTGTGTGTTAAAATAAGTTATATAACTTAGTGATCTTCCCACCAGTGACGGCTGGTGACGGGGTGTTGGGGGGTGCAAAGGAAGATTCAACCATTTTTGCAAGAGTTGTTTCTTATTCATTGGATTTTAAAACACTTCTATAGCATGGACTTTCAATTCAGATGTTCGCAATACCAACTGTTTCTCTTCCGTAGTACGGAAAAATAGTTGAATCTTCCTTTTGCACCCCCCAGCACCCCGTCACCAGCCGTCACTGCTTCTCACTTTCACTTTCATCATCATTTGAATCATCAAGTAATGGAATATTATTTTTAGTTTTTTAGCCATTGTTAATGTGTTCTCTGTCAATACTTGGTCCAATAGATTTATGTACAACAATGATAATACATTTTTGTACTTATTTTACATTACATGTATTTGGATCAAGACTGGTTTCGGTCATCGCGAGCAATTTAAGCCGACGATCAACTGATGAGTGAAACCGGTCTTTATCCAACTAAATGTAATGTGAAATAAGTATAAAAATGTCTTATTATTATTTTTTAATAATTATTTCTTTTAATTTTTTAAGTGTGCCGCCTACGAAATATTATTAATGGTCTATTTAATCATAATATAAAACTTAAAATAACTTTGATTATTCCACGTATTGTGCTACTAACTTTCAGATGCGAAGCACGTGTCACAATTAGTAAAACAATACGTGGAATAATTAAAGTTATTTTAAATTTTATACTAAAATGAACTTGCTCAAAGTTACCGCCGAATCCATCAAAACTTTTAAATCATATTACGATTTCTGTTAGGAGTTTTGTTCTGTTCGTTATATCTGGAAAAATAATATATATCGATGGCTTAAAGAGTAAATTTGCCACTTCCGTTTTTGTCAATTGTGCAGGAGAGGGTAAACACTGACTATTTTTGTATTTTCAAAACGATCGGGAAAATTTCAAATACTACTTTCAAACTATTTATTAGTACCACCGCTGAAAAACAACGAATGAATGGCAGGTGACAATAGAAAACGTGTGGAGTTGGATAATTAGCAGAGTAGGTTTTAGAACGATAATGGAGTTATCAAATTTTCCTAAAACGTTTTTACGATGCACTCAAATAAGTTTTGGTGATAAAAAAATTACGGGACATGCAGTAAATTTTCAGCCAAAGTGGAGAAAACAAAATTACTCCTTAAGCCATCGATAAAATTATTTTTACTACATAGCTTTTTTTCATACTTGTACTGAATTTTAATTCGACTGCAGATTCGGCAGTGTATGGCTTTTCATTTAAGGGGATGTGGTACTAGTTCCCCATTGGGTCAACAAACAACGGACAATGATGAAAATGTAACACAAAGAACCGTTTGTTTGTTGGACAAGCCCCTCTGTGTTTGTAAGTAAACACTCCTTTGTGTAAAGTCAATTATTATTATTCTTGGTCAGAAATTACCATACCACCAGGATTGCAGAAAATAACAAACGCTTAAATTATTAAATTAGAATTTTTTGAATTTTGTACTTTTCCATGAGTTTTGTCGCTAACGACCCGGATTTCGCCTTTCGGCATCTTCAGGCATTCCAAGTGCACGGATGTATTTGAACTGACAGAACTGACGGACTGTCAGTTCAAGTACACAGCCTGAGTCAAAATTAAACGTGACCACACGTTTAATTTTGACTCAGGCATTAATTTGTTACATACTAACAGGGGTAAGTTTAAACTATTTTATCAAGAAATCTTAGAGATTAATCGAGCTCAGCTCAACGGTCTGCCAATTTTGAACGAGTAACTTTATTTGCCTAGTTCGCCATTGTTGTACCCTTTTAAATAATTGTTAATTTTAATTTATTGTCATTTATTAATAATTGTCATTTATTAATAATTGTCATTTATTTACAATTCAAGCACTTGCTATTATTAAATATCAATTCACTTACTATCATTAATGTAATATAATAATAAAGGCTTGAAATCAATCAACTCATTAACGAGAGGTCGGATAGGACCCTAGATTTATTTTAAATATTCTTATGTTATCATCTGGTCATTAATATTTTCAAAAATCCTCGTAATTATAACAAACCCACTTAAATCATTGAAACTTGTATTCATTCAAATTTCGCTAATTTACATTTTAAAGAAAGTATTAAGATATTGATTGCACCCGAGTTGGGCGAAGGCGAAAAAAACCACTACCTGGGATATTCATAATTATTCTTTAAATGTGGGGAATTTGTGATGTGATCTTTCCTCGAATACTAATACTACCCATCCGGATATTTTCCCAACTATCCGAATATCAAATAGCTTAAAAAGAGCCGAATATATCCGGATATCGATTATTCGAATATCCGAGTTAGAATCCCTATCCACAACCCTTTGCACATACTTTAAAAGGGACAGAGGGTCAAATTTTGATCCCGGTCGATTCTGCGTTCCCGAAACTGGTCCCGGGACTTTGAATATTTTTTTAAGGTTTGATAATTTTCATATTTATTAAATATTAGCCAGTACCCGGCAAGCGTTGCAATGGCACTCAAAGAAGGAAAGTGTTTGTGTTTATTGAAGTGCTTTCTTTCGGATGCACACTATTTGAGATAAATAATTTCGATTTAATTTCACTAACATTGATCGGAATCGATGACATTTGCCGTTTTACGTTTGCTGTCTGTCTTTTGCCGATTGTCTATGGTACAACACACGCGTCACCTACTGAAAGTTAATTGTACCATGACTATAACCTTTGCGCAAGTGCAACCATATGTTGTCAAAATGAACGATATGGCAGACCATAAAATATGCAGAAAAAATGATTTTTATATAAAAAAAAAACCAACTGAAAGTTGATTTTTCTATGCCAATAATCTTTGCGCTAGTGCAAGCAATAATTTGACAACGTTTTATCGCCATCGTATGAACGATATGGCAACGCATAAAATACGAACAAACAAACAAACATTGATTTTTATATATTAGATTACCATTTTTTCGCATGTATTCTAGCTAAGCTCTGTCTCACTAAATATTCGCTGACGATTTGAGTAAAACACAAAATTTATTCCCTTACAAATACTGATCGTGAGCATCTAATAAATATCAGTACTTCTCTTGTAACTTTGATTTTTAGCTTAAATAGTTAATTCCGAGAGTGTCTCGAAGGCTATTGTTGTGTAGGCAATATATAGGGTCCGCCATCTAACATTTTTTTTTCAACTAGTGCTTTTTTCGTGAATGGTAACACTTAGCTCATGTCTGATTTGACAGATAATTAGTTTTAATCTTCCGCTGAACGAATATGGTTGTGTATACGCTTGACCAACGCTGGGAAATATTGCGACATTACTTTGAAAATCATGGTAATGTTGCAGAATGTGTGCGAAAATTGCGTACGGATTTTGGAAGAAAAGAAGCACCGTCAGCTCCGTATGTTCGTTATCTTGTGAAGAAAGTGAAAGAAACTGGCATCCTCATTGATAAACCAAAGTGAAAAAAAGCCAAAAAACAGTGCGTACACTCCGAGAATATTGCTGCTGTGGCAGAAAGTGTGCGTGAAGCGCCATCAACATCAATTCACCGTCGTTCTCAAGAATTGAACATTTCGGATACATCATTGAGACGAATTTTGCATAAAGACCTTGGTATGACGCCATACAAAGTCCAATTGGCTCAGGAGTTGAAGTTCAGTAGTTTAGCAACTGAAAATATTCAGTAGTTTTTTTTTATTGCATTTTCAAAAAAAAAAAAGTTATTTGGCGGACCCTTATATAGAGATAGGTTTTCGAAATATTTTATTTACCAATAAATTTTTAAACAAGAAATGAAAATTTTCATCACTGATATCACGTACACAAAATTTAAATTCTTTTATGACATTAATTAAAAGTTATCTTCAATATGTCCCTGTAAAAAATCGGAGTAGAAAGGGCTTAATAATTGTGTAAAAATAAATATCGAGAAAGATGAATTCCACATAAAAACCACCAGACAAAAACAAAGTGAATAATTTTAAAATTAAAATTGAATAATGTGATATCAAATCAAAGTATCAATTCATTCCCCGAAAATTACTCGGCGTGTCGGCTTTGTATTTTTGGTTTTATTCATTTTGACACTTCGCCAGAAATGACATTAATTTTATCATGAAATCGATATTCACGCGTCGAATATTTCAGATCGTGTTATTCAATATTAATCTGTTATTTTTCATTCTGAATTTTAGTGGATTTTGCGACTTTTAAAAGATAAAATATGTTTTGATCTTAATTTGATATTCATCAGTGGAACAAAGTGTTTATTCGATCAAGCCTGCACGTGGAGGATTTATAATAAATAATTATTATCAACCGAAATCAATTCGGAAAAGTCTTTTGTCAGCAAATGAATGACGCAGTAGAATTCGAAAAATGTCAAAAAGTGCATGTGGTCCAAAATTTTTTATAAGTTCTTTACGCTGTCATGCGTCGATAAAGATTCCTAATGTGGCATTTCAGAGTATATGAGGTGTCTAAAGGCAAACTTATTGTCGCTCACAAAACGACACATTCGCTTTTAATTTATTAATTCTATCGATGTTTTGTTTATTAGACGTATTGAATTTTCAATAGACAACAATGTGAGACGTAGCGAGAGGTTCAAGCTATTTACTAGTCCTGTTGCATTACTATTTTTTATATCCCAACTCTCTTCGAAGTCCCAAGCAGTTTTCGTTGTTAATATTCTGTAACGGGTCGTCTTAGCTGGGCGAAGCTGGGCGAGGCGATCCGGCGCAGCTTTGAAAGCGGCAGAGTTTTAAAATATCAAACGGTCCTCGCCCATGCAAGTGTCATATATCGGCGAAGCGATCCGGTCAGGACGGCATATGTCGTAAGTCGACTCAAGTGCCTGACTCATGGCGCCCGCGAATCGCTTGAAAATATCAAACGGTCCAAGCTCACCAGAGCGTTAATTGCGTCTGGCCGAGCGATGGCACATAAGACCTTTGATCGACTACGTTTTAAATTGACTGGATTCGCCTAAATTCTCTTGCCGGTTCGCGTCGCTTACCTAAGACACGGGGTAAGGATAAAGTCCGTAAGGAATCTATATGCCTCAAATGAGAAGGGAACATTTTGCGAGAATATCGTGATACCTGTATCAGTCAACCCATTTTTTGATCCAAGTTTGAAGTCATTTTGTTGTTTAAACTCTTCGGGCCCCGGCTATCGCCTATGATACTTATGGTTTTTCTAAATTATCAGCCCGGTTCTAGAATTGAACGTACCAAAACCAGAAGTATCGTATTATGAAGGAAACGGAGGAAGAAGGGAAATAGCACCGAAATGACTTGGTGTACTTTTATTTTCTTTTTAACCATGTCCGCTCCCATCTTGGAGCATATGGACTCCTTACGGAGTTTATCTCAACATGTGTTTTTCTACGACAACTGCTTGTTACTCAGTTGCTCAACCTCTCTTTTTCGAAGAGAGGAGAGGATACGAGGACTAGGACAGGACTAGTGATTAGCTAATCGCTGTCACTATGCGACGCTCTTTGGGATCGGGAACGTTGTAAGGGATTAACAACACAAACACCCATGCCTTTGAACAGATTCATCTACATAAAAATCCGTTCGTACCGGGAATCGAACCCGGGTGGTCTGGCACGCAAGACAACGACGTTGACAGTACGCCACGGACCGGACAACTTTACTTTACCACTGAAAAAATACTGACCGTTTGATTTAATAACAGACCACATTCATACTGATACAGTGACTACTGACCGTTTATAATATTAACTGAGCATTTAGATTTTTCACTGACTATTTATTTAATTCACTGACCAAAACTTGAATTAGATACTGACCCATTAAATACGCGCCTTTTCTAATGCAGCATGAAAAAATGTTTTGGTACGTTCAATTCAACAGCTGGGTTGATATTTAATAAAACCATGAGTATCATAGGTGATACCCGAGGCCCGAAGAGGTTAAGATAAAAATGTGACATGACATATTAACTAACCATACTCCTTCTTCGGCAAATGTCTGCTGACCTACCAATGATAATGTAATATTTATTACGACACTTTTGTTAGGTATTTTTGTTGATAACATTTTTATTTATTATTTATACCGTCAAATTATTTGTAATACTTCTGGCCATGACCTTAATGGTCATTTTTAAATGTGATAACTCAATGTTATCAGCAACTGTGATACATTTTTGGTTTGATTGCTGTCGTTATGAAATCACTGGAGTGGATCAAAAGTTCAAATATTGAATTATTTCTGATTATTTTAGACTGCTTATTCGAGTGTGACGGTGGCCAGATCAAATAGAATCAGTGATTAAAAAAAAAATTAATTCGATTCAAAATTAGTCGTATATTATATATTTATTTGAGTTTCCAATCATTTTAGTAACACAATCGGTGGACTCAAAAAATATGAATTGAGTTCAAAATTTCCAAGGTAGATCTATATAGGTACAACTTGTAAAAAAAAAAGCGAACTGATTAGTTTCACAAGAATTGTTTTGCACAATAATTTATAAATCAACAAAATATAATTATAGTACCAATATGCAAAATATTTTGATACATTAATATCATTCGTAGTCAATATTCAGCAGTGCATTGGTTCAACTTTGTCAGGAGTACGGACAAACCAGCCCATTATTACGTCCAAATTAAAAAGGCGACGATGGACCTGGCATGGAAATGTGCTGTGGATGCCCAGGACAGCTTGAATTCTGCCTGTCTCTTCTATCAATGTGATGGATTCCGTCGTTCCGGAAGGCCGCTGATGGCAATCCATAGGATGTACTCAGATGAGCTACGGGACGCAGGGATGACCTTGGAGGAAGCGAAGAGGTAAGCGGGTGATCCTTAGGCACCGTGCGGTGGCTTCATGAGCCGAATAGGGGGCGGATATGGAGGAAAAAAATCATTCGAGATAAACTAGATGATAAATAACACCATAATGACAATCCCATATCCAAAAACTCTGATTCAAATCGAAAAATTAGGCAGTGCCGGGTCTCATGCCAATATAACACATACGCCGATGTTTTTCGGATATTTTTGGCTGAGCTACTATTTTTTCTTCTCAGAATAATAAAATTATAGCACGGTGAAAAGAATGAAATTTGGTAGAACTAAAATACATTGCTATTCTCTCATCGTATTATAATTACGTTCTACCAAGTAAATGCCTCTAAAATAAATTTCGAGAAAGTAGTCACTTAATTTATCGATCCCAAATCACAGGCTAAAGAATGCATGATATTTTCAATATTAATTTTTTACTCGTATTAATTTGAAATACATGCATACTTCGAATAGAGGTTGAGCAACTGAATTCAAGATTATGAAAACATATGTTGAGATAAACTCCGTCGTCCATTTTCCAACTTGATACGGACATAATAAAAAAAATACTAGATATTATTCTCTGGTTTAATCGTCGACAATTTTTTTATGGCACGGAAAAAAAAATGAAATTTAAAAGAACTGAAAATTTGTTGAAATATATCATGGTATTAAATTGAAATAAATGTTTTAATGATATTCAATATATTTCTTTATTTACTTATCATCTATTTATATACACAAATTCGAATTAAAAATATATATTTTGGTACATCTGAAACTCTTAAATGCCTGATATTTTCAATATTAATTATTAACTTTTATTAATTCTAGTAGTTGAGATTTGAAATAATTGGAGTCTCTAGTTAGCAGTATACAAAAAATATATTAAATAATTTGTTATTTTTAAAACACGACTTCTGTTTATCCCAATATATATGCAACAGTCCAAACAAAAAAAATAGTGATGAGTCAGTAATTTTTTTACAGTGATCAAACTAACACGTTAAATATAAAAAAACATGGATTCAAATTCAAGAACTCTGTTTTTTCAAGTGTCAGTTTTATTTTTAATCGTATTCACTTGTTTTTATGACAATTCTGATGCATTTGTTATTTGCACTAGATCGTTCGATTTGAAAACAGCTGCTAAGTGTCAGCCATCTGCAAAGTTCAACCAACTTGACAACAGTAGTTTCGAAAGTGTTACTTCGGGGTCGATTATTCAATTAAACGCAAGTTATTGCGGAATATACAAAATAGACCCAACAGCCTTTAAGACAAGACTATCAATAACGCATCTCGATCTATCTAATAATTATTTAATTGACTTAAGCGGAATCGCTTTCTTGGTTAACCTTCTTCATTTGGATGTATCGGGAAACGTATTCATTGGCCCAACTCAAGCGCGAATGGTTGCCAACCATGCAAAACTTACAAAACTTAACATAAGAAACAATCCAGTTAATATGTATCACCCGAAAGTACTGAACTGGAGTATAGCTCTTACTGATTTGGATATTTCTTTAAACGATTTAACAAAGATAAATCCAAACTTCTTTGAAACAAGTCTTCATATACAAGTGTTGAATATTTCAAGTAATCGTATTTCAGCTATACATCCAAACACTTTTAATAATTTGAGTAATCTGACAGTTTTAGATTTATGTGATAATTTACTACGGACTTTACCAGCGAAGATATTTTTGAAAAATCTTGAACTATTAAGTGTGGATCTAGCTGGAAATCTGTTAAATACAATAGAAATGACAACGTTTCATACAACTCCACGATTGAGCCAGTTAATACTTTCACGTAATCAGTTATCGATATCGATTTGGTACGTTATTGAAAGATTGGCTGAATTAAAAGAGTTACATTTGGAAAATAATCGTATCGACGAACTGTTGACAAGTAGTGCACAGTTTCCCAAGTTGACACATCTCTCGCTGGCTTGCAATAATTTGGAATACTTCCCGATTGATTTTTTCGAAGTTTATTCAACGCTGAAGACGTTTTCATACTACGGTAATCCATGGAAGTGCTCGTGCTTGCTGCAGATCTTGATTACGATGGAGAACAAGACAGTTGATATAATTGACAACGAGAGGAATTCAAACGGAATGTTTCCCGCTTGCATAATGGTGGACGAAGAGAGAGCATGTCAGAATTCTAAAGTGAGAAACGACTTTTTGACGGCTTGGTTTGACAATGGTGGTACAGTGCCCTGTAATTGGGCAAAACAAAGTGAACAGTTTATTGATATAAAGTGAAAAAATAACTACTCATCACTTTTAAGGTGTTCACTGTCAATACTTGGTGGAAAGGCATTATAATAAAAATAATAATACATGTTTAGTACTTTTTCCACATAAAATTTATTTGATCAAGACCGGTTTCGCTCATGGCGAGCATTGTCAACTGAGAAGGAATTCAATAAAACATATAAAGCATATAATTATGGTTGACAAACATGCAGATTTATTTATTTTATTAAATGCACTCATTTTTGGGCTTTTACTTTGATAATGATAATTCATACTTACATAATTGATTTTTGATGTATTAGTTTGCATTGCTAAGAGGTCTTCAACATTTTATTTATAGTCTATTTTTCTTCTAATTTACTTCAATTTATTTGCTCAATTGTTTTTCTAATTTAACTTTTGTATAAATATCACTGTTTTATTACATATCTTATCAGTTGACAATGTTATTCCTTATCAATCGCCATGAGCGAAACCGGTCCTGATCAAATAAATATTATATGGAAAACGTACAAAAATTGTATTATTATTTTTATTAAAACAACTATTAGATCTTTAAAATAAGACACATTAAATGGAATCATTTTAATTTATTTATCTGAACTTTTCAGTCTCGTGTGTCATTTGAGTCAACAGTCACAAGAGCTGTTCAATGCACTGCCTAGTGAGGTGGACATTTTCAGCAGTGAACTTGGTGTTTTGTTCTTATTCTTATTAGTTGTAGATAAAGAATATGTTGTGTTTTGTATGCCATTCTCTGTTTAATATTTTTATGTTTTATGTACTATCCTTATTATAAAATATTTGTCAAATCCATGGCGCATTGTTGTCACCTATAATGCCATGTATTATATGTTTTTTCCAATAAAAAACAACCAATTATGAATAATAATATCAAATTAAAGATAACATTGATAATTCCACGTATTGTGTAACTATTCGTGACACACTATCACCCGTCTCTCTGATTCCCGCAAAAAGGAAAAATATCAACCCACCCTTTTGTAATTTGTCATATTGGAAAATTGGAATCACTATGCTATAGTTAGTCTGAAGATGCCTCTGAAATATACTAAATACGTGCTACGAATAGTTACGCAACACGTGGAATAATCTTAATCTTGTGCAGTTGATAATGCTCCTATCCTGATACTGAAGAGAAAATTAAGACCATTTTTTTATTTTTTTGTGTCAAATAATTTACTATCTTAATTACATATGTATATATATACATATATACATATATATATATATACTAGTATTGCTACCCGGCGTCGCTCGGACTAAGCGACCAATAATTATTTAATGTTATATCATTCGACATAATTATATCACAAAATCTAACATCCAAAATAAAATTAAAATAAAATCACAAACTTTATTTAATTTGATCCCCATTCTCACCCATTAAAATGTCCAAATTCAAGGAAAAAATCTAATTTATTAATAAAAAAGAAATGTTCAGTAGAAGAATAACCTTACATTTTGTAAATGTCTTCGTAATAAACATCATTATATTGCAACTTGCAACAACAATGCAAAAGGGAATTACAGACCCACATACATACATACGCCGTTTCGGTTTTATATATAAGATTTGTCAAATGCATGGTGAATTGGCGTCAGTTTCAATATTATACACTATACTTAGTAGTGACCGGGTCTGTAACCAAGTGGTCAAAGTCATCCTCTTTTTAATGTAAAAAAAGAGCATACGTCTTATTACAAACACACATTTACTGTTTCTATTCACCCATGTCTCACCTCGAGTGTATTTAACGATTGGTTCCAATGACAAATAACCTGTCTATTTAAATCACCAGGGTTGTTAGCACATGCTAAGCATTTATTATACAACATATTTTTCCATTAAATATGTTTTTGTAAGCCCTGCCCCGCATTGCTTTTACTTGTCAATTATTTACGCGCTAATTAATTATTTAAAATTCATTTTTTTTTGTGAAATGATATCACGATATTATTTTTGAGAGCTTTTGAAACGCCCATTGGACATCACCTACAGAAATCTATTTTCTAATCCATCGTAACATAATTAAGAGATATTAATTAATGTATTAAGTTGAAGCATACATATACATATGATAATCTTCTTACGTAAACCAATTTTAGCTAAAAATATTTTGTATTTCGCCATTTGAGACATCAAAGTTGCTCACGCGCCCGTGTGTGTGAGGCACTAAACTGGTTAAATACGCTGCACCCGGAAAGCGACTATGAATTAACCTTGAATAAGAGCGTAATTGTGCTCCAGGAAATTTATGCAAGCTTTAACAAAAAGCTGTTTTCCCTGGCACTCAATACATCACCACCATTTCATCACCATTCACCACCATCATCATATTTTTATATACAATCGAAACGCAACACCAAGAGACGAAAGGGAAATGAGGGTTTACCACTTTCGGTCCCCCATATAGCAAGAATACCGTTATGTCGGTCCCTGTGGTCTAGTGGTCCTAGCGATCAGGGGACCCGAGTTCAATTCTCGGCAAGGTTAGATTTTTTCAATTGAAAAAAAGAGATCTTGGGCTGGGTGTATGTTATTTATCGTTGATTTTGTGCACAACTGATTCATTATTTATCATCGAGTTAATCTCGCATGACTTTCACAATTAAGAATATTTGGCGCATTGGCGTAAAGCTGTAATGCCAAATATTTTTTTTCTTATAAAATTAAAAAAAAAAATACAAATACAAATCATCAACCAACATCGACACTAGAATGCTCATTAATGAATCAATACTCTCCGCATTGGGTGAGGACATGGTTAAAAAATAGCTTACCTGAATTGTGGGGTTAACAAATGCTAATTCAATCAATTGAAACCAAAGTTTGATTGAAAAATTCTGTTCAAGTTTTAGTAAAATGAACTCCTTTCTGTGGTTATACATAGCTTTCCGGTACGATTTTGTTGCATAAACCCTAAATAAGGTCGTGATTTCCCGAGCAAGCTGTCATTCTTGAATTGTATGAGTTATTTTTTTCTTAAGCTATTGGCAGTCGGTGAAAAGAGTTGGCACAGGCTTGGGTTGGCCGTACCATGCAGCCCCTGGCCCCGGATGTCAATGTACCACCCCTTATAAATAGACAAGGGATGATACGGACTCAGCGTGAAAGCCTCCATATTTCAGATCATATTTCAGCCGGGTAACGATGGCATAAAGTCCACAACGTGATATTTGATTTAATGCATGTTTATAGTCTAAGACAGTGCTCTCCAACCTGCGAACCGCACCAATAAAAAAGGGAAAAAAATCGCGGGCCACTAATACATTGTTTTTCAATAAAGAATTTTGACTGGAGGTGCTTGATGGAATTTAAATCGTGTGAATTTTGTACCTTACCATGAGTTTTGTCGTTAACGACCCGGGTTTCACCTTTCGGCATCTTCCGGCATTTCAAGTGCACGGATGTACTTGAACTGAAGTGTATTAAACAGTTTGTATAGTTTCAAGAAATACATTGAAAATAATTGATGAAACGGACAACGGAGATCATTTTTCGTTTACTTGTTTATTATTAAAAAATCTATTGAAACAATGTAAAACCCAATTTATGAATCCTTTTGATTCGAACATTTGATTGTGAGATTTCTAAGCGCAATTCCTTGAAACGGATTAAAAGCAAAGTGAGTTTGGCTCACCGCTAATTCAGAAAGTTTTCGACAAAGCTTTTACAAAGAGAAATCGACAAAAACAATCTTCACAGAATATTGACATAACGAATGGGCTTTTTTTATAGGCGATTTATTGGCACAACTCTTCGTGAATAGTTAAAAGAGTAAAGTAAATCAATTTCAAATGCTTCTTATAGTAAAAAAATACCACAGTTAGTTTTCTAAATGAGGTGTTTAAATGCATAACCGCCTCTCTCCACAAAGTCAAATTGTTCTGCAATCGAAAAAACGATTTTAATATAAAATTTAAAATAACTTTGATTATTCCACGTATTGTGTAACTAATTGTGACACGTGTTTCGCCTCTTTCAGAGGCATCTTCAGACTTACTATCGCAAAGTTTGCTTAAGTAATGAAGCAAGATAAATTCTAACATTTTAATACCCGCGTTTTACACAGTAAATAATTTAGGAAATTTTTTATTGAACAGTAAAGATCGCGTAGATTCATCGTCACAGAGTGGTATCTATCGACTCTCTTGTGGAGACTGTCCAGCGTCTTATGTTGGACAGACAGGTAGAAACTTTAATATTAGAATTAAAGAACATATAAGATGTCTAAAGAGTAATAATTTTTCTGAGTTTGCCAATCATTTAATAGAAAATGACCATAATTTCAATCAGACTAGTAATGTAGAAATACTCCACCGAGTAAATAAAAAAGGTTTAAAGATGAATAGTCTAGAATTTTTAGAAATAAATAAAACTCTTAATAAAAAAGATATATTATTAAATAATATTCTTAACAGGACAGGTTGCTCACCTCTGCTGACATTATTCCCAATTCAAAAGAGTGATCACCCAACCTAACTGATTGATTGCAGCTCATTAGTTTATAGTTTATTAGTTTGTAATGTTTAACGTCATTAGAAATATATTTGTTTGCTTTGTTTCGATTCTATAACCCTCTCTTGCGTCCCTTAAAAGGAAAAATCCCAATCTAATTGATTGAGTGATTGGACCTTATTAGTATCATTATGTTAATGCATTTTTTTGATTCTATCACCCCTTCCTTGTTTCCTTTAGAAGGAAAAAACCCGTAATCCATTTTGTAATTTCATAATTTAAAATATTAAAATGTTAGAATTTATCTTGCTTCATTACTTAAGCAAACTTTGCGATAGTAAGTCTGAAGATGCCTCTGAAAGAGGCGAAACACGTGTCACAATTAGTTACACAATACGTGGAATAATCAAAGTTATTTTAAATTTTATATTAAAATGAACTTCCACAAAGTTACCGCCGAAACCATCGAAAATATTAACGATTTTAATCTTCAAGAATAATATTAGAATAATTTGCAAAGGGAACACAAAACGTTTGTATGGTGACAGGGCGATATGTCAGTGTTCCCTGGCTCGTGATTTGTGCATTTAGATTGTGGCGGTTTTTAACTTCACATATGGTGGAGAGAGGCGGTTATGCATTTGATCGTCATTTTCGATGTCGATTTTAAATGGCTTAGAGGTCATTTTTCGTTGGCTTGAAGATTGCAGGGCATAGAACGTAATAACCGGATCAATAATCTAAAAATGATAATATATGGATAGAGGCGGTTATGCTTTTACACCCCTCAAATGTGAGGCGATTTTGATATCAGCGCGATCACAGAGTTGAAATAACATATAATTGGGAAAAAAAGGAAATCGACTGAAAGTTTTTTCAAAAATTTCAATATCAAAGTTACGTTTTGTACTTTTCCATGAGTTTTGGCGCTTACGACCCAGTTCAGTCACTTCTTCAGTTCAAATTCATTCGCGTCTTTGAAATGCCGTAAGCGATGAAATTATGTAATTGAGGATTTCAACTGAAGGTGCTGAATGGATTTTCAATATCAAATTTGAATCGCTTGGGCCAAATCATTCGTGCAGTCGAAATGTATGAAGATGTTGAAAGGTGAAACCCGGGTCGAAAATCACTTAATTCAAACGGTTCAAAGTTGATAAAATTATGTAATGGACGATTTTGACTGAAGATGCTGAATGGAATACAAAACTTATGGTAAATTACATAATTCAATTTTGATAAAATTAAGTCAATGCATTTCTGCGAGACATCATCATTGGCAACCCGTATAACATAATAATGTGTATTGCTGTAATTTTTTATGCAGTGTTTCTCAACATGAAATCTCTTTAACATATCGAAACCTTACTTTGAAAAGGTTCTAACTGCTCTTGACACTGTTTTGAGATATGAGCGCTTAAAGTTTCGATTGATTAAAATTCACTAGTAACAATGAGCAAGTAAAATTGTTTCAAATTACTTTTTTTAATCATGTTTTTTCACAACTCTTGCTGAGAAATAATGATCTTAAAGATCTAACGATGGAAATAGTGATGACAATCTTAGAATTTTTTGAAATAAATTTAGTAAAACAAATGTGCAGATGCAGTGCAACTCCGGAATTCTGCTAATTCCGTTATTCAACCATAGATAAATCTGTCTTTCAAAAGTGGACAAATCCATTTGTTGAAAAACTGAAAATGTGAGATATTTTCATTAATTTTTCCTGATAAATTTGTGTTTACTATCAATATTTTTAACATATGTCTTAAATTAAGGAATTGCGGATAATGTGTAACAATTCAAACTTTTCCATGTGAATAAAAAAGGTCCCAAAAGCTTTATCTAAAACTGGTAGTTGAAAAAAAGTATTTTGGAATACAGTGAAACCCCGATTCTACGTTTTTAAAGGGACTGTATAAAACAAACGATTTATGCGGGAAACGATGAATGCGGGAAAGTTTTATAAATAAACTAAATGCCGGGACTGTAGAAAATGAACGCATTACGCGGGAAAACGTATAATGCGAGAACGTAAGATCGGAGTTCCACTGTAGTCCGCTTTTGAAAATTAGCTCCTCAAATATGATAGAATACGGCAAATACAAGCTTTTTTGACCAAAAGGTCATTTTAGGCAAAAATTTCAATTAGAACCTTTTTAAAGTAAGGTAACGATATGGCAGTCGGATTGCATTATCATCGCTTACCAGCAGAAAATTCGAGTAATAGCTTTACAAAAGATTAAAATAAAAAATGGATACACTTTGATATAAACATCTTCATAATATCTTACGCTTATTTTGTTTACTGGCGTGCCGGTTTCTGTTGAATATTTACTCATCATCAGGGAGCCATGGAAATTATTTCCATTACCCAACACAGGTGTGTTTTGTAAAACCTAATCACGTGAATACATTTCAGGCAGGCTCTATTTATCTTTTTAAATTTGTCTTTTTCATTTTGAAAAGGAAACATATTTTATTATGAGAAATGTTATAATGTTCTGAAGCAGGGGCTTTTCATCTTTTTATGCCTACCACCCACTTTTGTTTATTATCCTTGGCTTAATTTCCTTACCACCCACCGACATCACTACATTTTAATCCATTATATGGGTGAAAAAAATCTGAAAGAAATTTAGAAGATTTGAAAAAACATGTTTTTATAATACGGTGAGAAAAATAACAATCTATTTTAATTCTACAGAAATAACTTTATACATTTGTTGATAGCCATTTCGGCTTACGCCCTCGTCAGAACTAGAGGTCTGTTATTTTTCTCACCGTATTATAATGGAGTTCTACCAAGTAAATGCCGACTCAATCAACAAGTTTTTATATCCAATTTTTTATTGCAGTTCGTAGAAATCAAATTCACACATTCATGAGAACCTTCGAGTCTGATGTTTGACTCTAAATATTCGGTCGTTGGTCCATGTGGTTTAGTGGCAAGAGCTTTTTCCAAGCGATCAGGTGGGCCCGGGTTCGATCCCCGGCAATGTTAGATTTTTTCAATTGAAAAAAGAGATTGTGGGCTGGGTGTATGTAATTTATCGTCGAGTTGTTCATTGTTTATCATCAAGGTAACGTTGTATGACTTTTACAATTAAAAATATTTGGCGCATTGGCATTAGCTGTATGGCCAAATAATTAGAAAGTTATATGCCTCGTTCGATTTGCGTTAAAAATAAATGAAGGCTCCTCTTTCATTGATTTTCAGACAAATTTTTGATTTGACATTATTTTGAAAGGTTTTGGGGTAAAGGCAAAAATCGCCCACTGCCGATCACGGAAGCCTTAATCGCCCACTAGTGGGTGGTACGGACCAAGTTGACGTCCCGCGTTCTGAAGTAACGTAGGTATGCTGCCAGAGCTTTACAATATGTAATAATAGAGTAACATGAAAAGAACTAAGAGAGGTGTTTATATAAAGTATCACACATTATAAAAATTAATGTATTTATATTTTAAATTTGCTGAAAGCTATTTAACAGAAGTACTTAAACGGGAGATGAGTTTTAGAAAAACAGTTATATTACAGCTTCTTATAATTTTATTAAATTATAAAATTCTTCTTTATTTTGGTCTCGCATTCTTTTTTTAGCATATACAACAATGTATATGCTATTAAAAAAAAAAAATACATTTTTTTTAATTAATCCACAGTAAACTTAGGATCGGTTTTTCTTTTCGCGAGCATTTTCAAGTGACAAGCTATTTATATTAAAATAAAAATAATAACACATTTTTATTACTTTTTCCACATGAGATTTATTTCATCAGGACCGGTTTCGCTCATGGCGAGCATTATCAACTGATCATGTGAATCATGTGATCTGATTCAGTTGATAATGCTCGCCATGAGCGAAACCGGTACTGATGAAATAAATCTCATGTGGAAAAAGTACTAAACATGTGTTATTATTTTTATTATAATGCGTTTCCACCAAGTATTGACAGTGAACACCTTAAAAGTGAGATATTTATATATTTATTGGTAAAAGAAAAATACATGCATGGCATTACAGCTGACGTCAATGACGAAATTGTACATAACATATAACACGGCATTCAAAAAATTATGAAACAGAAACATATTAATTACGTAGAAAAAGAAGGAAGAAGTTCACTGCCGAAGATGTCCTCCTCAAAAGCAGTGCATTCGTCAGCCGAACAGCCCTTGCGACTGGCGACTCAAAAGACCGTCGCGACAAACCAATTCTGACATAAATAAAATTATCAACTGATTCATTCATCTGTTGACAATGTTCAACATGAGCGAAACCGGTCCTGATCTAATAAATTTTATGTGAAAAAGTACTAAAAATGTTTTATTATTTTTGTTATAATGCCATTCCACCAAGTATTGACAGTGAATACCTTAAAAGTGATAAATAAAATTGTTTGGCTTTGGCTAAGAAATACAACACTAAAAAATATATTTATACAGGCACTAATCAAGACTAATAATATGTGTATGTATGGGTATGGTATACTGGAAAGTGATATGCATAATATATATGCATAAGCTAACCCCTTGCAATGGTTTCACCATGGATTACTCATTACTGAAACGATCATGCCTCAACAACGATGGAAAGGGAAAGTAGATGAACTATGAAAACTAAACTTAGATTTGAATCGTTTGAATTTTGAAATCAGCCTTTCGGCATCATTTTTAGTACACGGATTTTCTTGAACTGATGCTTAGTCAAATAGATCAAACTATTTAAATTTGATATTGAAACTCCTTCAAGCATCTTCAGTTAAAATTCTTAATAATTAGCTCAGAGACGAAAGAGACGGGAGAAACTTTGACTACTAATTATTTGGTCAGTTTCTAATTCGATAAATGGTCAGTTAAAATAAAAAAACATGTCACAAATTTGCCTAATACGACCATATTTGCTAAAATTCACAAGTTGTCAAACTAAAACTTATAATTTTTTAAAAATAGCTGACTATTTAAATTAAATACTAACCATTTTTAAAAAATAACTAACCATTAAAATATATTGCTGACCGTTTTATTTAATAACTGACCACATTCACACTGATACAATGACGAATGACCGTTTATAATATTAACTGACCATTTTGATTTTTAAGTGACCATTTATTTATTTAACTGACCAAAACCTGAATTAGTTACTGACCCATTAAATATATGCCAAAAACTTTGACGCCACGCACCTCAAGACTTCAAATACGTATCCAAGTAAAGAAAATGAATTTATTTGAAATATTACTTTTACCATAAAGCAAATTGCGAAAATGCATATTTAATACGCACCTGGAAAATGAATGACAGGTAGACGAAACGAAACCAATTAATTTCGTTTAAGGGAAATTGATCATGAATTATAAATGTCGGAAAATCAGTTTCAACAAACAAGTAAGACTGTATATAATGTTATGAATTATTTATTTTTCATTTGTATTCCAACAGTTGTTAGCTTAGCTCTGCAGAAGTAGAATTTAATAAATATATTATTAAGTTGGCTTATTTACTAGTCATAAAATAATGAACGATTCTTCTATTGAGAACGTCCATGACACACGGCATTTAGTACTACTCTATTACAAAACAAATATAATACGGTAAGATAAATAACAATGAATTTTAGTTCTACATAAATTATTTTATATATTTGTTGATATCTATTTCGGCTTACGCCTTCGTCAGAACTATGTTTTAAACGTGTATTAGAAAGAGCTTATATACATAGGCTAGACAGGGTACCTCATACATCCCCTCTCTGCTCAACCATACCAACGCCACATGGAAAAATTTAAATAAGTTGAAGTTATTGGTCTGGCGTAATCCTGCGAACTTTAATCTGGGTATTTTTGGGTTATTTTTATCGTGTGAAACAACTCAAAATCCTACCCTTTCTAGTCTAGGTATTTATATAAGCTATCTCTAATACACGTTTAAAACATAGTTCTGACGAAGGCGTAAGCCGAAATAGCTATCAACAAATATATAAAATAATTTATGTAGAACTAAAATACATTGTTATTTTTCTTTCCGTATTATAATGGAGTTCTACCAAGTAAATGCCTACTCAATCAATAACAGATCATCATCCGATCTCAATAAATTCAATGTGGAATAATTACTAAAGTGTGCTATTATTTTTAATTATAATGCCATTCCCCAAGTATTATCAGTGGACCCTTAAAAGTGGGTATACTATGTGTCAATAATATTATGTTATTCAATATAAAATAAGGATGTTAAAATAGATTCTGTAGATGGATCATGGATTGTCTTCTTAGCCAGTGAATAAAGCTAAGTTTTTATACGTTCTGATGAGGCCATAAGCCGAAATAATAATACATACAAATATTACATATATCAAATATTTTTTGTTAGACTAAAATACGTTGCTATTTTTTCAATGCCTTCTCAATCAATAAAACAAATATATTTTTCCTTTGGTTATTCATTCATTTAGCCGTTACATGCCATCCTAACATGACAAAGTTCTAAGATTGGTATTATTATTTACATCATAAGAACTTAAAAACCATTGTTTCTCAGCAAGAGGTGTGAAAAAACATGATAAAAATAAAAGTAATTTGAAACAATTTTACTTGCTCGTTGTTACATGTAAATTTTAATCAATCAAAACTTCAAACGTTCATTTCTCAAAACAGTGTCAAGAGCATTTATAACCTTTTCAATGTAAGATGTCTATTTGTTAATCGATTTATTTATAGGAACTAGTTCGTTATCTTGATTCTTTCATTCTTGGTTATCTGTGGAGAATGACAATTTACGCTGATTATGCCGATTACTGGAATGACTACCCATCGCTATGTATCATGTAATCTTTTTAGGCGCTTCATAATATGTATCGCCAGTCGCATCGGTAATCCGTGTTTGTCTATCTTTTTAAGACTCTTGTGTACCTCTACTTGGCTACGCATATTCAGAAATCCGCACAGCCAACAAAGCAAGTTTTTTTTGAACCAGTGCTTCCCAAACTATATGCTACTACCCTTCCTTTTATTTCTAACAAGTAATAAAAATACGTTTTAAAAAATGAATAATACTAATAACAGAATAACTGTAATAAGTGTATTTCAATAGGGACGCTCAAAATATGTTACTTTGTCCTGATGAGTAGATTATTCATTGTTTAGTGGCCAAATATGAGTCAACCAGTTAGGTAAATAATCAGCCAACACCTACCTGTACGTCATCAAAATACAATATCTGGTGAAAACATTGCTGCTGTGTGTGAAAGTGTACAGGAAAACCCAAGGCAGCTAATTTCTCGTTGTTCACAAGAACTTGGCGAATTTTGAATCGGGCCTTATGTCTGCACCCGTATAAAATCCAACTAACCAAGGAACTTCAGGTAAACGACCACAGACAACGCCTGATTGGGTTCTGGAGCAGTTGGAAGTTTACCCAAATTTGTCAAAAAGGTCAACTTTAGCGACATGGCCCATTTTATAATGAATGGATATTGGAAGACATTTGATGCTATATTCCATATTTAATGCCGTAAAATATACTTACAAATGAAATTAAAATTTAGTCGAAATCTCACAAACAACTTGTTTTATTTACATTTCAAAACTAAGCGTCCTTATAAAAAGACCCTTTGTATTCCTACTTAGCTTACAATTCGTCCCGGTTTGCCCGGGTTTTAGACCCTGGTCCTTGTACCCCGAACAGTTTGGTATTTTGTCCCGGTTGTTGTTTCTTGAGACGCGTTTTAAAACTTCTAACTGTACATCCGAATTGATTACAGTTCACAATTATTTCTTCACTCGAGTTTCTATTTTTAAAAACATTATTTACGTCAAAAAATGAAGAGTGGTGCTTAACCAATTCAGTGCTTTAACAAATGGATACAATGATTTTAGTATGTGCAAGAGAAACGTATCGATGCACTTAATGACGAAAATGATCCCATATATATTTTATGTTTACCACGAACGCCCGCACCATTGGAGCGCGTTTTCTCGAAAATGAAATACATTTGGTCGGATGACCGAAGCCGCATGCTGGATTTTACCGGACAAGCGCATCTGTACTGTAAATTAAACTTGTTCATACCATGCAGCTAGTTTTATGTAACAAGTAAAAAAAATGATTAAATTCACTCCGGCCTGAGGTAAGACTGGTAAATTTTTACATCTTTACATCTGGTATAACATAAAGATTTATAGTACTTTTCAAACATGTTTTTGGAAAGATTTGTTTCTAAATTTGGCACCTCCGCTGGCAATAGAAGCCCGCCGCCAAGTTTGGAAGCCGCTGTTGTAAAGCGAGAACGGCATCAAAGGAATGATATGTGAACCGAGTTTGAATAAAAGTGGTAGCGCTTAGAGTTTGATTTATTCACATTTTTCTCGGTTTTATGATACACTTTATGAGAACAAGCAATGCTATAAAATCGAGATATTGATGGTAAGCAACAATTGAATTTGACAGCGCCACCGAGAGATAAAATACACGCAATATTATGTACGATATTCAGTTTTGAGAACAACTCTGACATGGGATGGAATAGAGATCTACACGGGCTTAGGTATGCCCGGCCCGACCCGGTCTACGGGCCAGTAACCAATGTTTGATTTCGGCCCGGGTCAGGCCCGGGCCTGGGTACACAATAAATATAACATAAATCCGATTTTTCGATGTATATGTTACAGTGAAACTGTATTCTCAGTGAAAATGTATGTTGTAATAGATTTGTATGACAACATGATTTCACTGGTCGCGATCATTGAAATTATTGGCCCAAGTCGAAGATTTGCCGGTCTACAATTTTGGTTTGCTTCAATGAAACAATATCAGCAAGTAGTCCCTTTCATAAAAAGAGAAACACAGACAAACATAGGGCTGAAGATAGGGCGGTCAAATTTAATTTGAATGACAGCTTGGAGAAGAATATATTTTCACTGAGAATACAGTTTCACTGTAACATATACACCATTATTGTATATCTAAATTAATTTATTGATTGAGTTGGCATTTACTTGCTAGAACTCCATTATAATTGGGTGAGAAAAATAAAAATGTATTTTAATTCAACATAAATTATTTTATATTTGTTGATAGCTATTTCGGCTTACGCCCTCGTCAGAACTTTGTTTTGAACGTGCATTAGATCTTGGTGATCATGGTGGAACAGAGAAGAGGATGTAGTGTGTAGCCTGTCTAAACGGTATGTATACAAGATCTTACGCACGCTTAAAACATAGTTCTGACGAGGGCATAAGCCGATAATAGCTATCAACACATATATAAAATAATTTCTGTACAATTAAAATACATTTTTATTTTTCTCACCGTATGATATTTAATTATTTTAAAAGTTGATTAGAATTTTGTTGAAAAGTTGAAATAACAGTTGGGCTCGGGTCGAATTCGGGTGATATGTTCGGGAAATAGCCTCGGGTTCGGATCGGGCTGGGTCGGAGATTTTCGGGCTCGGGCCGTGTGGAATTTTTAAAATTCGCCCAGTGCAGACCTCTAGTATGGAATAATACTAGCATTTCTCTTGTGAAACTCGTACGAGCGATTTAAATTTACAAATTCGCAGCTCTTTTATATTATAATATTGAATGTGTGTTCGTAAAAGCACAAATTTATGAAGCAAAAAGATCTCATTTTTTGTACAAGTTCAGCAATTTGTGGAAAAGTACAAAAAGCTTTATTTTTAAATAAATAAAACACATTTTTGTGTACAACTTTCTACACATATTATGTGAAGATCATGACCGGTTTGGCTCACTGCGATCATTGAAAATCAGCTGAAAATGATCGCTTCCTGTCTAATTTTATCCTTTCTCTCCTTATGCCCTGAGCTTCCATTAGGAGTAATTTGTATAGACAAGCACTTTCATGTAATTGGCATTAATTGAAGCTGGTCAAGATACTTCTTCCTATTCAATTTAATATCACCATACATTGTAGAAAAATGTATCCCGTAATACATATTCACTCTTTACAGATTAAAGTTCAGTGACAGTAAATGAAAAATCTTATTCATAATGATGATAAATGATCAAGTAACTGATATGCGTGATTCCAGCTTGCGCGTCGTGAACTAACGCACGTGGATGTGAGATATTACAATGAAATGTGGGAACCCTGATTTGGCCTCAAGAGAAATCATTTTATTCCAGCGATATATTTGTATCATTGAAGCATATCCAGAGATGGCATTACTAGTATTCAAATTAAAAATAATAATATGTCATTCAGTGAAACGCTTCAAAATAACAGTGACTGAGAAACGAGATTTCCGAGATCACATATCAGGAGGTAATTTTCAAATTTGGTCAAATCCATTTGTTGACAAACTGAGACATAACTGAGATATTTTCATTACTTTTCCTCATAAGTTTGTGTTTACTAGCAGTATTTTTAAAATATGTCTTAAATTAAAAAATTATAGATAATGTACAAAAATGCAAACTTTTCTATGCGAATAAGAAAGGTCTCAAAAGTTTAATCTAAAATTGGCAGTTAAAAAAAATAATTTTGTAATTGACCTGTTTTAAAAATGACCTCCTGGTATTATCATTTATAAATTACCTATGCCAATACCTTAAGGTACAGCTTAATCACATTTCATAATGACCTTAAATTTAAAATAAACTCACCCTTAAGGGAGAGATTTAAAAAGTAATTACTTAAAAATAATAACTGGAAAAGCTTTACTAAAACATTAGCCAAAATTTTTGAATAAAACCACGAGTTTATTTATTAATATCCTCCAAAATCGTTCCGCTGAATAAATTGCGAGAGTATTAAGATATTAGACTGCTCATCAAAAATCAATAATCCTGCCCTTCTCTACGACTCAAAGCAAAGTTGGCGGTCAGGGTAAGAGATTAAATATTTATGAAGGAAATATGTCGAAAACGCAACATAGCATGTTTGAAAAATTTAAGGGTTGCTGCTAGGTTAGGTTATTTATTGGGAGTGCCTTTTGCACTATTTTGAGAAGGATGTTTAAAATAAGAATTGAGCAAGTCAATAATCGATATTATTTCAGCTGTTTATTACATTTACTGATGGATGTTTTAGTTTTTATACATAGACAGCGTAAAAGCTTTTTTTCCTACCTTTACTTTCCTGCTGAACCTATATGTGGGGTCCGCTAGGCGGACTCCTAGTTTCCTGGCATTTTTATTGTTAGGGTGGATACAGACTACGTCTTCGTTTCCCTTAGTATTGACTTTCTAAAAGATTCTGTCAGCTGAGGGCTTTGTATGGGGAATAAAACACTTCGAGAACTATTGTATTGGAATCATTAAAAGGGTTCAATTATTACCAAGAATTGCTCGTAATGTTTACGTAAACTAGAAGGAGTTTACTTTTCTTATAATAGACGTACCCAGTCCCTAACTGAGCCTGGCTCGTAGCTTAAGATGTATCTCTTAGGACGTTAATTTGGAGCTGGCAGGGCTGCTGACTTATTCCACGCTTGCCTCCACTGTTGAAAAAATTGGCCTCGAAAGAGTGATCCTTTTATACATTGAATTTTCAAATGATTCATGATTTTGTGCGAAGAGAAATATTTGTCTTTGATAGATTTGAATTAAAAACAGTATGTTACTTCATATTAGAAAAATAATTGTCATTGGAAATCTGCTGTTAGTTAGCTTGTTAACATTAATGCATTGTTATTGGTCTCTAATCCCTGTATTCTGCCGGTCCAGGGAAGAAGGCAGTAACTCAAAATAGTAATTGAGCAATTCAATAATAGATAATCTTTCAGCTGTTTATTACATTTACTGATGGACGTTGTAGTCTTTGTCCAGTCTTTCAACAGGGACGCAAGAAATTTTAAGAATTAAAGTGATCTGTCAAATTTTTAGTAGTGTGCGACAAATCACCTTGGAAGGCTATAGCGTTAAAATTAGTGCTCCGCTCGAGAAACTTTTGTCGCTAAAGTCATCTTTGGCAACGATGCTCATTTCTGGATGAATGGATATTTGGTACGGATTTTGGTCTGGCAGAGTCATCTCTTCTTCTAAAACGAAGCTGGCATCGCCATAACCTTCAACGGCGAGCTACAGATCGATATAAGCAACTTCTTGTGGCCTAAGCAGGATGATATGAATACCGATAATATAATGCTCCATAATTCATGTGTGGTTTACTATTACATAAAGATTTATGTAAGTGTATCCACTATTCGCAAGTCCGTTCGTGAAACCTCAAGAATTTTCTTAAGGCATTAGGTCACTATAACTCAACGATCTTTTGCCTGCAGAATGATGACGCAAAGGTATCAGAGTATCATTATCGACCGAAAGGACCCTCCAAAGGTAGAGACGAAGAATAAAATCAACTTCTTGAACTGAAGCAATGGGAAGGGAATGCAACTTAAAAAATAACTTTAAGCTTAGAGACGAAGTAGACTGGAAGAACTTTAACGATAACGCGTCTACGAATTTGAAACTCCATCAAATAGATATCCAAAAAAAATTCTAGATCTGTCGTAGTTTGAAGCATAATATCTTTACTATCTTTGAAAAGGAAAAGCATTTGTCGCGAAACAACTTTGGGTGAGATAAGCTCCATTAGAAGTTACAATGCTCCATACTGAGAGCGGCCATTGTTAGAACAATAAGTAACAATTCTGCTTATGTACATTCCATGTCTTTTTTGCTACTCAAAAATCTACAATATATAAACCGTGACACCATCTTACCATGTTCACTATTTTTTCAGTAACTTCTGTAGAAAAGGTCACATTTGAGTGCCTTGTACTCTTACCTATCCAAAACCATGTCCGGTTGTTTGTCAGCCTGTCTATTTTTATAAGTTACTTCCGTCAGATTTTGTAAGACGCCGGATGAGAGTGTTTCTCAATTATGTTTTGAGCCGCCGCACGGGGAACAACAGATGTCGCTAGTTTATTAAATTTGCCAAAAGACGTAGGTATAAAAAATCACATCGCTTTTCAAAATGTCAAACGGTTAAGCGCTCGTCTGGAAAAAAACATACACTTTATATGACAAAATATTGTACATTTTATTTGATTGAGGTCAGATTTAGCATACGTATAGTCAGTGGCGGCTCGTGGATAAAATAGCTGGGGGTGCTGCTTGCATTATATTTGTCTGTTAACATCAAAATTATTTAAATAAAAAACGACATACAATTCAAGTATACAGATACATAGGATACTTAATATCACTCAACTTAATAACAAAGTGGCTGAGCAAGTCACATTTCCTTTCTTTTTTATTTTTATTTTTCTTCTCTTTAAGCACCTCGTGCAGCTCTGTCTCGAGCCAAGTAAGTGAGGAGTAAATTCGCTCCTTTCTTGATCGTTTATCGTTATGGATGGCGGCTGTGAAAAACGGCTGCACACACATAACGGAAGGGTGGTGGGAGAATCAACTTGTTCACCCAAATATATAATTCATTAATCACGTCATGGCCTTCAGAAAATTTGCGTCGTCTAACGGAGAGAAAACTGACTTATTTACATAAGCCCCCCGTTCACAGAGACTATCAGAGATTTATAAATTATTTATGATTTGACACTATTTGCTATACTTATTTGTTTTGCCAATTTTATTTCTTTTACACTTTTGCCAATTTTTGTTTGATTTTTTTGTATAAAATAAAAGTTAGGGACAATCAAGCATACTTTAGTGCAAGCTTTTCAAGACCTGGGTTACTGCTCCCAGGACATTCCATAACTCAAAACTGTATACCGCCTCACGTTGTTACGCCACGGGAAATGTCTGCTAAAACCAGACGTATGGCCGTAGCGGGTGGTGGATGGTCAAGGTAATTCATTAATCAATAAAACTATGCATGTATATCAATGGGTTAAACACTTTCTAATGAGAAACCAACGCAAGTTTGTATCTGCCAACTTTCCTCTCCGCGCCTCTCCCCTCTTTCGGCAACTCGAATATATTCCATCGAAAACGGTACTGCTTATATATTACTACCGCGGTGTGTGATAATTTTTGGTATACATCCGTTTGCAGGCTTGGTTAATACACGCTAAAATAATATTTATATTTTCATTATTGACGAGCCGCCACTGCGTATAGTCAACCATTTTATGTAAAAGCCAGCATACTAAGGGAGTCTAAAATGGCGGCACGAAACTAACAAATCGCAAACTCGTGTATTTACTGAAATCAAAATAGATTTAATATTTATTATCGACCAATTTTATATTGTTTATTGAGAATGACACTTAAACATGGCATTACAGATGACGCCAATGTGCCATGCATTTGACCAATATTTGTAGGTCTCTGTGGTCTATTGGCAAGAGCTTTGCTTTTGCGATTAGGTGGGTTTGGGCTCAATTGAAATGACATCTTGGACATGTGTTTGTAATTTTTTGTTGAATTGTTTAGGACAAAATATTTGGCGCATCGGCATAAGCTGTAATGCCAAATATTTTTTTCAATTTAAATTAAATATTATATAACACATGATAGAACATTAATTATAACAAAGCATAATAATTATTAGAGGTTGAGCGATTGAGTAACAATCAGCTCTCGTAGAAAAAAAGATGTGTTGAGATATTTCCATTAGGAGGCCATATGATGCAAATTCGGAGCGGACATGGATCTAAAAAAAAATATTTGGTCGAACACGAAACGTCATTAATGTTGCTAAGACGTAGGAAGGGGTGAAAGATAAAATATACGATATACTGATCACACCCATTGGGAATTCCTGTGGATGAATAATTAACGAGAATATATCATTAAGTCTTATACGAGAGATAATTACACTGCCTTTAATTACTTTTCGATGTAATAGATCACGTAGCATCACACTGCTACTGATAAATACTTAGTAGTGATTGCCCCTGAGACACTCTTGGGAATTATTTGAACGCTTAATACGGAATACGTATGCGTTTAAATGGATATGCTTTCATCGTGTGTTAAACATCTCTAGTCTCGGTAAGAACGATTATCTTTTGGATTGTACTTAGAATTCAAATGTAATATTAAAAATAGAAGGATATTTAGGCCCTGTATTTTGTGTTTTTTTCTGTCAGCCGGGAATTGCAATCCCTGACGAATATTATCTTAACCAATATAACAAAAATGCATTTCAAAAAATGAGCAAATAGCTATAATGATTACTGTCAATACTGGATTGAATAATGAATATAAAATACCAGTACATATAAAATTAAATCTAGTGTTTACATCATAAGTATACATTTTGATCGAAATACTTTTTAATATGTTCGACTGCATAAAAAAGAACACTGAATTAGTTGGACAAAGCGTCAATTAATAGATGTTACACCAAATTACAAATATTTTACAATTTAGAATCTTAATAATGTACGAGAAATCACAAACATTTGACAGTAATTATTATTATAAAGGAAAATACGGAAATAATAATCAATGAAATAAACAGTGTATCGGTTTTTAGGTTATCGTGTTAAGCTATACATTGTTTGTAGTAATGGCTTTTTAATTTTAATAGCCACGATAAAACTGATTTATATATGATATTTATTTTGATAATTGAAAAAAACCATGAATGAAACACCTACCCGACGATTACAATTATTATTATCAATTTGTTTTACGATACTTATTCAGTAAGCCCATTACTTTTGGAAATAAAATATAATTAATTGATGTGTTCATTTAAATATACCGCTGCAAAGTTCAATACATTACTAGCGACGCGCGGCAGTTATTAGAAACACAAGCTGTCAAAAAAGATTGTGGAGGTAACTTTTTATATTGGTGCTGCCATCACTTAAATTTTTAAACCTGATTTTCATAATGAATATCAACTATAAGATATTCTTATAACTTGATTATTGTAAACAATAGGACAAGCAATCCTTAAGAGGTAGATTTGATCATTACGTTATTTCATAAGGATAACATGCAATGTATAAAATTTTTGATAAGTAGAGCTTTTTGTTTTTTTTAAATTGTTATTGATTTATTAATTGATTATTATTTTTTTACATGGATACATATAAGATATTATGCTTTTTACAAACAGCGCTATAACTCTTTTATATTGTTTTGTAGCGTAGATATTATACGTTAGTGATATAATTTAGAAGAATACAAAAGAATTTAGGTTTGTATTCATCAAGACGAATAAAATTTTATCAAATGTATAAAAACTGTTATTCAGAACTAAATTTATTTTGCAGAAATTGAAAGCATTTTTGCAAAATATTTTTTTTTGTTGTTTTTGCAAGTGTTTTGTAAAAAATCTTAACGACTTGTTAATTTATGAAAATATTTTTTTTCATTACGAATTTCAATGAATAAATGAAAAATATTGAATTTATTTCAAACTTGTTGCATTTTCTCTTTATCAGGAATTATAAATCGCCATGTGGCAACTAAAATTGCGGTAATCGTATGAGTTGTCAACTTTCTGTTTATCGCACATAACCTCAATTCGAAGTATTTTTGTTTTATTAGACTCACAATGCTCTAATAAAAGGTGCTAAGTGTACTTCGTTGATAGTGAATAGTGATAAAGTTAATGTGTTCGTGTAGTGCTTACTGCTTTTAAATAAATTGCTTTTCAGTTGTAAAATATGGCCGAAGTTGTTGAACCGTTGGATCTCGAAAAAGAGTTAGAAGAAGTTATTCGCAAAGCCGAACCGGACCTGAAAGACGCATTGAAAAGGGTACTTAATTTTTCTTCAATACTAAACTATATTATAATTGTTTTTGCCTAAATAATTTACTGCATATGTTGCAAAACAGTTGACGTTTGATACCATATCTGTCACCTGTTGATTTTACGATTGCCAAACGCTGTCAGGTAGGTTTTGTTTACAAATAGTGTTGTATCAAACAGTTTCTTCGTAAAATTCATGTCTTTTCCAAACTAAACTTCTTTTTTTACTCAAACTACAGTGAAAGAACGTAATTCTTTTTTAATATCATTTTATAAACAGGCTTTAGAACTGACGTTTATTAACCAATTGATCACAACCCAACAATGTATATTTTTTACTTTTTAAATAAACAGTTATTAAATCAATAATTTAATAACCATAATATAAGAAAAAAATCATATTACCCGGTGTTTTATTACCCGGTAAAATAAAGACATTAGCTAATCATAAATATTAATGTGTTATGAAAGTAGATAACGATTTGAATTCAGAAGTTTTGTTTGAATTCAGTATTTTTGTTCACGGCACAAGTTTGTCTATTTTACGAAAACTGGCAACATAATTCTATTCCATTTTCAAAACGTAGGCTATTTTCAGGAGTAATTCATAATTTACATACTGGTGTGCGATTCAAGTATCACTGGTGTTATTATTTAAACATTGAATCGCTTGTTACACAATTTGTAACATATGATAAATTAATCATTGAAAAACTATAGTATCGAATTAATCTTATGAAAATACAAAAAGGGATTTATAAGATAACAATATCCTGAAAATGTTGTAACGAATTACGTTGCATTCATAAGTGGAATATGAATGATATTGATAAATAAATGATGGAATAAAAATTGATATTGAAATTCCTTTGTCGAAATCCTCAATTATATATCAGCTTATTTAGTATAAAATAATAAAAAAAAATCAGTATTCATCATTTATACATTCATATATTTTTGTATTATTCTTGTAATTCAAGTTAATCTTATATATAAAACCGACACGGCGTATGTCTGTGGGTCTGTAATTCCCTTTTGCATTGTTGTTGCAAGTTGCCATAAAAACGAATATGAAAGAAAATATGTTTGAATTTTTATCGACGAAGACATTTAGTCAAAATGTAATAAATTAGTCTTCTACTGAACTTTTCCTTGCTTTTATTAATATAATAATGTTTATTATTTACGTGAAGGTATTATTTGACATTTCTTTGACAGCAAATTAGATTTTTTTATTGAATTTGGACATTTTAATGGGCGAGAATGGGGCTGTCATCAAATTAAATAAAGTTTGTGATTTTATTTTAACTCTATTTTGGATGTTAGATTTTGTGATATAATTATGTCGAATGATATAACATTAAATAATTATTGGTCGCTTAGTCCGAGTGACGCCGGGTAGCAATACTAGTGTTATATAAATGTATTCGATGGCTTATTAAAAACCAAAAACTTGTTAACCAGGGCTTATCAAAAAACCGAAAGCGGTTTTCTAATCTCAATATGGTTCGAAAACAAGCTTTATCCGATTTTTAAAGTTTTACAAAAAATGGATAGTAAAATTAAAAAAGCGAAAAAAAAAAATTCTCATTTATTTTGTAAATATACATAATTAATTATACGCGACAAGAAATTATTTGGTGTTTCTCTTCAGAAAATATGATTTAAGAAAGTGATGTTTTTTAATTATCAAGTCAGAATTTTCACGTTTTTATTTAAATAATAAAAAATGTATTTAAAACCGGTTACAAAATTGAAAAAAACCGGGTGTCGAATGTCTCAAATTTAGCAAAAAACCGGTTTTTGAAAACCGGCAAGCCCTAGTATTTACCAATAAGTGCGTTTACGGGATAGAAAAAAACAATTTTTTTATGGGTTTGGATACCTATTCGTAGATACTCGTCTTTAATGTTATCATCGAATATTTATTCACAAATAATTGACATGGATACGATAAGACAATTATAACCTATTAGGATGATTATAATCTTTATTTAAATGATGAAATAGTCATTCAGTCATTCATCAACGATTAACAAGGTTAGATAATGTCAATATTGTTTTACGACAGTGTGATATTGTTTATTTTATTGTCCCTTATCGGAAAGAGACAGACCGATCTTTATACTCGGCACCATATCTTTTCATACTGTGTAGTGTGCACGAATTTAGTGTTGCCAGCGATGACTTTTTCAAAAATAAAAAAAGGACAATACCTTAAAACTACTTACTTTAATTAATGGCTTAAATGTCTTTGATCCCTTATGAATGCAATCCCACAATTACCATACCGCACGGCTTTTAGAGCGTGTTTACGAAACGTCGATAAGGGTTGTTACACATAGTTTATAATATTATGTCAATTTTGCACCCCGATTGGCTATCATAATAAGAATTATTGTTGAATTTTTCTTATAATTGTATGAATAATTTATATTTATTCAATTCTCTTGAAACATATATACATTACATGCAAAATAATATTTACGTAAATATTGTGAATATTTTATCAAAAGTTTAGACAGCCCTGATAACCTCTATACACTTTTTGTTGAATATCTCTTAATTAAGAAAACTATTAAAACGAAAAGTGTATATCGTGTTCATGCTGTGGGCCTGAAGAGATCTCGGATACATATTCGATGTGATAATTTGAGAAATATTATTTTTTTGACGCCTTAAAAGTAGTTGCCCACCGGTGTGTCGTTAGCTTTAGAACGGTCAAGTATATTTTCTAAGTGTGTAGGATAAATGGTTAGCTAGTCGCTCTCGCTACCGTGATTTTAGGGTGATCATAATTGTGGGAAAATAATCGTGTACTGCTGGCAACACTTGTGCGCGATCCGTCTTACCGTATTGCAAACGACCGTACGTTAAGGAATTTCTTATTAACGTAGGTGCTGAAATTATCAGTCGGTAACCTAGCGCGCTTTCTTAACGTTAGCGATAAATTTACTAGGTCAAATCGACGCGCATGAGTGGCACAACGTTAACATATTAAATAAAATATAGTAGAACGTACCAGAAAGTGTACCTACGGCATTTCATTGTAAAAATAAAACAACATGGCCGGCTGCCAATAAAATTACGATAATATTATCCGCCAGTCATTCCCCGCGTCTCGTCATCTCGATACTTTTTTTCGCGACATCAAACGGCTGTGCTTAAGATCAGGGGGTAACGATGGAGGAGTGTATATTTACACTTACTCTCCGAAAAGACCTAATCGGAAACGGAAATTGGATGCTCGGCTGCCATTTTGATTATTTTGCCGCGCATTCAAATGTCACAGGGCTCGTTCAAAAATGAGATTCCTAAACAAAACTCAAATAAGAAGTGTACAGAATTCACTGTTTGGTTACAATCAAACCGCTTTCAATGAAAACTGTTTCGCAGGGTGGGGAAATTTTGGCATTCTATTTTCTTGAGAGCGGCCTTAACAAACTGACAAAACTTATTTTTAATTCATCGCTTCCAATGTGGAGCATTTAGGTATCTCAACATATTTTTTCTACAAGAACTGCTTGTTGCCCAGTCGTTCGACCTCTCTTTTGTTCGATGAGAGTGGGGAAAGAAAGGATAAAACTAGCTTAAAGGAACGTGCCCACCACCCATGCCTTCGAACGGAACCGTTAAATCGGCTGAAAAAATACTGATCGCAATTGGGGTCGAACCCACGAGTCCTTCACCGAAGCCAACGACGTTGAATACTGCACAACGGACGGTTAGTTGGATTTTATACGGGTGCAGACATAAGGCCCGATTCAAAATTCGCCAAGTTGAAGTCGCAGAAAAGCCAAGTTCTTGTGAACAACGAGAAATAAGCTGCCTTGGGTTTTCCTGTACACTTTCACACACAGCAGCAATTTTTTCACCAGATATTGTATTTTGATGACGTACAGGTAGGCGTTGGCCGATTATTTACCAAACTGGTTGACTCAAATTTGGCCACTAAACAATGAATAATCTACTCAGCAGGACAAAGTAACATATTTTGAGCGTCCCTATTGAAATACCCTATATATTCATCAATTAACTAATGCGGCTTTCCAAAATGAACTGGACACAAGTCCCCAGGTGGTCCACCTTTATTTTTCTTTCCATGCAGTTAATCTACATCGCCAATGCAAACTACACGGACTTTTTCTGCTAAGAAGGATATAGTAATGATATAAGGATAATGCTAGGAGTTCTAGGACTGAACTTCTAGATTGCTCTCGCTCTGTGCCTTGTGCCAGGTTGTTAGGTAGTTACCGTTATAACGGACAGCTATGCCTTTTGGCCTGGGCTGTAGAATCGCTTAATCTCTTTTTTTCTTTTTTAAGTTACGAGAACAACATGAAACCCTGTGGTCGATTACATGAATCATTGATAAGCAATGATTTTGGCGCCGTCTGAGAAGTCGAAGCGCAGCGTAAATGCCTAAGTCAAATCAGTTTGAAATTTAACAGCGCTTGCTTCGGCGTACAAATTGTTGTGTTTCGACTTCTCAAACGGCGCCATCATTGAAGTCATTGCGGGAACCTTTGATTATGAAGCAAATCTCGCCCGACTACGTCAAAATTTACGATCGCCACTGTGGCCATAGCCTAAAGCCTAAATGATTAAAAGCGTGACTGAAAAAATGATCGCACACTTTTGTTTCATATTTGTGTGCTCGAGCACATGTACCATCTCGTATAAAACACTCATGTCTCACTAAAAAATCAGATCTCAATGATTCATTCTTACGCATACACCCGTTACACATTCATTATTCACAGTTTATATATTGCGTTTGTACAATAAACGTTACAACGTAAAATACTCGAGTAATACTCGTAATTTAAAAATGAAGATTTATTTTCAAATTTATTTACTTAATAATAAAAATATATGTATATAATGTTTAACCGTTGCGCTTAGCTGAGTCTTACGCTTGAATTTTACTGTCAGGTGACATTTTTTTTTTAAAATGGTTTTGCCGTTGACTATGGCTATGTGAGAATTTCTTTTGTTACTTTTGCTTTCGATCTTGCTGACTTATCTTATCGATGACAAGTTTATGATGACAAGAGGCAATTTATTTGCCATCTATTTATATGCACAAATTTTAATTAATAATATATTTTTTGGTACACCTGAAACTACTCGAGTATTTAAAAATGTCGAGTAATTGGGGTCTCTACTTATTACTATTCTATTTGACACTAAAGTTTTATTTCAATCACTTGTTTCATTATCTTTAAGAAAAGGGATTTTATTTGTGTTATTTTAAGAGCTGTTCAAGTGTAAATATAATATACACCTAAACCCAGTGTTTAGTATTATATGGTGTTGAAATTCAATACAAAATCAATGGGCAATCCTTTTAAATGCTAATAAAATGTAACATTGCGTACCCTTTCTGTGGAGGGTGTTGTATTCTTTGTCGATATGTATACTTTCTTATTGAAACTCTCGTATTGTATTTATATCTAAGGGGGTAAGCAATGAATAAAACAACAAAATGTACCGGGAAACGTTTCTTAAACTGTGTCGATTTGAACAAAAAACAACAAACATCTTATCTTCCTGATTGTTAATTGTAACTGTTTTCTTTCTCGTCATAACTGATTGAGAATCTATTGGTGCTGTATATTATTTACTACTATAAAAATTACAATTCGATGGCATGGTTAGTTGTGATTTTTAAAATGTCCTGCCACCACACCTACTTGATCACAAAAACGAAACGCAGTGATAACGATTATTTAACCACCAACTCTACCCTTGTCTGATTCTTCGAAAAAATTAAGTTTGAGCAACCGAATATTAAACTATTCTCGTAGAACAACTTCTGTTGCGGTCAGGTACAATGAAGTGACGGCCGGTGACAAGAATATTAGGAAGTGCACAAAAAAGAGCTGCGTTGGGAAGAACGAAGCCCTTCAACTAAATTCGAACTTATTGATCTAGTTTTATTTTTGTATACAAACTGTTTACTATGCGTCAGTTCAATTTCATTCGTGCATTTGAAATGCCTGAAGATGCCGAAAGGCGAAACCCGGGTCGTTAGCGACAAAACTTATAGAAAAGTACAAAATTCAAAAGCTTCTAATTGGTTGGTAATTCTTTTTTCAGCAAGGTTTTTTGATGGGCAGGTTTTTATAACTTTCAAGCTTTCTTGTATATATTCCTCAAAAAATCATTTGATATTGAAATTCCATCAAGCACCCTCAGTCGGAATCCTTAATGATTCTTATTTAAATTCGGCTGTATTTTCTAAGGAGATCTCAGCACCGAAGAACAAAACATGCAGTTTTTGCGCATGGCGTGGTAAATTCTGGTGTGACGTTACGAAATCTTTTTTTTTCCAACTGTTTCAACTCTGTTCGACACATTACAAAAAATGCACGCCTTTGGTCTCATCGGTTGACTTCGACAAACGTATAATTATCAATATAATTTTGATGCCGTCCGCTTAGCATCGCTTCTTGCAATATTTGTATGGAAACATGCAAGGAATTTTAAATGCGTCCATTTGTATATTGCTTATTGTTCAAATATGAATGGTGGATCAGTACACCATTGCACCATTACAAGGGCCGCCCTTGCTACAATGCCTTTCTTCTTCATATGGTAGAAATAAAAACATATATTCTGTGCCACGGTTCCCTATTTAAGAAACGATACCCAAAAAACAGTGTCGGGAGAAGAGGAAAGAGTTCATTTTTACGACCCTTTCAAATAATGTAATCAATCAATCACCGGCAATAATTCCGTGTCTCTTTTTTACCCCCTCATCCCCTTTGTAGCACTCTCGACAAATCCGATTCGTCATCGTTTGCAAAACTTTGACGTCCGATTTTTTCCGATTAATAATAAATATGGTCACTCAATGATATACGCAATAATAAAGTTTACCTCGCGTTAATCATTATTTAGTATACCATCAAACTTACGAACCAAAATTATTGCTCTAATAAATTGGCAGCGTATTTAATTATTCTACCTGATAAATTATGAAAGTTTCGCAAGATAATGAATTGTTATTATGAAACAACTTTCAATCGTTCAAATTTTGTACGTTTCCATCAGCTATGTCGATATCTTCATGAATTTCAAGTGCACGAATGAACTGACGCGCAGTAAATAATTTGTAACGCTTATAAAATATATGAATAAAGGTAAGTCAAATTTGAATTTAGTACTTTTCCATGAGTTTTGTCGCTAACGAACCTTGCATATATTAACAGGGGCGAATTTAAATTATTTTATCAAGAAATTTTGGAAATTAATAGAGCTCAGCCTAACAGTTTGCCAATTTTAAACGAGCAACTTCATTTACCAAATTCACCACTTTTGTATCCCTTTAAATAATTGTCATTTATTAATAATTCAAGAAATTACTTAATCATTAAGTATTAATTCAAAGACTTGAAATCAATCAACTCATTAATAATAGGTCGGATAAAACCCTAGATTTATTTGATATATTCCTATGTTATTATCTGGTCATTATTATTTTCAAAAATCTCTATAATAATAACAAACCCACTTTATTCATTGAAACGTGTTTACATAATTTTTTTGCTAATTTACATTTTAATAGCAATTTAACTTAGTGATCTACTTCTATTTTTGTATATAAACGATACAAAATGTTTACTACGCGTCAGTTCAAGTACATCCGTGCACTTGAAATGCCTGATGATGCCGAAAGGCGAGGCCCGGGTCGTTAGCGACAAAACTCATGGAAAAGTACAAAATTCAAATTTGAATCAAAAATTTTTCACTTCAACTCAAGTCTCGTTTATCGTATACATAGATCGGTGTTGCCATTTGCGTATATTGAATAAATGCGTTTGTTTCTTCCGAATCCCGAATTGTATTTTATGCGTATGTAGGTTATAATATGCAAGCGAAATGTATCGCTTGAAAATAATCACAAGTACCAAATCATTCGGGATAAAAAAATAGACCCGTGTTGGCAGACATCAAAATTGCATAATTTATTTAGGCGGAATGAATGTTGGTGATTATTTTCGTCATTTTTCTTTCCCCTTTCTCCTGTTAATGTGTATTGGAAACATTGGGCTCGTGCCAATTTTTTTGCTTTCTATAATTCTCTTCGTGGGTATTGTGTTTAACATGCTTATTTCTGCGTTTAATTAGTGTTCCACAGATAGTATTTAAAAGTCTCTATAACGGCTTAGACAATATGGCGTCGGGACCAGAGACGGCTCTTGTAATAGTGCGATGGTGCACTGATCTCCCATATTCAAGCAATAAACTTTATCAATATAAATATATTGATTTAAGTTTCTTGCGTGTTTTCATACAAATGTTGAAGAAAGCGATGAGTCGCACATGTAAAGTGGACTGTGGCAAACTTATTATACAAAATAAGACGTTTGTCAGTCAGCCGAGGATGCCCAGGGAGTGCATTTTCTGGAAAAAAAACAAAGTTGAAACAGTGGACAGAAAAAAGGATTCTGTGACGTCACGCCAGTATTTACCACGCCACACGCAATTTGTATGTTTTGTTTATCGGTGCTGAGATCTCCCCAGAAAATACATCCGAATTAAGTTTGTAAATGCACATGTAGTGCATTTTATCTAGTATTACAAAAAAAAAATGACGCGTATGAAGAGTGAGTTGATCTAAGCTGAAAAATGCTCACACATACAGTGCGAATTCTAAAACAACAGTTTTTTTCACTGCTCCTGCGACACTCCCGGCAATATTTTTTTTAACGCTTTATCATATATCATGATTATAGTGTTACCGATAGTTAATTGAATGTAATTACTCAGTACAAGACGAATCATTTTCATCCCCAATGTCATCGAATTCAGTTACAAGCAGCTCACATTTAAAGTGGACGTGGGTAAAAATAAAATGCAAATAAAATAAATAAAAGTTTTAAGAACGAGTCATTTATTTTCCATCTCTAATGCTGTCCTGTTAGTAGCAGACAGAGTGAGTAAACAAATGACTCGTTCATAGTACTGAACGAATCGAAGATCGCGATTTACCCGAAGTGTTCGACTCTTATATCCGCTCTTGATACTACACGACTCGATCATTTACGATCGTTTTCATGTTTGAACAGACAATAATTACGATTTAAATGATTGTATTTGTTTTGTATTGGGTGAGCTATATCTTTATGACGCGTGTATTTGAATTAGTGCGTTGTAAAAATACCGCACCTGTGCAACTATAAAAATTCAAAGCGATCGTATTATCTTGGTTGTTTACACTATATTATGTTAAGAGCCTGAGTTGTTGACTACTGTTTAATTGATTGAAATACTTTTCTTTATTTAAAATATGGTAGATTCCAGCTTACAGCTTATTAAGTCGTTCGATATTAACCGATTATATGCCGGTAGGTATATGAACGGTCGTGCGCCGAACGCCGCGATTTTGTTTGATTTCGGTAATACAAGGAACCTCTCCTTAAAATCTATATTACATTGATTATAATACAAAATATGCCAACTGTAAGTAAACCACTGTGATTCTTAGAGTTGTCGCTATGTGTGTAAAATATTTGAATTATAAAATCGTTGACCTTGTCCAGTATTAATGGTTGTAAAGTGGACCGTATATATACGCGCATTTTATATGGCCGGCACTGCGCTCACGGAATTGTTGACCGTATATTAGAGGTCTGCACGGGCCCGCGGGCTGGGTAACGAAGGCTTAGATTCGGGCCCGGGCCGGGCTCGGACGCAAGCATACAACAACATATAACAAAAATCGGGCCATTTCCGAATGAGGTCACCACTATCGTAAATCTAAATTTAATACTATAATAAACCTCAAGTACTCGTATTATTCATCTTTTCAATGTCTTGTTCGTTATTTAAAAACATTCTCTCATGATCGTTCTTAACTTTATGACTTTTGACGCAATTATTTTAGTATTTTTTAATGACGTATGCTTCATCGGCGTTTGTACAATACGCATAATGAATTTCATAATATGATCCAGGGTATCAGTATGTCTTATATGGTGATTTCGATCAGTCGCAATTCGATTTGTTAAATTGATTTTTTTTTAAATTTACCGACAAGAAATTGGCTTCGAATATATTAAGACAAAATTGAAGAGTGGAGAATATATTTCTTCAGTTAAAACCAATGGGAAAAGTGAAGTGTGGAAATCATTTAGTGAAATCATAGAGGTGGCTACAAACAAAAAAGTTTTCTAGTTCAAAAACTTCTCACTTGAGTCGTCATTCCTGTAAAACAAACAAAAACTAATTCTAAATAGGAAGAAATGTATTTCACACAACTACACACACACGATAGTTGGTGAGTCAATTTTTAATTTTTATTTGAAAAAAAAATCGGGTTTTTTTCGGGCAAGGTCGAAAAATATCGCGCTAGGGTCGGGTTCGGGTAAGATTTTTGGAAATGAGCCTCGGGCCGGGGCGGGCCGGGTCGGAGGTCTTCGGGTTCGGGCCGGGTGAAATTTTAAAATTTCGGCCCGTGCAGACCTCTACCGTATATAAACGTTTCTGGCATACAGCCGGTTTTTAAGGGAAACTTTTATAGTTAACGTTTAACTGTTTTGACGATTTAACCGCTCTCTGCTGAGCCGATTTACAAATTTTCCAAACACCAAAAAATAGGTGTTTCATAAGTGTCATAAGTGTTTGTGTTAAATACACCCAAGGAGGTTATCAGACCAAATAGTGATGACATTTTTGAAGAAAAAATCATAACTCCGATAGTTTTTTTAAACTTGTTAATTTATCAAATATTCAATCAATTAATTAATTAGTCAGAAAATATAAAAGACAATATTTATCCAAGATAGTAAATACCAAAATGAAAATAAATAATAAAAAAAAACACTTGTATGCAATGTTGTTTGATTTTAAGCCCTCGATATAGTCTCACGATTTAGGCCGATCTTAACAGTTTATTGCACTGTAATCATGTCTGGTTTCGCTCACCGTGAGTATTATCAATTGACCATTATACAATACATATAATGCTTTTATACCTAAAATTTTCACGTGTCACTTTAAAAGTGCTATTTAATACATCATAGGGATTTACACTATTGGATGCATATGTGGAAACAAATGAATAAATGTGAATTATTTGAATCCGTGACTTCACGATGAATTGGAGAGCACTAACCCTCGGCTACTCTTGTTGTCAAATGAATAACATTACAAATAAGTCAACGTTAAAATGTGTCTTATGTGGAAACAAATGAATAAAAATGTAATGTGAATTATTTGAATCTGACTTCATGATAAATCAGATGTGAAAAAGTACCAAAACCTCATTTTACTCTTGTTGTCAAATGATTGACAGTGAACACCTTAAAAGTGACAAATTTATGTTATATTATTATTATATTATACTTATCTATGATTTTAAAATGTGCCAGTAACTAATGGGTCTAAATAAGGACGCTTAGTTTTGAAATGTAAATAAAACAAGTAGTTTGTGAGATTTCGACTAAATTTTAATTTCATTTGTAAGTATATTTTACGGAATTAAATATGGAATATAGCATCAAATGTCTGCCAATATCCATTCATTATAAAATGGGCCATGTCGCTAAAGTTGATTTTTTTGACAAATTTGGGTAAACTTCCAACTGCTCCAGAACCCAATCAGGCATTGTCTGTGGTCGTTTACCTGAAGTTCCTTGGTTAGTTGTATTTTATACGGGTGCAGACATAAGGCCCGATTCAAAATTCGCCAAGTTGAAGTCGCAGAAAAGCCAAGTTCTTGGGAACAACGAGAAATAAGCTGCCTTGGGTTTTCCTGTACACTTTCACACACAGCAACAATGTTTTCACCAGATATTTGTATTTTGATGACGTACAGGTAGGTGTTGGCCGATTATTTACCAAACTGGTTGACTCAAATTTGGCCACTAAACAATGAATAATCTACTCAGCAGGACAAAGTAACATATTTTGAGCGTCCCTATTGAAATACCCTTTATTTTTGTTTATATTTGTTTTTGTTTCCTACTTTTCAGGGTTTCACAAACGTGGCTGTGCAGAAATCGTCGCAGAGCGAAGATGACGAAACCCCGGTCTCCCTTAGCGATGTTTTCTACGTGGATAATGATGGAAATCAGATGTAAGTGCTTACTTACAAATACATATAAAGTCTGTAATTATATTTATTATAAGTGATTCCTCTTCAGATTATAAGTATATCACTCTAACAAAGTGGCGCAAGTCACATTTTCTTTTTTATTCTCTTTCTATTCTCTTTAAGCACCGATCAGTCCCGTGCAGCTCTGTCTCGGGCCAAGTAAGTGAGGAGTAAATTCGTTTCTTTTCTTGATCGTATAGCGTTATGGAATTGAACGGTGGGACAACCAACTTGTTCACCCAAATATATTGCAAAACCGCTACAGTTCGTTTTTAATGTAACGGTTTTTGCCCTACATTGCAAATATCGTATTGAATAACGAAATTGGGCTGTGTATTCTTATTCGACTATTCTATGTATCAATGGTCTGGAACAGTAGTAGTATTTTACCCAACCGACCATCTCATAGGAATCCTATTGTTTCACTCTCTTTAATAATATAACTCCTATTTCGAGTCGAGCTCGACATTGTAAAACTAGGTTGGAAAAACCTTTTTTAATAATTTGAAATTATCCTTCTTACAAAAACCGTTTATATTTGATTGCGTGTCTTAGTTAATAAAACATGTCATAATGTGGTAAATTATTGCGTATTTTGTTTTACCATACTAATAAATACGCAAAACTAAATATGATATCAATCAATTTCTCAAATCTATTGAGGAGTTGCTGGAAGGTTCTGATTTTAGAATATGAAGCATTTTCTTATTCTTCATCGTGGCTGAGTTAAAAATCCTGAAAAAACCATGACTATTGAGCAGGGCTGTGGAGTCGGGGAACAAAAGTCCGACTCCGACTAAAAAATGCTTAATATCGTCACTTTTTTTTCCCTAGATTTCCTATTTATGTGTATTCAATTAAATATCGACCCTACCAATGCGGCCAAAAGCCAAATTTGACATATTTATTAAATGCAAAATAAAAAGTTCAAACTTTTCAAAATTTCCGACTCCGAGTAGGCCAAAACTCCACAGCCCTGCTATACAGTATACATACTCTCAATTTTTATCTACGTGTCCAAAACTAAACATTTGTTTAATAAAACTCGGTCTTTGGGTCACCAGTCACAAGGGCTCTTCAGTCGATCAATGCATTATTGCCTATCTAGGGTGACAAATTTTCAGCAAAGAATTTTGTTTATTTTTGTTTACTATTTTATGCTTGTGTGTTAAATTTAACAGGTTATCATCGATGGTTCTTCTTTTTTTAATCACTGTCGATATAATATCAAATTCTCCAAAATATATGGATTTACTTGCACCAATTTTAGTCTACTCACTGATACTGATTTGTTTTTTCTTCCACTCGGCGCGTTCTGAATTTTTCGAGAAAAGATTTTGTTATCAAGAGTGTTTCTTGAAAACTCAATTTCATCTGCTGTGTTATCTTTTCGTATGCTATACGCACTGTCTCGGCTTAAATTCAATAATCTCCATTGTATTTATTTGCCGTAGCAAAAATCAAAATCTGGATTACTGTTTATTTACAAAATGGCGTGACAATGCTGAAAATACGTGGACGGCAGCGTTCTCTTTTTTCTATCTCATTTAGAGTAGTGCTCAAGTATTGATGCTTCGTTAAATTGTAATCGATACTTTCACGATTAAAATGGGACATAGATTTATTCTTCTCAGTACCGTGAAACGGGGGAATAGATACACTTTTTACCCTTCACGACTATGTATCTTCATACCTGCGCCACATAATTCAAATATGAATGGCTTGGAACGTGTTTCTATGGTCTAACTACAAATTCATGACAATATTTTTCAAATATTCACTATTGTTTATTAAGACACAGTCAACTTTGTCTCTATTCACATTGAATCGGTATGAATATAGACAAGATAGGGTAAATCGAGACTTGGCAGGTGAATAGAGACAAACATACAGATTGCAATAATTGGAATATACGAACCTATATTCTATACGAGTCTCTATTCATTCCGTTTTAAGGTACTTATTAAGCAAAAAAACATGATTGATATTAATTTTCGTGCAATAAAAGAGAAGTTTATAAGGGTTCAAAAAGTAAGGATGCACAGCCATCGAACTTAAACACGTTTGTTTCAATTTTGGCCAATCATTCATTTGTTTTGGTTTTGTCATTCGAGAGATAGTATTATAGTCATTGTAAAGATCTACATACAAATAGTAAAAAATACATTGGATACCTAGTAAAGTTGTGAAAAAGTTCAATCCTTGTTTTTGTCTCTATTCACCCCGTTTTACGGTACATAAATTATTCAGCTGTGCAATTCAAATTAATCAAATATTTCAGTCAAATTTGAAGTATGTTTCGTTTGGCCATGACAAAACTGAACCGAAAAGTACCGATTGTGCTTTTCAGTACAAGTGGCACGATGCATTTCGTTACTTTTTTTTAGGAAACCACATCCCTATTCTGTTCACCTGCTTTGTGATTTAAAATCGCGAATAAATTGACGTTTGTACTTGCGCTGAAGATCTCCTCGCTCGTGTTTATTTACTTTTCTAAAGTTTGAGAGCTTTAAGCTACACTTCTCAACATTTATTATTCAGCTGTACATCGTTAAGACAAATGAGAAAAAGAATACGTCAGCAGACATCGTCTGTGCATCAAAATTACTTGACAAATCACCGTTCTTTAATAGTGTGACGTATTTATTTCGCTCACATACATATTTTCAATGTAAAGGGTCTTTTTATAAGGACGCTTAGTTTTGAAATGTAAATAAAACAAGTTGTTTGTGAGATTTCGACTAATTTTAATTCATTTTTAAGTATATTTTACGGCATTAAATATGGAATATAGCATCAAATGTCTGCCAATATCCATTCATTATAAAATGGGCCATGTCGCTAAAGTTGACGTTTTTTGACAAATTTGGGTAAACTTCCAACTGCTCCAGAACCCAATCAGGCGTTGTCTGTGGTCGTTTACCTGAAGTTCCTTGGTTAGTTGGATCTTATACGGGTGCAGACATAAGGCCCGATTCAAAATTCGCCAAATTGAAGTCGCAGAAAAGCCAAGTTCTTGTGAACAACGAGAAATAAGCTGCCTTGGGTTTACCTGTACACTTTCACACACAGCAGCAATGTTTTCACCAGATATTGTATTTTGATGACGTACAGGTAGGTGTTGGCCGATTATTTACCAAACTGGTTGACTCAAATTTGGCCACTAAACGATGAATAATCTACTCAGCAGGACAAAGTAACATATTTTGAGCGTCCCTATTGAAATACCCTTTATTTGTCAGTCCGATTGCCGAACTTTCAAGGAATTAAAACTTTCATACAATGATTAATGAAGTGGTTTCAAAATTTTTTTCCCATGTCCGCTCCCGATGCTCCAATGGACTCCTCCTCATGGAGTTTATCTGTTTTTCTTCTGCGAGAACTGCTTCTTACTCAGTAGTTCATCTTCTCTTTTTTAAAGAGAGTAGAGATTGAAAGGATACGTGAACTAGATCAGGACCAGTGGTCAGCTAATCGCTGTCGCTATGCGCCGCTTTTTAGGATAGGAAATGTGGGGATGGATTTTTAACAATGCAAATACTCATTGACTGATACCAACAGAATCAGAAAAAAACTGGTCCGTCACGGAATCCAACGACGTTGACCACTACAGCACGGACCGATAATATTCAAACACTTTTTTTTTTTTTAAATACCCATTATACATTTAAGATTCACTTTTAGTGTGTTCACTGTCAATACTTGGTGGAATGGCATTAAAATAAAATAAATTTATTGGATCCTGACCGGTTTCTCTCATGGCAAGCATTATCAACTGATCAGTCATGGCAAGCATCGTGATTTGATAATGGTCGTCATGAGCGAAACCTGTCCTGATCCAATAAATTTAATGTGGAATTAGTACTAAAAATGTGGTTATAATTTTTGTCATTGAAGATTCATTTTCATGTCCATATTTTGAAAATATTGTTTTCACGTCTTGCAGGGCCTACGCCTGACAGTTTGAAAATCGCTGGAATTTAGTTTTCGAATTATAAGACTTATGAGCTTTGTTCTATAAGAGTTTTGAATTATATTCGTCCTGCTTTGCAATCACTTCTTCCAAACTACAATTCTCTACAATCTCTTATCCAATCCTCAAAATAATTCACAATTCTTACTTTTGTCTTATCTTTTGTGTGTATTTTTTTAATTTTCACACCAGATCGCTGTCAAATCTCGCAGTTTACGGCTGCACGGCGTTTCACCTGTCTAGGCTGGACCTCTCGCTGGCCGGCATGAAGCTTTCAGTGGCGGCTGGGGCGGGAAACGGCGCCCTTATCGTCGAAGCCGCCTACAGGGCCGCCTGTCCCGCCCTGCAAGCTCTGCTGCCGGTCACAGCCGACGGGCGCATTAGGTAAGATAATTTGTCACCCCAAAAAACTCATATATACATACTAAAAATAATAACACATTCTTTGTACTTATTCCACAATAAAATTTATTGGATCAGGACCGGTTTCGCTCGTGGCGAGCATTATCAACTGATACGAAATACAACGAAACAGTGATAATTATACAAAAGTTAAGCGCAAATTACAAGGTATGACAAACAATTGGTATTACAATTTAACCCTCCCCATACTGTGCTAAAAACTTCCGCGAGCTCCGGTGATATGTAAAATAGAAAATTATTTAAAACCGGAAAAATGTGAATATTTCTAGACATTGCTTTGATTGACGGTTGAAATATAACAATTTTTTAACGAAATGAATGGCTAGTTCGAAGTCGATCACTTCTACGCATGCGCTTTCGCGCCATTGAAATTACAAAAGTACGCTCTTACACACGCGCATAAATTGGAATACGTTTGTGTGGGTGATTCTGTATTCTTCCACTAATTATTTATTTCCATCGCTGCAAATGAATAACCATACATAACTGTAATTTTATTTAATACGTAATAACATTACTGAGGAATACAAAAATTCTCAGATCAGTATCTATTATATTTAATAGAAATATTCTCATTATTAGAGTCGAGTTGTAGTAAATACATATCACCGTGCAGCGAAGGTTTTAAGCAAAATACAAGCAAAATAGACTATTATTAAAATGTTGAAGACCTCTTAGCAATGCAAGCTTTTACATCAAAAAGCAATTAAGTATGAATGATCATATAGCTTAGCAATCTAAAAAGTCTTCAACATTTTAATTACAGTCTATTTTGCTTCAATTTATTTGTTTAGTTGTAATACCAATTGTTTGTCATACCTTGTTATTTGCGCTTAACTTTTGTATAAATATTACTTTTAAGTTGTATTTCTTATCAATTGATAATGCTCGCCATAAGCGAAACCGGTCCTGATTCAATAATTTTTATGTGGAATAAGTACTAAAAATATGTTATTATATTTTCGATGGTTTCGGCGTTTTTTTTCATTTTAATATAAAATTTAAAATAACTTTGATTATTCCACGTATTGTGTAACTAACTGTGACACGTGTTTCGCCTCTTTCAGAGGCATCTTCAAACATAAAGTTTACTTAAGTAATGAAGCAAGATAAATTCTAACATTTTAACATTTTAAATTATGAAATTACAAAATACTACTTTTTAAGGGTTTTTAAGGAATCTTTTTAAAAAAGATATATTATTAAATAATATTCTTAACAGGACAGGATGCTCGTCTTTGTTAACATTGTTCCCCATCGGTAGAGTAATCAGCCAACCTAACTGATTGATTGCAGCTCATTAGTTTATAGTTTATTATTTTGTAATGTTTAACGTCATTAGAAATATATTTGTTTGCTTTGTTTCGATTCTATAACCCTCTCTTGCGTCCCTTAAAAAGGAAAAATCCCAATCTAATTGATTGATTGATTTGCACCTTATTAGTATCATTATGTTATTGCATTGTTTTGATTCTATCACCCCCTTCCTTGTTTCCTTTAGAAGGAAAAAAAAACCCGTAATCCATTTTGTAATTTCATAATTTAAAATGTTAAAATGTTAGAATTTATCTTGCTTCATTACTTAAGCAAACTTTTCGATAGTAAGTCTGAAGATGCCTCTGAAAGAGGCGAAACACGTGTCACAGTTAGTTACACAATACGTGGAATAATCAAAGTTATTTTAAATTTTATGTGTTATTATTTTTATTATAATCCATTCCACCAAGTATTGACAGTGAACACCTTAAATGTGATATATACATACAGTCAGTTCTTGACTTACTACTTAACAGTCTGACAATGGAGTATAAATAAGTAAAAAATATTTTTTTCTGCAGTTGCTGTCAAATATTTTATACCACATATAAATGTCAAAACTAAACATACATATATGTAGCTTATTTTTTAAATTTTGTTTTTATATCTATGGCAAATATGGTGGTGGAACGGGATCTGTTGCATGCTGTAAGCTGTTCACGTTTGATAAGGATAATAAACACAAAAGGTCACACTTGAAATGTCATGCCAATGTGAGATAGAACTCAGTTTATGAAAGCTAATGAAATAAAAAATAAATTGTCAACATACTTCTGCATATACATATTTCTGTTTTTTTATAAAAAAAAATGAAACATAAAAGTTTTCGCGGACCGGTGCCGATCTGCGGACCACAGGTTTAAAATCACTGTACTTTTCAAATTCAAAAAGTAACATTTGAAATGGCATGTCAATATGACATAGAATTTAGTTTATCAAAGCTTATAAAATAAAAAATAAATTGTCAACATACTTCTGCATATACATATTTCTGGAAACATGTTTTCGGACCGGTGCGGACCACAGGTTTAAAATCACTGACATAGTAAAATTAAAATTTACTGCATACACTTATCAAATGGCATGTCAATCAAAGCTTATAAAATAAAAATCAATTGTTAACATATATGTATATGTTTCTGCTTTTTTTTTAACCAAAATCTTCGAAACATGAAAGTTTTCGCGGACCGGTGCCGATCTGCGGACCACAGGTTTAAAATCACTGTACTTTTCAAATTCAAAAGATAACACTTAAAATGGCATGTCAATATAACATAGAATTTAGTTTATCAAAGCTTATAAATTAAAAATTAATTGTTAACATACATATATGTATATGTTTCTGCTTTTTTTTATAAAAAAATCGACACATAAAAGTTTTCGCGGACCGGTGCCGATCTGCGGACCACAGGTTTAACATCACTGTACTTTTCAATGTTTTTACTGAGTATAATAAATTCAAAAGATTACACTTGAAATGGCATGTCAATATGACATAAAATTTAGTTTATAAAGACTTATAAAATTAATATAAATACTTCTGCTTTTTTTTTAATCAACATTTTCGAAATTTTTCGAAGTTCCGAAGGACCGGTGTCGATCCTCGGACCACATTTTGAAAAATATTGTACTATGCGATATTTTGTACACATATTGAAACAACGATTCATCACTTTTTACGGACAGTTTTTTTTATAGATTACTAATCATATATTGTTTTCCAGGGTAATATTTTCCGGCGTGAAAGTTGACGGTACTGCAGGGTTAGAAATCAAAGACGATTCTCTTTACATATTAAATACGGATTTAAGTATACACGTCGATGAAGTTAACCTTAATGTAAGTACTAACTCTTCAATAACTTTCAACTCCTTAATAACTTGGACATAGTTCCCATATTGTTCATAATATCTTGTTATATAAGTTTAAAAATTCACGCGAAATTTGGGGTTGCGTTTATTCTGTTAACCCGTCGACTGCTTGCGTCTCATAAGTTGCGGTGTGTTGCAAATTGACAGTCACGGATAAGACTCTTCTTTATTCAAATCAGTATGCATTATTTGGTATGATTACCTGATGAGTCTTTTTAACACAAACACTGGTTGATTCATTTTTGAATTCATAGTTCGAATATTCTTAAATCCGCTCGGAAGTGAAGAAGTTAATAAATACGAAATATTCGATCAGTGTTATAGTAATTACACGCTTAAGATCGTTCTATACCCTTTTTGATTTTTGATTCTAAGCAGATAGATCGGCTGATCTTACGAAGTACTTTTTTCTAAAAAAAGACGCTTGCTCGTGGATGAGAATTTCCAGCGTGTCATGTGCTGTGTAGCAAGTGCGCCGTCCTGTTGGAACCACATGTTATCGATATTCATTCCATCTAGCTTAGGCCACAAAAAGTTGCTTACCATCGATGTGTAGCTCGCCGTTATGGCAATGCAAGTTTCATTTTGAAAGAAGTACGGACCGTTGATTCCGCTAGACTAAACCAGCACCAAACAGTGACTTTTTCGGGATGCATTTGGTGCATGTATCTCGCATGGATTGGAATCGTCCCAAATGTTCACTTATCCATTTATCCAAAAATGGGGCTCGTCGCTTAAAGTAATTTTTTCTCGAACGGAGCAGTGACTTTGATAATAAAATTTGATGATTTCACACGCTGTTCAACGCTTTAACCTTCCATGGTAATTGGCCGTACACGACTTAAGAATTGACAGATGTCACTTTAACAACATGGCAAAAAAATCGAACGTACCTCTTGAAAGACTATTTTCTAGCATTTTTAGTTATTTCGCCTAAAGTGAAATTCACTATATTTCATGACCTTGAAATGTGTTCTTTGCAATATGCACTATGATTTAATCAACTGTAATAATTGTTTAAGGTCTTCCACTATGTTCCTAAACCAAATGGCGGTGATGAGATGGTCACTAGTCAAGTATCCAAAAATTCTTTAGGTACGTACAAATCATATATATTTTTCAGCTGTTGTATGATATATAATATTTAAAAAGCTTTAATATATATTGTATTTTTCTTCTAGATAAATTACCATTAGTACAAACCTTTACGACTGAATTATTTTACCGCGTTCAAAGAGAACTGGTCGCCCAATTGAACGAAGTCTTACAAAGAACAACTTCAGTCAGCGAGATCCTGGGGGAAAATCATCAGCTTATTGAAATTTTTAGGTAAGTCCAACTGATTTTCGTTTTGATCTGATTTGAGTGTAAATTAATAATATTTCCGCGTCATTTTCATTAAAACTATCAATGATCGCGATATCAATATTTTTTTTTTCCCGGGTTCGATTCCCGGTACGAGTGGATTTTTCTAAATCTGCTCAAAGCCATGGGTGTTTGTGTTGTTGAAAATCCCTTCCCACCTTTCCGAGCCCAAAGAGCGACGCATAGTGACAGCGATTAGCTTATCACTAGTCCTGTCCGAGTCCTCGTATCCTTTCCATCCCTACTACTCTCTTCGAAAACGAGAGGTTGAGCAACTGAGCAACAAGCAGTTCTCGTAGAAAAACATATGTTGAGATAAACTCCGCGAGGAGTTCATATGATCCATGTTGGGAGCGGACATGGTATAAAAATAATGTATGAGTGTTAAATTTGAATTGTTTGAATTTTGTGCTTTTCCATGAGTTTTGTCACTAACGACCCGGGTTTCACCTTTCGGCATCTTCAGGCATTTCAAATTTTAGTTTGAGCAACCGAATAAGAAGTTTTTCTCGTAGAACAACTTCTGTTGCGGTCGGTGAGAAGAATATTAGGAAGTGCATAAAAAATCACTGCGTTGGGAACGACGAAGCCCATCAACTTCAATCAACATGACAATCTAAATTCGAACATAGTGATCTACTTTTATTGTTGTATATCAACAATACAAACTGTTTACTACGCGTTAGTTCAAGTACATCCGTGCACTTGAAATGCCTGAAGATGCTGAAAAACGAAACCCGGATCGTTAGCGACAAAACTCATGGAAAACTACAAAATTCACATTTGATATTGAAATTCCATCAAGCACCCTCAGTCGAAATCCGAAAAGTGTTATCTCAGCACAAAATTTTATCAAAAGGTTTATGTACACTTTGTTTTTTCTTTTGAATTATGTTCGGAAACACTTATATTTATTACACATGCCTTGAACATATGCATGTCATGTAAATTGAAAAAGGTTTTTATTATGTAATTATTATATTAAAAATAATGATATTTATGTATAAGAAGAAAAGAATATACTGTACCTTATTTTATCGTAATCTTATATATAAAACCGAAACGGCGTATGTATGTCTGTGGGTCTGTAATTCCCTTTTGCATTGTTGGTCATTAAGTTGCCATAAAAACGAATATGAAAGAAAATATGTTTGATTTTTTATCGGCGAAGACATTTAGTCAAAATGTAATAAATTAGTCTTCTACTGAACTTTTCCCGGCTTTTATTATTAATAATAATGTTTATTATTTACGTGAAGGTATTATTTGACATTTCTTTGACAGCAAATTAGATTTTTTCCTTGAATTTGGACATTTTAATGGGCGAGAATGGATTTTTATTTAACTCTATTTTGAATGTTAGATTTTGTGATATAATTATGTCGAATGATATAACATTAAATAATTATTGGTCGCTTAGTCCGAGCGACGCCTGGTAGCAATACTAGTAAATTATATAGTATAAGACGTAACCTCAGCAGTCCTTGAATAATTAATTTCAAAATACATTAAACCCTACCGATAAATAAGTTGTTCTTTTTTTTTAAGTACTGTTCAATTGTCCGCTCCTATTTTGGATCAATTGGATTTTTAGTGTAGTTCACCGGTCACCAAACTGCGGCCCGCCCAAGATTTTCATCCGGCCATCCAAAAATTATCGATTTTTGAAAATAAATTTCATGATTTGGTTGTGAATTCACAACTTTTTATTTCAATTCATCAATTAGTATCTATAAGATAAGACCACCTGTGAACCCATAAAATATAAAAAATATGTTCTATTATAAGTTTCGATAGAATTTACATATTTTTTACATTATATAATTATATTAGAACATTTAAATTAACATTCTGATTGGATTTCAACACGAATTTATTTGTCATCCGGCCCGCCAAGTTTTTAAAAATTTCAATCCGGCCCGTTTCTCAAAAAGTCTGGTGACCCCTGGTGTATTCTATTTCAATATACCTTTTCTACGAAAAACTGCATGTTTCTCAGAAGCTCAACCACTTCTTTTTATTATAGAGTAGGGATAGAAAGGGTAGGTCTTATCGGATTGGTGTGGAAGTGAATATTAGACAACACAGAAATCGATTATTCGATTGAAAAAAGAAACTGCCTGGACTAGTATTCGAACCTGTGCAATTTGCAGCCGAAACCAACGACGTTAACACTCGAAAGCGAAAACAGTTACCGTTTTTATACAGTCAAACATTTTTCTTAGCTTTCATGTTTTATTTTCTTTCGAGATTTTTATTGAAACATCCAGGGAAATCCCGCGTTTTTTTTAATATTCAAAATTTTATTTTCTCGTCCGATTGCTTGTCTAACTTGAAAACGTTGGGTTATTATTTTAAATTACATCGCTCAGTTTGTTTGAAGGTCCTGTCATAAAATTCCTAAGTATTTTTTTGCATCGTCTGCCTTTTGGGTCAGTAAAATTTTACGTAACTTGGGAGTCTTTTAATATCATATACCAGAACTGTAAAGTTTAGGAAAGTTCAAAGTTATTTTGTAGATCTTCAAAATTCTTAGTTAAATCGACAAATTCCTACTCGATCTTTGTATCATCTTTATTCATTGTCTGAATTGACATTTACTATTGGTAAAACTCCATTATAACACGGTGCATAATTTTATTTTTTAGTCAAAGAGAATTTTTTTGCGAAATATTCGCGCGACCCATAGCTCTTATAATCAGGGCTGTGGAGTCGGTAAAAAAAAGTTCCGACTCCGACATTGACCAATAACACGACTCCGACTCCGACTAAAAAAGTAGAATATCGCCTAATTGTTCTATTGATGTGTATTCAATTAAATATCAACCCTACCAATCCGGCCAATAACCAAATTTGACATATTATATGCAAAAATAAAAAGTTCAAACTTTTCAAAATTTCCGACTCCGAGTACGACTCAGGCCAAAAAGTCCCGACTCCACGACTCCGACTCCGACTCCGACTCCACAGCCCTGCTTATAATCCCTAAAACAAGTCAGTCTATGTGGGTAAACTAAAAATTATTAGCAAAATAAAAGATTGCTTATAATTTACGAATAAAGACCACTACCGCAATTTGTACGCTTTCTAATTCTCTAGGTAAACAAATAAACGAATCCATTTTAGCTTAAATTATCTTGAAAAAAGAATCGGTCAGCCCAAAGGATACATTTCTAGGTATGGAAAAAATCTGTTTCCGCATTGAAATATATTGTATAGTGTGAATAAAGCTGATTTATTACGGTCCGCTGGATATAACACAACGCATATCCCAAGAGTCAACTTTGTAACGCAGATGTTAATATTCTTCATTATGACGCAACCGAAAATAAAATTATGGATCGGTATCTCAAAGACATTCATAACGATGTCGTTTGTAAAAACTGAAACTATTTTATTTAATAATTTGATAATTGGTTTTAATTTGTGCTGTTTTCATTTTATTTCTCTTAGTACGCGAGTCGCGCTAGCATCAGCGAGTGGTAATGCTGTAGTAGACGTTATTCTAATGGAAGTAAGAAAAAATTTGCTTCAGAAAAGAAATGAAGTCGTCCGATTACCAAATATGCAAGCCAACTTTAGCAAAAAGGTAAGATACGTTATTTGAAGTACTTATAGCATACTGCCTATAATTTGCCTTACACAATGAATTTTATATTAGATATCATTTTTGCTTTTCCCAGCGTCAACACTGGTATTTTTTCGATAACTTTTGAATTGATTCAACCAACAGCATAATTCAAAATCAAAATGGCCATGGCCACAAAATCTATCTGTTACTAACGGAACATGTCCATGATATATTTCGAGTATACAAAAGAAAATAATACAGAATATCTTTCAATAGGGACGCTCTAAATTTGTTGAAGAGCGGCCATGTTGTTAAAGGAACATCTGTCCAATTTGTTGAGGAGTGTACGGTAAATCACCATGGAAGGTTAAAGCGTTAAACAACGTGTGCATTAAAAGTAAGGATATTTTCTGGTTCACCTTAATGAATGTTAGCACAAAGGATTTTTTTGATAATACCTCACATCCACGTTCGTTAGTTCGCTACGCGTAAACTGGTAATCAGTTACTTGATTGCATTTTAAATTAGATTTTTCATTTATTAGTATTGAGTTTTAATCTGTATAGAGTGAATATTTAGACAATGTATGGTGTTGTGACGGTCCTAACCTTTGCATAGATTTTCGCGAAATTAGATGGGAAGACGTATTTTGACCGGATTTGATTGATGCCTATTATATATATATATATAAGTGCTTGTTTAACATATCTTTACTTGTGAATTCTATCTTTTTAACTTTATTGAAAACGTGGCTTGTTTTAACACGTTGCAGTCCGGGGGACTCACAGGGGTCATTTATCGTCTGTCAATGTGATAATTATAACAAATAAAAATTTCTGCTCGAGTAAAATATAAAAAAAAACATAATTTACTAATTTCTTAATCCAATATTTCCACACTCGCTGTTGGATCAATATTTTGTTCTCTATCCTGTATTTAAACCATGTCCGCTCCCAACATAGTGCATATGAACTCATCATTAAATATAAACGGTATTTCAATAGGGACGCTCAAAATATGTTACTTTGTCCTGCTGAGTAGATTAATCATTGTTTAGTGGCCAAATTTGAGTCAACCAGTTTGGTAAATAATCGGCCAACACCTACCTACCTGTACGTCATCAAAATACAATATCTGGTGAAAACATTGCTGCTGTGTGTGAAAGTGTACAGGAAAACCCAAGGCAGCTTATTTCTCGTTGTTCACAAGAACTTGGCTTTTCTGCGACTTCAACTTGGTGAATTTTGAATCGGGCCTTATGTCTGCACCCGTATAAAATCCAACTAACCAAGGAACTTCCGGTAAACGACCACATACAACGCCTGATTGGGTTCTGGAGCAGTTGGAAGTTTACCCAAATTTGTCAAAAAAGTCAACTTTAGCGATATGGCCCATTTTATAATGAATGGATATTGGCAGACATTTGATGTTATATTCCATATTTAATGCCGTAAAATATACTTACAAATGAAATTAAAATTTAGTCGAAATCTCACAAACAACTTGTTTTATTTACATATCAAAACTAAGCGTCCTTATAAAAAGACCCTTTTTAACCAAAAATCATTTATTTTTCTCTAATATGATAACCACAGCTTAAGAATCTTTGAACTAAAACATTTTTTATAAAGGGATAATCTTTCTTAACCCAAAAAACAATTTTCAATTATGTAGCCAATTAAGTCGTGGGTGTAGGAACATACGAGTGACACTACAAAAACAAGGAACTGAGATAACTGGCAAAACAGTTTTCAATGTCAAACTTTGTTCTTACGAATTTGCAGGAAAGCCGAGCAATATCTGGTAAACCGCTCTTCGTGCAATTTTCACATTTTATATCTTATCGCCCGGGCTCGATTCCCGGTACGAGCGGATTTTTTCATTTCGATAAATCTGTTCAAATGCATGGGTGTTTGTGTTGTTGAAAATCCCTTCCCACCTTTCCGATCCCAAAGTGCGACGCATAGTGACAGCGATTAGCTAATCACTAGTCGTCGTATCCTTTCCATCCCTACCCTCTCCGAAAAAGAGAGGTTGAGCAACTGAGTAACAAGCAGTTCTCGTAGAAAAACATATGTTGAGATAAACTCCGTGAGAAGTCCATATGCTCCAAGATGGGAGCGGACATGGTTAAAAAAATAAAAATATAACTGCATTAGAGGATGACAATGCCATATTTAACTCAAAACAGCCATTTTGGTAGTTTCGTCCGCATGTTCCTACAACTACGAAATAGCATCGGAGTACTTAATTTTGCAATTTTTTTCGAAAAATCGCCAGGACCGCAACTTGTTAGATTGAAACGATTATGCAGGCTGCCGTGCATAATAATGCAGCTGCCTCATACGTGACGCTTAAAAGCTCTTCGTTCGTTTAATGCCCATTTTAAATGCACCATTACTCGTGTGACAGATTTCATTATTGAAGTGGTGGATTGTTCCTCTATTTTCTCAGATCGGCCTCATCACTTGGCAAGGAGAATTCGAAACGATCGACGGATGGCTGCTGGATCTGTCCACCATAGACAGAACGAATGACGTCACGCTGACTCGGGGCGTCAGCAAATCGTCCATGATGGTGTCTATGGGGCTGTCGAAAATGAGGGTGAGTGAATATCCTTGTCTGTGTATTCTTGTGAGTTTTGTTTTGCGTCGGCGTATCTAAGTCCATCTGCACTATTTCTCAAATTTGTTTTGAACTTTTGTTTAAATATTTTTTTAATATAAAAATCTTTAATAATTATTTTTAACTCCCAGCCTTCCGTTCCTTAAAATGGGGCGTGGCAAGAGTTAATAGCAAATTAAATGCTATTTTATTCTTATACGAAAAAAGATGTTGAGCATGTGAGCTGCAAGCAGTTCTCTAAGAAAAGTTTTAGTAAAAAACTGCATATGCATCACATTTGGAGCGGACATTGTAATAAAGTCTTCACCGCAAACATTTCACACATGCAATGATTCCTCAAAATTAAATATAGTCATTTATAATACGGTAAGAAAAATAACAATGTATTTAAGGTCTACATAAACTATTTTATATTTTTGTTGATAGCTATTTCGGCTTACGCCTTCGTCCTAGTTCTGACGAAGGCGTAAGCCGAAATAGCTATCAACAAATATATAAAATAATTTATGTAGAACTAAAATACATTGTTATTTTTCGTACCGTATTATAATGGAGTTCTACCAAGTAATTGCCTACTCAATAAATAAATGGTCATTTCTATACCAATATCGAAAATTTTCATGGAAGCATAAAAACAGTTGACATCTCTGTATTGTTTTATTTCTTATCAGTTGAAAATACTCGAGATCTGCGAAATTGGTCCTGATCCAAATACATTTAACAAAAATTATCTTCTTATTTTTTAATATAATGTGGTAAATAAGCCTAAAAGTGATATATGTATACGTTGAACTGGCTTCACTAGGGATTGCTCACCAATATAGCGCCCTCCTGCCAGCTGGATGGGAAGGGAATGCAACTTGAATATAAAAACTAAACTTAGAAACGAAGTTTGACGATAACGCACATTAGAACTTGAAGCTACATCAAATAGATATTAGATTTCTACAAAATGTGAATTTACTATATTTTCTCATATAAAGGGTATTTCAATAGGGACGCTCAAAATATGTTACTTTGTCCTGCTGAGTAGATTATTCATTGTTTAGTGGCCAAATTTGAGTCAACCAGTTTGGTAAATAATCGGCCAACACCTACCTGTACGTACAAAATACAATATCTGGTGAAAACATTGCTGCTGTGTGTGAAAGTGTACAGGAAAGCCCAAGGCAGCTTATTTCTCGTTGTTCACAAGAACTTGGCGAATTTTGAATCGGGCCTTATGTCTGCACCCGTATAAAATCCAACTAACCAAGGAACTTCAGGTAAACGACCACAGACAACGCCTGATTGGGTTCTGGAGCAGTTGGAAGTTTACCCAAATTTGTCAAAAAAGTCAACTTTAGCGACATGGCCCATTTTATAATGAATGGATATTGGCAGACATTTGATGCTATATTCCATATTTAATGCCGTAAAATATACTTACAAATGAAATTTAAATTTAGTCAAAATCTCACAAACAACTTGTTTTATTTACATTTCAAAACTAAGGGTCCTTATAAAAAGACCCTTTATATGTGACAGCTTACTCTTTCGTTCTAAAATTTACAAATATAATGTTTTTATCCGATGCATTCATTGCTTAACCGATAGTGTCTCTCTATTATAATCAGGACCGGCTCGTTGCGTGTGTGAAGTGTGCGGCGCACTCAGGCGCTGGCATTAAAGCGTCTTTTCTAGATGAGACGCCCGGTGCGCGATATTTTTTACGATCTATTTGCCAGTATTGGGAGGCTCTTTGGTACCTCCCACACAGGCGCCAAAACCTACCCTGATTATAATGTTTTATTGAATGAGTGTTTATGTCGCCCGCAGGTCGGCTTCGACGAATACAGGCTGAAGTTCATGAAGATCGGCCCGACGGGGAGGATCGAGGCTATCATCGGCGAAAACTCTATTCAGATGAAAATATCGGCAGGCGTGAACAAATGGCGGAACTTCGCCACAATAGACGAATTAAAAATCGAATACTTCGGGTACGTGCGTCCCTTTATATTATTCGATTCCATTGAACAATTAATTACTCCTGCAGGATTATTCTGAACCCCGCGCTATCTCTTGCGCCATTTGTACATTTTCATTTCAACTGCCAATATAGTGAGCCTGATTCTTAACCCGTTGAATGCTGGCGTCGCATACTCTGAGACGCCTGATTGCGATGTGTTGCAAATTGATATTTTAAAAATATTTTTATCGTTTGAATTTTGTACGTGGTTGTTTTAATACGTGATTCATTGGTACAACTTTTCGTGAATAGTTAAAAGAACAAAGTAAATCATCGCTTCAAACGCTTCTAGTAGAACTAAAAACATTAGTTGGCTTAATGTGAGCCAATCTTGATACCAGTGCGAGCACTGGAGTATGTAATAGGAAATCAAATTTGAATTGTTTCAATTTTTAACCTTTCCATAAGTTTCGATGATAACGTCTCGGGTTTCGCCTTTCGGCATCTTCAGGCTGACAAACTGACTGTCTGTTCAAGTTCATTCGTGTACTTGAAATGCCCGAAGTTACCGAACGGTGAAACACGGATCGCCGGTGACAAAACTCACGGGAAAGAACAAAGTTCAAACGATTCAAATTTAATATTGATATTCCATCAAGCACCTTCAGTCGAAATCCTCAATTAAATTTAGCAGTGTAAAAAATAAGGAATATATTTTTTTTATTCAAATAGGTATGCATTATTTTGTCTGATTGTGTAAATTTTAAAGTATTTCACACAAACATTTTGAAAACGTTTTAGTTAATGAAGGTGTCCTTTATCATACCAATCCACTCAGGGCCGGCGCTGGACAATTAGCCGCCCCAGACAAAATTGTATTTTTTTGCTTTATTATACAATCGAAAAATCCACCGCCTCACTTAGATTTAACGCTAAAGCAAGTCGCCTGCGCGTTGCACTATCACTGATCTCATCCTTCTTCTGCTGTTTTGGTCAGTAGTTCTAAAACTGTTTCATTGATTGTCCCCCCTTAATCTGAAAAAATAATCTGCGACCCCACTGAACCAATCAGAGAGAGAGTCCAGAGGCGTCCTAAAAGTGAGACCTAATATTTATTTAGATACAATATGTAAGTCTTCGACTCAAACCCAAGCTCTATTGCCATCAAAGATTGATAGTTTACAATATTTTCTTTGATATGTTATATTGCATTGACATTAAAGCAGTACACATGGACAAGACGAGACTATCGTATGTTTAAATAATTTCACCGTATGCAATACCATTTGACCTGATTACTTTAATTGCCTGACACACTTTTCATAAACTTTTTAATGCGATAGTGAAAGAGCCTCGTCGAATGTGGAACTATCCTCTTCTTCACACCGACGCAATTAAATGAGTGTTAGTATAAAATTTTAAATAACTTTAATTATTCCACGTATTGTGATACTAATTGTGACACGAGTTTCGCCACTTTCAGAGGCATCTTCGGACATACTATCGCAGTTTGCTAAGTAATGAAGCAAGATTGATTCTAATATTTAAAAAAAATAAAATTACAAAATGGAGTTTAGGATTTTTTCCTTTTTACGGGAAGCAAGAATAGAATCAAAACAAATATTTTTCTTCTAATGACGTTAGTTTCACAAAATCAAAATATTAACTTATGAGATGCAATCGATCGGATAGGGGCTGGGTTAAGCCCTTTAATTGGAAATAATGTAAGCAGTGGCGAGCGTCCTGTCCTATTAAGGATATTATTTAATTATACTAATTTTTGTTAATAGTTTTATTTATTTAAAAAATCTTAATTATTCATTTTTAAACCCTTTTTATTTACTCGGTGGAGTATTTCTAAATTACTACTCTGAAAAATTGTTAGTTTTTTAGACATCTGATATGTTTTTTAATTCTAACATTAAATAGTATACCTGTCTACCCAATATATGAAGCTTAGCAGTCTCCACAAGAGAGTCGATAGATACCACTCTGTGACGATGATTCTACGCGATCTTTACTGTTCAATAAAATCTTACATAAAGAATCAATCTTGCTTCATTACTTATTTATTTATTTATTTATTTATTTAAGAAAAAGCATATCATGGCATTACGGCTGACGCCAATGCGCCATGGATTTGACAAATATAAATACATGCATTTATATATATATACATACATACATGTAAATATATAATAAAAATCACAAATTAATTAAAAATTAAAAATAAGATGAAAATTACAATAGTCATAAAAAAAACAGAGAGGAAAAAATATTATTAATATCACATTAGAAATTTTCAAGGCAGTCAACCGAATGAGTTCTGACAAAATCAACTTTTATTCATAAAATATAGTATTCGTCTGAACTCACTCACGTCAATATGAAAAATGTCGACATCCGAAGCAATGCCGTTTAAAATTGTTAAAGCTCTTCCCAGTGACATTCCCATTGGCAGACTGGTTCTACCCCTTGGAAGAACAAACAACTCATGTTCACGATTCCTCAAAAAATTACTTAAGCAACCTTTGCGTTAGTAAGCCCGAAGATGCCGCTGAAAGAGGCGAAACACATGGCACAGTTAGTAGCACAATACGTGGAATAATCAAAGTTATTTTATATTCACTGTATTCTCTTTGTCACATCGACGCAATTAAATGAGTGTTGTTCTTTCAACAGTGACGTAGACATCCACATCACTGGACTGGGACCCCTCAACTGGTTGGTCTCGACGATTTCCACCTGGGTATCTGGTCACATAAAGACCATCGCCATTCCGATGATGGAGAATCAAATTAAGGCTGAGCTGCAGAAAGCGATCGATTGCATCAACGTCTGGGAACTAATAAGCAAAACTAACTTATAGTATTGGTTAACGAATTTCTACTGCGTTTCTTGCCACAGATGATATTCTTTGTATGCAGGGTTTCCGATTCCGTAATCCCGGATCCCGAAATCTCGGGATTATAAAACATTATCCTGAAGCTTTCCGAAGATTAATTTGTCATCAACAATGTATGTATCCTCATTTAAACAATGTTTTTTTTTTTTTAAAATGACACATCTCGACATTTTTTTTATTTCAATTTGAGTACCAAATATGTACATAGTACATATACGTAATTCAAAAATTTACCCCAACATGGATGGTAATGGATTTGTCTTCAATAGAAACGTTATTTATTTCATACGGTGATAAAATATGCATGTATTTTAATTACAGAAATTATTTTATATTATTGTTGAAAGCTATTTCGGCTTACGCCATCGTCAGAACTATGTGTTTAACCTACATGTACTCATCCTTATATAGTATATAATGATTTGTGTAAATGCAGGTGTAAAACATAATTCTTACGATGGCGTAAGCCGAAATAGCTATCAGCGAATATAAAATAAAATTTATGTAAAAAATTAAAACACATTACTTTTTTTCACCGTATTATTATGGAGTTCTGCCAAGTAAATGCCAACACAATCAATAAGTTATTTATTTCCATTAATGTGTCCTCTTAATGATAATGTGCATAATAACCAGACATATTTTTTATTTCAATTAGTTATCAGATCGCATTCGAACGAGACCGATACTGTCATACATTATATTTTAATCGAATTTTTTCGCTCTTCAGTAATGAATAAACAAGAGAAATATAATATTCGTATAAAGACAGCGCCATCAATTACTACTCACTTTTTTAATGATACATTTATATATATTTAATTAATATTAAAATTATCGAAAAAATATGCGAAATCCCGGGATCGACTTAATGCAATCCCGGGATCAAAATTTTGTTCCGGGATTGGAAACCCTAGTTGTATGAAATAATTTTACTATACACGTATAGGTATTGCAATCAAAATTGTGAGACTTGTCGATATCATAAATACTATTGGTATTTTACTGCAATAAAAAATTTGATTTTAAACGCAATATGGCATCTATTTTAATATTGGTATTATTCGTAAAATAAGGACCCCACCACCATTGTTACTAATCATTTATGTAATATAAATTATTTAATAAATAATTGTAATTAAAAAAAATATTTTTCGTGTATAAAGTTGTATAAAAGCTTCCTTATGTAACCTTCTACAACAAGCAATAATTTTATATTATTATCGAATGTTTAATTATTATAAAATTTTCTTTTGAATTAACGGTTGTGATGTGCAATACAAATTAATATACATACTTTGGTATCGATAATTTTATTAAGTCAGTGGTTCTCAACATGAAAATTATTAATACAGTCTAGGGTTTTTTTCGTTACGAATCAAGTTGTGGTGATTAACTTGAAAATTTTCATTTTAATGGTGGGTTTTAAGGTGTTCACTGTCAATACTTGGTGAAAAGGCATTATAAAAAAATAATAACATATTTTTAGTACTTATTCCACATAACATTTATTGTATCAGGACCGGTTTCGGCTCATGGCGAGCATTATCAACAGATAAGAATTACAACGAAACAGGGATATTTGCACAAAAGTTAAGCAAGAATTACAAGGTATGACTAACAATTGGTACTACAACTAAGCAAATAAATTGAAGCAAAATTACTATAATTAAAATATTGAAGACCTTTTCGTTTGTATAAATATCACTGTTTCGTTGTATTTCTTATCAGTTAATAATTCTCGCCATGAGCGAAACCGGTTCTGATCCAATAAATTTTACATGGAATAAGTACTAAAAATGTGTTATAATTTTTATTGTAATGGTGAGTGCTTCTGCTCTGATCCATTTTTTTACAATTCCTTTCCGATACATTTTATAAAAAGCGATTAAATAACAACTCATTGCCTAAACTGCTTTTTTCTATACTTCTACAGTATATTAATCTACTCAAAGTTTTTTAAAATTTAGTCTCCAGTTTTAAAAATAATTAACTTAAATGTAAAACATCGACTATTACAAAACCGTCGACTTTAATCGAAGAATCGTCCTCTCAGTTTGTTATGTTGAGAATTGCTGAACTATAAGAGAGATAAAATATTTTTTTGCTATTAATATTTACATTCCATTTGCTTATAACTATTTTTATAACATTGTCTACGTGGCATTTTTACGTCCGCATACTGCTGGTTGTGTATAACTACAATGAGAAAATTTGTATCAGGGAAAAACCTCGATATAACGAACTACTTTCTACATTCAAATATATCGAGGTTTAACTGTATTACACAAAAGCATTTGTATGTTGATTTTTTGTCTTGAATAATTGTGAATGGAGAAATACATGTATGTGCCTTTAATTGGTAAAAGAAATGCCAATAGTATAGTTTGTACTGATCATTTGTGTAATTAAGTTGTTTGAACTAATACCCTACTGGTTCGTCCTCATACAGAATCGGTCGGCATAGCGTTTTCCAAAAGGCTGTAATAAATTTTAACTGAAGATAATATGTCGTACTGATTTGGCAATAACGAAGGGTTCTGTTATATATATTTATTAATTATTGTGTAAAAAATGTTGTGAAATACTGTGCCTTTATGAATATTGTTTTAGAATGTTTAAAAATTCAAATTAGTATGTATGATAATATATTTTTTTGTGGGGAGTCAATTTTTTTTTATTTAACGAGACTGTTAATATGTTTTGCTTGGAGACATTTTTTTTGAAAATGTTCAAAAAGAATCTGTTATATATTGAAAATTATGTATTCACTTCAAATAAATGAAAATACTGACACCGTGTTTCATATATCGTCATCACACAGGAAAAAGTGACTAAGTGTAAAATAGTAAAAAAAAAATAACCTTTTGAAAACCTTCCTGTAATCAATGTATGTATTACCAATACTGACTGAAAATTTTGCAATAAATTATGTCAGTCAAGTAGTAAATTTTCGTGGAAATTGCACTTAGTAACTTTCTCTTGTATGTCTTCAGAAAATATAGTTTCGGTAAATTCGTCCCTTGCATTTCATTAAAAGGTCTGATAATTACATGTAATTTTCTGCAAGTAGGCATGTTCTCTGCACGACATATAATCAATTTTCGTGGAAAAGGCACTTGGTCACTTTCTCTTGTATAGCGGCAATAAATATGTACAGTTATTCATATTCTTTAAAAAATATTAATATCGTAAACATATTTTCAATTAAAAGGTGTTTGCAAAAAACATTCCGTTTTCTTTCATGTTTTATTACATATGGATTTGATGCTAAGGGTTATACTATTTATTAATTTGCCTGAAACTTGGCATTACTCAAATCTGTATTTACCAGTAATTAAAACAATGACATGACTTCAGAATATGATAAAACAGAACAAGATTTTTCAGAACATGACAAAAAACCTAACCTAACCTATTTTATCATATTCTGAAAGTCATGTTCTGTTTTTTACGGTTACCAAAACAATCTACCAATCATTGAAAATATAAGGGTATGTAATAGAAGTATGCACGGGCCGAAATTTTGAAATTTTACCAGGCCGAGCCCGAAAACCTCCAACCCGGCCCGGCCTGATCCCGAGGCTTATTTCCAAAATCTTACCCGAACCCGACCCTTGCCCGAAAAAAATCCCGATTTTTTTTCGACCATTCTAATAAAAATAATTTAAATTGACTCACCAATTATCGTGTGTGCAGTTTTTCAAAATACATTTAAGAAATCCTAAATTCGGGATCATATTATAAAATTTATTATGCGTATTGTAGAAACTCTTCAACAGAGGACTATCCATTAAAAAATAATATAGTGGTGTAAGCAGTCATTAAACCGAGAACAATGCGTGTTGTTCTATCGAATGGATCTGTTCATAAGGGAAAATAAGTTTTTTAAATAACGAACAAGGCATCGAAAAGATGACTGTAACGAGTACGTGAAGTTTATTATAATTTTAAATTTAGATTAACGATAATGGTGAGCTCATTCGGAAATAGCGCGATTTTTGTCATATTTTTTGTGTGCCTGGGCCCGAGCCTGACCCGGGCCCGAATCAAAACCCTCGTTACCCGGCCCGACTCGTGCAGACCTCTAGTATGTAATGAACTCTTCAGGATTACACGATACAACTTTGAGGAACGGATACCAATACATAAGAAGATAGTATAATCGTGAATTAATCACCACAACCGAATTTAAAAAATAAACAAATGCTTAAATATTGTTTGACAAATCGTAATTTTCAGTACCCAAAGCGACATTACATAGTTGTGCGTGCAAAATTCCATCGGTTGGCAATCGAGGCCTTTACTTCGGTCGGGTCGAACATTATTTATTTCTCCAGGGTGATAATGTAAAGTATATTTTTGGCAGCACTATGCGAGCATGTGTAGGGAGTATGTCAAATTAGTAAAAACACTAATCCCTTGTCAACCCTTGTTTCTCAACGGCCGGATTTGAGATAAGCGCTTTTTCTTTGGCCTTCTTTTCTATACGTGGAGCTTTTTACGCACGAATTTTCAAGCCTTGAAAACTCTCGCGAAATATATATATTTTTTTAAGCTATCTCTCTTGTGCTGGAAATTCCTTTTTTATTTGTTTTGTTTCAGAACATACATAAAATCTACTGGCCGAATATCATTCAAGAACTGTTTATATGTATTCAAATGTGATAATAAATGAGGGTATTTTTTGCAAACACGGCTCGTTCCCAAAACCATAATTTGTGGGAAAAAATACAATAAACTGTTAAGCATACTTAATATATTCTAGTTGAAATTTTTGCCTAAAATGTCTTGAATGTATTGTTTTTATCGCATTCTATCATACATACATATATATATTGATTGAGTAGGCATTTACTTGGTAGAACTCCATTATAATACGGTAAGAAAAATAGCAATGTATTTTAATTCTACATACATTATTTTATATATTTGTTGATACATAGCTTAAGTTATTGGTCTGGCGTAATCCTGCGAACTTTAATCTGGGTATTTTTGGGTTATTTTTATCGTGTGAAACAACTCAAAATCCTACCCTTTCTAGCCTAGGTATATAAGCTATCTCTAATACACGTTTAAAACATAGTTCTGACGAAGGCGTAAGCCGAAATAGCTATCAACAAATATATAAAATAATTTATGTAGAATTAAAATAAATTGTTATTTTTCTGAGCGTATTACGTATGTAACGGTTGAATAACGCAGTTAGCAGAATTCCGGAGTTACACTGCATCTGCACACTTTTTTACTAAATTGATTTGACAAAAGTTCTAATATTGTCATCGTTATTTTCATCATTAGATCTTTAAGATCATTATTTCTCAGCAAGAGCTGTGAAAAAAATATCCCTTAAATAATTAATTTGAAACACTTTTCCTAGCTCATTGTTACAAGTGAATTTCAATCAATCGAAACTTCAAACGCTCACATCTCAAAACAGTGTCAAGAGCAGTTAGTATGATGATTCTGATACTTTCGATGGATTCGGCGGTAACTTTGTGGAATTTCATTTTCATATACAATACGTATTTCGTATCGTTCAGATGCATCTTCGGACTCGTAAAGTTTGTTCAAGTAAATGTTATGTAAATGTCGAGGAATAATCAAGTTACATTTTTAATTTTACATTAAAGTGAACTTCCACATAGTTACTGCCGAAGACATCAAAAGTAAAAAAGATATATTCCATGGCATGTATTTAATGGGTCAGTAACTATGTCAAGTTTTGGTCAGTTAAATAAATAAATTGTCAGTTAAAAATCAAAATGGTCAGTTAATATTATAAACGGTCAGTTGTCATTGTATCAGTGTATTTATAACTGACCATTTATCGAATTAGAAACTGACCAAATAATTAGTAGTCGTATTCGTATTTCTATTACATCAACTGCTTTTAAAAAAATATATATATGCTTAATATGATATCATTAAAGAGATTTTCCTTTATTTCATTCAAATAAATAAAACACATAATATTCAGTACTACCGCCATTTACATATTTTTATTTATACACTGTATATTGGACGATACTCGAGATGATCGAAACCGGTTCTGATCTTAATCAGAATACACGTTGAAGTAGAACGGCATAGTGTATGTTTTAATAATTAATATAATGCTTTTCCACTAAGAAGTGACAGTTAAAACATTAAAAGAAATCTTCAATGCATTTAAAAGACGATATTGTTTTTTAATTATATTTAAAAAAAACTGAACTGATCTCTCGTTATAACTATCCAATTAAGGGTAAATTATGGATATATGGTCACGGGACAGAATTTTTGTAAAGATTTATGAAAAATAAGCACATTAGTGGGACCCTGTGGTCTAGTGGCAAGAGCTTTGTCCTAGCGATCAGGGGACCCGAGTTCAATTCTCGGCAAGGTTAGATTTTTTCAATTGAAAAAAGAGATCTTGGGCTGGGTGTATGTTATTTATCGTTGATTTTGTGCACAACTGATTCATTATTTATCATCGAGTTGATCTCGTATGACTTTCACAATTAAGAATATTTGGCGCATTGGCGTAAGCTGTAGTGCCAAATGTTTTTTTTTTCTATAATATTAATAATTAATAAAAAAAATAAAAATTTGATGAATTGAATGTAAGGCTTACATTTTTTTTTTGAAATGTTTCGTCTTTAATTTTTTAATTTATTACAATAAAAGATCCTAAAGAATACCTCGCAATAAGTATGAAATCGAGTTGTTTTAATTTACAGGAGCAAAAATGCAACCACAAACTACACAAATAATAATATTATACAGATATTGAAAGTGACATAAGTTTATTATTTGCATAAAATAAAAATAATAATTGTATTATAGGCTAATATTAAAATTATAAGCCACTATGTATAAATTTTTTGAGCTTAGCTCGAGAGGATTGGGATTCTGTGACCATATATCCATAATTTACCCAATTAAGTACTATAATATAAAAAAAAATATAAATTGTTATTTTTCTGTGCTATAAAATATATTTTAAACAAGAGCAATAAAATGTTTTTATGTTGTATTTTATTTTATTTCTTTCCCTCCATCCAATTACCATTATGTGCGGTAATATGTCGACGTCTGTGGTCTATTGGTAAGAGCGATCTGATGAAATTAATCCTTTGTCCCGACAAGGACAATGTCAAATGTACTTATTTTTAAATCTCACATCGGTCATGTAAGAAATACATGGAATAAAGGAGAGAGGCGCCCCGCAACCTTGCTACTAGCGACTCCAATTCAAATATCGAATACTCGTCCATTTTTGAAGAACTTGATACTCGAGTATTTTGAAAATACTCGATTAATACTCGTGCTTTATTAAATGAAGATTTATTTTGAAACTTTAATCACTTCGCAGTCACAGGCCAGAGAACGTACTTGTCCAACTTTTTTCGAACCATACTAAAAGATAATATCATTTAGGATAGATAGCGACATATTGATGCAGTAAAATTGTAAGCTTACAGTTGGCCACTTTTACGCAATTATAATGAGAAACAGAAAGTTTAACTGATCTGAGAAAGATTTATATGAATATTTTAAATACAGTGGAACCCCGATCTTACGTTCTCGCATTATACGTTTTCCCGCGTAGTGCGTTAATTTTCTATAGTCCCGGCATTTAATTCATATATAAAACTTTCCCGCATTATTCGTTTGTTTTATACGGTCCCTTGAAAAACGTAGAATCGGGTTTTCACTGTATACAATATACATAATGTTTAACAGTTACGTTTAACTAAATCTTACGCGTGAAGTGGTTTTGCCGTTGATTATGCTATGCGAGAATTATTTGGTTTTTTTAGATCGCTGTAGTGGTAAACAATACCTAGTGAACCCAGTTCAAGAAGTCAACTTAGTTTTTATTTTTACCTATGGAGGGTCATCGAGAAGAATAGTTATCAGTCAAAAACTATTCTCAAATGCTTTCTCTTTAAGTTTTATAAGGCAGTTGGCCATCACAACGAAACACAACGAAAACTTTTTGCTTACTTATGGTACATACATATGTAATCTTTACCACAACCGTTACTTTATACTAAAAATTATCTCTCAATCTTCTTTGTGGGCATCACATATAATAAAACACTTTATTCAATGAAAGAAAAATATACTCACGTATTATGCTTGTTCTCGAAATCTTTTTCCGACTCTTTTTTTGGTTTCATATGGTATCTGAAAATATAAATTAAAACAATATTATAGCAATTACGTATTTCACATTTAAAGTGTTCACTTCTCGGTGGAAAAACACTATATTAAATAAATAAGTCACCTTTTTGCACTATTCCCACATACAATCATATAACAATCTGAACCAGTTTCGCTCGTCACGAGCATTATCAACCCACGAATTGTTTGACAATCCTTTCTTTGTTAATTAAAAATTGTACATTAAACCTTTATCATTTAGACACACATTTTTTGTCTGTATCGTTTAAATTTTCTACTTTTTCATGTGTTTTGTGCTTAACAACCCGGGATTCGCCTTTCTGCATCTTAAGACATTGCAAGTGAAAGAATGAACTAAAACTGACGTGGGTCACGGGTAGAGACTCCAATTACTCGACTTCTCAACTACTCGAGTATCGAGTAGTAAAATTTCAAAATACTCGAGTACTCGAGTATACTCGAGTAGTTTCAGATGTACCAAAATATACATTTTTAATTCGAATTTGTGTATATTTTATAAATGAAAAATAATTAAAGAAACTTATTGAATATTACTAATACATTTATTTCCATTTATGCAACATATATTCTAACAATAATAGAGAATTAAACGACTCAAATTTTAAATTTGTCTTATGTTTTTTTTATAATTCTCCCAGTAGAAAAAACTTCGACGATTATTACTAAAACGAGTATTACTCGAGTATTTTTCAATATACTCGAGTATCGAGTGCTTGAAAAATGGACGAGTATACTCGAGTATCGAGTACTCGATACTCGAATTGGAGTCTCTAGTCACGGGTCGTTAGCGACACAGCTCATCGAAAAGTACAGAATTCAATCGATTCAAATGTGATTGGATGAATGCGATTGATGCGATGAAAACTATACTCATTCCACGCATTTTATAATTATCAGAACCGGTTACGCTCATCGCGAGCAGTATGGACCGATAACTCGATTAGCATTATCAACCGATCGTAGTCAGTATAAAATGTATTTTATCTGTTTGAATCTAATCTATATAAAAATTAATAAGAAAGACGTATTAAATATAGTGCCGTATTATTATTATTGTACAGTGAATCAGTTCCGATTCTACGTTTTTCAAGGGACCGTATAAAACAAAAGATTAATGCGGGAAACGATGAATGCGGGAAAGTTTTATATGTGAACTAAACTGCCGGGACTATAGAAAATGAACGCACCACGCGGGAAAACGTATAATGCGAGAACGTAAGATCGGTGTTTCACTGTATTACCATTGTATTGTATATTCATTCAATATTACATAAACTAAAATACTATTCACTTTTAAGGTGTTCACTGTTAATACTTGGTGGCATTCCATTGTATTATAATAAAAATAATAGTACGGAAAGAAAAATAACAATGTATTTTAATTCTACATGAATTATTTTATATATTTGTTGATAGCTATTTCGGCTTACGCCTTCGTCAGAACTAGAAGGTGTAAGCCGAAATAGCTATCAACAAATATATAAAATAATTTATGTATAATTAAAATACATTGTTATTTTTCTTTCCGTATTATAATGGAGTTCTACCAAGCAAATGCCTACTCAATCAATAAAAATAATAGTCTTAACATAACTTTGTCTTTGGTGGGTGAACGACGATTATGCAGATACGAAATGTTTGATACCTCAACATCAATCTAATATATTTTTTCTTAGAATACAATGAAAGTACTCATTTCATAATAATTTAATTAGTTAACTTAATGTTTCCATCCTTAAATAAGTGAAGAAACTTCGCTGTAAGAGATTGTTTGCTATTATTTAACGAAATATCCGGTTTCTTTTGCCTTGCAACACCGCAGAGTGTAATTAGAGGCCTCATGAACCTGCCCCCAGTTAGTCTAATTTCTCGAAGTACTGAGCGAAAGTGAGATACGCTCACTTTCGCTCAGTACATTCCATTATTAATTAATATTATCTCGTTAAATTATATTTTATTTTCTTCTTGACAGTGACACCGCCCTATATGGTAGGTCATCAGAACTCTCTCGAACGATCTATTTTTCACCTCAGTCTATGAGTTTAAGTCGATATCAGGAAATAAATTCATTTTTAATAATACTCTATATTGAAATCTATAGCGATTCAATATAGAGTATTATTAAAAAAAAGAAGACCAATTGGTTTATTTGATTTTAACGCAATCTAGATAAATAATCACTTTATTTGTTGAGCAACTATTGTTAAACCATACATTTTGGTTAACAACACGAAACATTGACACTTAACCATAATTGACTGAATTTATGATTTCAACTGAAGGTGCTTGATGAAAATTTTAGTTCGTCTTATATTTGTCAGGTCAGATGCCAAATGGTCAATGTTGGGGTGGCTCGATTTCTGAACAATGTTTATTGTAGGTATACGTAATTTTTCATTTATTTTGATATTTTTAATTGAATTGTGTATTTGTATAAATAAAAATGAAAACTTTCTTTTTCAAATGTTCGAATATCCAAATATCCGAATATCAAATGTCATCGAATATCAAACGAAAAAAAATAACGATCAACAAATATTTAATATAATTTCTGTAGAAATTAAATACATTATTATTTAACTACTAAGTAAATGCCAAATCAATCAATAAAAGAAGAACATTCGATTGGAATTCCCAGTATATAGTAAATGTAGTAGTGAGCATAGTGAACAATAAAAAAAAAACTTAACCCCAAATCTATGCAAACGCAGACGTTTCCCGCTTGAACCACTTTATTAAACAATTTTGCCAGAGGTGTCAGTTGTCGCCGACCATAAATAGGTTAGTCGGATGACAGTAATTGCGGTTGCGCCAGCCAATGGCAGAAACTAAATTACAAATTCGCCGCCTAATTTTCCCGCATTACCACCTGATGACAACAATAAACAAATAATTAGTAGAGTTGAATGTCGCGTTCGAATTTCGAACACGGTCGCCATATTCAATTATAAAATTGACAGTCTAAAACAGCGATGCACAAGCTTTTTGGCAGCATGATCTGCATCTCAATTGTTACATTACTTACGGGCAGTGAAAATAACGATATCAGTTAATAATATGTATATCTTGGAATGAAATTTATCAAAAAAGTCTCGAAAGTATATGCCATTTTTTCACGGCTTTAAAAAATAATAGGAAGGGTTCAAAGATGTTGAAAGTTTGGTAAACACTGCTGTAATAAATTATACGTGAAACACAAAAACGTTGGACATTACGTTTTTGCTTTTAGACGCCTTATGTCCCTGTCAAATAAAATGAAACTATTGTCTGACTCTTAATGTGTTTTCTATGACTGACTCATTATAATATAACAAGGGCTGTATAGCCGGAGTCGGGAGACCTGGAGTCGTAGTTCTTTGCCCGGAGATGGAGTCAGAGACCTGGAGTGGTGGTTCTTTGCCCGGAGTTGGATTCAGAGGCGTTCAGTCATGCTTCTTTGGCCAGAGTCGGAGTCGTCGCGGCGTTTTGGCCCGAGTCGTAATCGGAGTCACAAATTTTGAAAAGTTTGAACTTTTTATTTATGCATGTAATATATAAAATTGTACTATTGGCCGGATTGGTTGGTTGATATTCAATTGAATGTACATAAATAGGAAAGGAAGGGAAAAAAACATGACGAAATTAAAAATAAATTTAAAATAAGGCGTGTTTTTAGTCAATGCTGGAGCAGGAGTTGTGGCCTTTTTTAAAGACTCCACAGACCTGAATATACATACTATAAACACACGGCTATCTTAGTATGTGATGTTAATTCAGCCTATAGGGTTGAAAATTAAATAACCTTGGCCCAACTAATTCGGTGGCGGGTAGAGAGAGCACCTAGTTCAGAGGTCTGCACGGGCTTGGGTAAGCCCGACCCGGCCTGTGGACCGGTTGGTCCGGGTATCAAACGTTTGTATTCGGGCCTAGGTACAGAAAAAAGATAAATCCGATTATTCCGGATGTATACGCCATTATCGTACATCTAAATCGCATATCGATGGCTTAAAGAATAAATTTTCTATCTCCGTTTTTTGTCAATTGTAGAGGGTAAAAACTGGAGATTTCAAATAGGACTTTCAAACGATTTTTTTACCACCGCTGAAAAACAACAAATAAATGACAGGTGACCATAGAAAATGGTGGAGTTGGATAATTAGCAGTGTAGATTTTAGAACGATAATAGAGTTATCAAATTTTCCTAAAATGTTTTCACAATGCACTCAAATAAGTTTTGGTTCTAAAAAAATACGGGACATGCACATTACATAACAAGATTGAATTATTAAGTCATTTTCAGCCAAAGGTGGAATTAGCAAAATTACTCTTTAAGCCATCGATATATTTATAATTTGATGAAAATACCAGGGCTGTGGAGTCGGTGTCGCAGTCGTGGAGTTGGGACTTTTTGGCCGGAGTCGGTGTCAGAAATTTTGAAAAAGTTGAACTTTTTATTTTCGCATATAATATATCAAATTTGGGTACTGGCCGGATTGTTAGGGTTGATATTTAATTGAATACACATAAATAGGAAAATTAGGAAAAAAGGTGAGATATTATTAGTCGGAGTTGAACTTTTTTTTACCGACTCCACAGCCCTTGAAAAATACTGTCGGGATCAGGTCGGGTTCGGGTCAGATGTTCTGGAATAGGCTTCGGGCTCGGACCGGGTAGAGTTTTTAAATTTCGACCCGTGCAGCCCTCTAATCTAGTTATAATCATATTCACGGGACCTCCAGACCGCAATTGTTAGTTCAGATTTAGTGACCCCTCGGGAAGGAAGCTGGCTTCGTTCTTCGCAAACAATCAACCGTTTGAGAGGATGCCACTCGCCTTTTGGTGTAGGTTGCAAAATTTTCTGTTTGAACGGAAGATTTACTGCTGGATTTGAATAATTATTCATGATTGTACACATTTAGGCAAAATATACTTGCATTATCCGAAATATGAAACATTTCAGGTGTTCACAGTCCAATACTTGGTGGAGTGGTACTATTAATAATAAAAAATAATAAGACATTTATTTGTCAAATTTTAATCGTTTGAATTTTGTAAAATTTATTCATTTATTTATTTATTCAAGATAATACAAATCATGGCATTAGAACTGACGCCATATCGCCATGCATTTGACAAATTTAAATACAAAATAATAACAAATTTTTAGTACTTTTTCCACATGAGATTTATTTCATCAGGACCGGTTCGCTCATGGCGAGCATTATCAACTGATAAGGAATACAATAAAACAGTGGTATTTATGCAAAAGTTAAGTATGAAAAAAAGGTATCACAAACAATTGGTAAAACAACTAAGCAAATAAATTAAAGCAAATTACAAGAAAAATAATTGCAAGAAAAATTTTGTAATTTGCTTTAATTTATTTGCTTAGTTGTTGTACCAATTGTTTGTCATACCTTGTTTTCATGCTTAGCTTTTGCATAAATACCACTGTTTTATTGTATTCCTTATCAGTTGATAATGCTCGCCATGAGCGAAACCGGTCCTGATGAAATAAATCTCATGTGGGAAAAGTACTAAAAGTGTAATTGACAGTGAACACCTTAAAAATACCTGTAGGTAAAAATCACAAAGATTTTATTGTATTTATTTATTTATTTATTTATTTAAGAAAAGCAAATCATGTTACAGCTGACGCCAATGCGCCATGGATTTGACAAATATAAATACATGCATATATATATACATACATGTAAATATATTAAAAATCACAAAGTGAACAAATTAAAAATAAGATGAAATTTAAATAGTCATTTAAAAACAGAGGAAAACATATATAGATATACATACATAGTAAAAATCACAAAGATGAAAACATTGTAGTCATAAGAACAGAGAGAAAAAATTAATAAAATTTAAAACAGTAAGCCGAGTGAGTTCCGACAAAATTAAACATAAATAAATAAAACACAGTACTCGTCTGAACTCACTCACGTCCATTCAAAATATGTCGACATCCGAAGCAATTTCGTTAAAAATCCCTAAAGCTCTTCCCAGTGGCATCCCCATTGGCAGACTGGTTCTACTCTTTGGAAGAACAAACAACTCATGTTTTGTCGCTGACGACCCGGATTTCGCCTTTTGGCATCTTCAGGCATTTCAAGTTCACGGATGTACTTGATTTAAATAAAATTTAGATAAGCCGAAATAGCTATCAACAAATATATAAAATAATTTCTGTAGAATTAAAATACATAGATATTTTTCTAGTCTATATGCTTCACGTCTAATTTAGCTACTATATTGAAAACCAATGTAGTAGCTTCTATTGAAAAGAAATCTTAAACATTTTAATTTTTGTCTTTTGATATCAATGATGCATATTTTGATTTAGTACCTATCATTAAATTGTTTCTATATTTCTATTACCAATTGTTTATCACACCTTTATGAGTCTTTGTTGTCCGCATTGTTTTTGTATAAATAACGCTACATTTTGTATTAATTATCAGTTGAAAATTCTCACGATGAGCGAAACCGGTCCTGATCCAAATAATTTTAATGTAGAATAATAAATGTCTTATTATATTTTAAAATTTATGAAATTAAAAAACCTATTGGTAAGAAGAGCTTTATTCTAGCGATCAGATAGGCTTAGATTAAAGTAAAATTGAAGATTTTTCAAACCTTATTTGAGATACTGGACATGAGTGTTTTTGATGTCGTTCATCGAATTTAACTAAGCCGACATATTTTTTTTGTATTATAATCAGAAAGGCTGTAACCGGGCTGCTTAATCCCTTTTCCCAGCCATAAAATATTAGCAAGGCTAATTAAAGTGTCGTTGACATAAGTCCTTTTTCTGGCCACAAATGTCTATTTTTTTTAAATAAAAATATGAAATTTTCAGCTTAAATCCTTTTGACATAAAGTGTATAAACTTTTGATAATAAATTAAACTAAGGTCCACGTTGTAAAAGCGTTTAAAAGCTTATTTAAATTTTAGTCATTCTAATTTGATTTTAAATTTAATTTAAAAATATATTTGGCCCTACAGCTAATGCTAAGGCGCCAAATATTTTTAAATATGAAAGTCAAACGAGATAAACTATATGAGAAATTTTGTGAATCAGTCGAGAATAAGTTAACGAAAAATGACATACACCCATGTCCAACGAGTTGAGGTAAGCTGTGTGAGGAGTCCATATACTCTGCGAGCTGGGCGAAGACATGGTAAAAAAAAAAAATTTTTTTAAAGATGGTTCTGACGATGGCGTGTGCCGAAATAGCTATCAACGATAAACATATAATTTATGTGGCACTAAAATACATTGCTTTTTTTCACAAAGTTTTATAATGAATTGGCATTTATTCCATTTTATTCGGTGAAAAAAATGACAATGTATTTGAATTCTACGGAAATTATTTTATGTATTTGTTGATAGCTATTTGTGGGCTTCTACATACAGTTCTGGCGATGGCGTACGCCGAAATAGCTCTCAACAAATATTTATATAAAATAGTAAAAGTAATAATACATTTTTAGTACTTTTCCCACATAAAATTTATTTGATCAGGACCGGTTTCGCTCATGGTGAGCATTGTCAACTGATCAGGAATACAATAAAACAGTGATATTTATGCAAAAACTAAGTAAGAAAAACAAGGTATGACAAACAATTGGTAAAACAACTAAGCAAATAAATTGAAGCAAATTATTAGAAAAATAGACTATAAATAAAATGTTTAAGACCTCTTAGCAATGCAAACTAATAAATCAAAAATAAATTGAGTATAAATTAATAAATAGCTTCTGTAGAATTAAAATACATTGTTATTTTTTTCATCGTGTTATAATGGAGTTCTACCAAGTAAATGCCAATACAATCTATATTTTTTTTTATTTTATATCATTCATTTTGGCCGGCTATAAAGAGCTTTAAATTTTAATAAGGAAAACAAAGCGAGCTTTCGCATTTTTCTGCAGTCGTGACAGCGCGGAGTTTTATCGTAATATGTACTTATCTGAAACCTCGTATCTCATTTATGTATGCAAATCCAAGGAAACGGAGATGTATGCACTCAGCCATAAGATTGTGGCCAGAATTTTACTTATATTATCATATCACAAGACCGATGGTATACCGCAATAGCTCAAAGAATTAACATAGCGTATTAATATTAATTTATAATTTAGATCACTTTTAAGGTGTTCACTAACAAAACTTGGTGGAATGGCATTATATTAAAAATAATAATTACACATCATTTTTCAGTTGATAATGCTCGCCATAAGCGAAACTGGTCCTGTTACAATAAATTTGATGTGAAATAAGCAGGGCAGTGGAGTCGGAGTCGGAGTCGTAGCGGCGATTTGGCCGGAATCGTACTCGGAGTCGGAAATTTTGAAAAGATTGAACTTTTTATTTTTGGAATTTTTATGTCAAATTTGGCTTTTGGTTGCATTGATAGGGTTGATATTTAATTGAATACACATAAATAGGAAAATTAGGGGAAAAAAGTGACGATATTGAACTTTTTTTGGTCGGAGTCGGAGTCGGACTTTTTTTCACCGACTCCACAGCCCTGGGAATAATTACTGCAAATGTGTTATTATTTTTACTATATTTTATAATTTCGACTGAAGGTGCATGATGTAATTTAAATATCAAATTTGAAACGTTTTAATTTTGTACTTTTCCATGAGTTTTGTCGCAAACAACCTGGGCTCCGCCTTTCGGAATCATCAGGCATTTAAAGTACATGAATGTACTTTAAGTGACGCGTAGTTAACAGTTCGTATCGTTTATGTACAAAATGAAAATAAGATCACTACGCTTAATTGTTATTAACTTAATCTATATCGATTGATAAATCGACTGTAAAAAAATCTGCTCTTACAGGGAAGTATTTCCGACACGAAAGCGATGACGTTGACCACTGCTCAACGGGCCCACATTATCACATGAATTCTGAAAATGTTTAAAACCGGTTTTGCTCACCGCGAGCATTGTTAACTTATCGACTGATCAACTGAGTGAAACCGGTCCTGACCATAATTATAATACATGAGAAAATAGTGCCTATCCACCAAGAAGTGAAGACTTGATAAGGTTTGGTTGGGTTAGGTTAAGCTAAATTTGGATCTTTGCATAATCAAATATTTTAAAAAAAAATGCGTTTTGTCGGGGGACATTTTGTCGCGTAGATATTTTGTCCGGGGACGTTTTGTCGTAGATCCGTTTTATTTCACGTGAAACGGTTACGGTAATCGTGAGCATCATGAGCTGATGAATCATATAATTTTTATAAATTAATTTGTGAAAGTAGAAAAAAATGCTTTTTATTTGCTTAAAATAATGCTTCTTCACCAAGAAGTGACAGTTAAGACCATATAAGTGGTATTATGTTTTGTTAGTTCGGAAAATCAACAATAAGTAATATCAAATTTATTTTTGTTATGAAAAAACTGACTGAATATTAAATCTCGTCGAAGTTTTAGAGGGCACAATATTCAAATTAGCCCCCATCTAAAAGATCACCTTCGCAAACAAATCTATTTAATTTTCCTATTAAATTTATAACGCTTGTATTTATTCGCCGAGTTCGGGCGGGCCAGGCATTTGGGAGTTTCTCGTTTAAAACAAACATTAATAAAAGAGATCCTCTTAAATCCAGTGACGGCGAGTCCGTGTGCTCTCATACATGTCAATTTATTACCCACCCCTGGAATTTCAGAACTGAATTTTATCGTTAAAAGTTTGTTTCAAATAGACTGATGCGGTTTCGTCCGATGAATTTTATCCGAGATAATTCTAAATAGGACCAAAAAACCGATTATTACTAGATGCTGGTTCGTGTACAAATATTCGGTTGACCGTCTAGGCTTTGTTAAACGTTTTTGTATTAGCTTATTTTATGATATTTATCACTGCGATTTTGATTGATCAAATATGTTAAAATAACTTTGATTCTTTGGCAAAGTTAAAAAGTTTGTGACTTTCTTGGGCTTCTTCACGCTCATTGTATCGATCAATTGAGTCATATAATATCAAAAGTAGATCTATTCACTTTGAGAATTTTAGAGAAAAACGCGGAAAAACGTTTTATTAAACTTTTTGAGCTTTATTTAAAAATTTTACAAACCATTAGAACAAACAGTGGCCAAATAGCAAAGCCTTAGGGTAACTCTGTGATTGGTCTAAAGTATGATTGACCATTGACGGACGGGGTGCTTGCAAAAGGAAGATTAATTTTTCCGTACTTGAAGAGATTGGTCGAACATCTGAATTGAAAGTCCATGCTATAGAAGTGTTTTAAAATCCAATGAATAGGAAAGAACTCTTGCAAAAATGGTTGAATCTTCCTTTGTACCCCCCAACACCCCGTCACCAGCCGTCACTGACCATACCATTATACTTTCGTTTCCAAAGTCTTAAACCGTTCTGATTTTGACACCGACCATCACTTCTTTCGTCAGTTTCTAAAAATATGGGATAGCTCTACTTTTGATAATATGTATACGACTTAATTTACAAATTTTGAATCGTTTCAATTGTTTACTTTTTCATGGCCTTTATCGCTAACTACCCGGGTTTCATCTTTCGAAATCTTCAGGCATTTAAAAGCACGTTAACTTGAACTGACGCGTAGTAAACAGTTTGTATTTTAAAAAAAAAATAGAGTAGAGCGACAAAACTCATGGTGTCACCTACAGTCGAAATCCTGAATTATATTTTACTTTGTAAAGGTATCGATATCTTTAACATGTTTTATAAATGCTTCATTAGAAAAACTCGTTTAAATTTTATTTTAATAAACAATGCAGAGATCAAATGATCTTGTACAGTCAAGTACCATGGACTTAACCTAACGAAACACACCGCGATCAAAAATCGCCAAGCTAATTCGACACAAGCAAGATTGCACTTTACGCGAAGTGCTAGAAGTAAACTTACCCTTAAAAGTAAGCTTCTCCCTGTATATAGGAACAACTACCGAAAAATATACCACATTATGACATGTCACAAACATTAACTAGGGCACACAATCCAATGAATACGGATTTTGAAATAAGCATAATTTTTCAACCAAGTTTTACAATGTCGACATGGGAGTTGTAAGAGTTAAGATCATGACCAGTTTCGCTCATTGCGGGCATTATCAACTGATGATAACAAGTCAGTGTGGGATTTTCTAAATAGCATTTAGTGCGTTATTTGTACGTTGTGCGTTATAATATTTTCAAAGTAATCAAGTATGATATTGGTGCCTCAAGTGCTACGAATCATTCCCTTTACTTAAACATCCGTCGAATCATAAAATGGGGACATAGCGAACCCCCGGGAAACTGATATTTTCATATTACGATTAATTGTTTGTCGTCTGCCCGTTGAAAACTCAATTAAAATGTTACCTTACGCAAATGATGACATTAGTTTTACAAAATTGAGAAACCAATATAAATTAAGTTCGACGTCGAAAACCTAGGCAAGCCGAGCAACCAAATTGAGACTAATTAATATCACTTAAAAATAAACGGCGCCACTGTATATTGGCACTTCGACCATATTAAAAATTAGCTCACATTGTTTTGAATACAAATTGCAGCCTGCATGCGTAACGAATTAATTCTACGGAGGTACATGAATAAAGAAATTAACCTTAAGCTTTGTGGAACTTAATTTTTTGTATAAAATTAATAATAACTTATTTTATTCGACAGTTTGTGTGACACGTGTTTCGCTATTTCAAGAATAAGGTTTGCAATCCCAGGATCGCGAAAATTTTCAACACCTGATGCCGAAAGGTGAAACCCGGGTCGTCAGCGACAAAACTCATGGAAAAGTACAAAAATTCAAACGATTCAAATTTGATATTGAAATTCCATCAAGCACCTGCAGTCGAAATTCTTAATCTAATCATATATAAAAATAATAATACATTTTTAGTAATTTTTACACATAAAATTTATTTGATCAGGACCGGTTTCGCTGGTCACTGTCAGTTGACAATGGTCGCCATGAGCGAAACCGGTCCTGATCAAATAATTTTTTTGTGGAAAAAGCACTAAAAATGTATTATTATTTTTATTATAATGCCTTTCCACCAAGTATTGACAGTGAACACCCTAAAAGAATCATATATGTTCCTGTCGTGCTCACTAGCTTCTAACCATCGTTTTTCGTTGGCATATTTTGGAGCCATCTTAGTCAGAACTGTAGTCAGTGACACGTTTGGTATAACACAGTTATTAACCAATTTAAAAGTTGAACTAAAGTTATGATTGTTATGTAATCGATAGTTATACTTTTAAATCCTGTAAATATATTACTATTTCGATTTATAAATATTACTTAAGAACAATAATCTTCAGTCTGTAAAACAACAAAACGCGTAAAAATCTTTTGATTTCATTCATATAGAAAAAATAAACACAAATACTACAGCCGGTGTCGAAAAACACGCATCGGCCGTGATAAAAAACAATATTGAATAATATTATGGCAATTTTCCAATTTATTTTTTAATATACAAATACAATGGAACCATTATGCGGACCATTTAACTTGTGTTTCTTTATGAAATCATTAATCCGCTGCTTAACAAAGATGTACGGCTTATTTCATAAAAATACTTGGCATGTATTTCCGCTAACAATGGCCGGATCTGTCTTCGAGTGTCAATATCATTGAATTCAAAAAGTTTCACAAGGCAGTCGGCCATCTCTTACCTGCAGTGTTATGTCGAGAAAGCATCTGGCTTCATTAGGGAATGCTTACCACTTCAGCAATCACGCCCTCCTGTCAGCAACGATATGAAGGGAATGCAACTTGAATATGAAAAAGGAGGCAGCTCCATCAAAAAGATATCCAAAACAAATGATGGATTCGGGCTTAAAATTTGGTTATAGACAATTTCATAAATTAACTTATCCATGAGATTGATTCATCAATACATATAATGAGAAGCAGGAGAGCTCGATCGTTGCAGTGGTAAGCAATTCCGAATGAAGCCAGTTCAAAAGATCATATTGAGATTAAAGATTAGGGAGTGTCAACGAGAAGAATGGCTCTTGGTCAAAGATGATTTTCAGATACCTTCTGCAGGTAAGATATCTTTGGATAACAGTGATGGCCTTGTGAAACTTTTTAGAGGTTTCATGAACAAACTCGTGAATAGTAGGCCTTTTTAAATCTTTGTGTAGCAGTGAATTAAGCACGTACCATGGAGCATCACATATTTGCCGCCATGGCTTGTTCTGAACTATCTGGAGAGTCTTCAAATATTTCACGTGAGCAAAAAGACATACTATTGAAGTGGTAGAACTGCTAAGTGGAAGCGTAGCGTGTAGTGCAGCGGATAAGCACGTGCTACACAAATACAGGTTGCTTCAATGCCTTATGTAATTGGCGAACCTCCTGCTACCGCTAACGCCGTTTTTATAGCCAATGATGCATTTGTGTACAGTGGAACCCCGATCTTGCGTTCTCGCATTATACGTTTTCCCGTGAGGTGCGTTCATTTTCTATAATCCCGGCATTTAGTTCATATATAAAACTTTCCCGCATTCATCGTTTCCCGCATTTAACGTTTGTTTTATACGGTCCTTTGAAAAACGTAGAATCGGGGTGTCACTGTACACGTGTTTTCCCACTGCGATGTTTTACGCTGCCACCGAGGCCGTACACTTAGGTTCATCGTAGCCTTTTTACTGTGGACCTAAAATAGGTCTAGTTTTCCGCTCCTTTACCTCCAAGCTCCTGACAAAGTCAAGCCACCGCACCCTCAAGCATCTGATTTCGAAGAAGTCTATTTTTACTGATACAAAATAATACCGCCCGAGCTTTTACATCACTCGATCGATTATTCTCACCCCTGTAATGAAGTTGTTTTCGCCGGGTATCAAAACACACAGATAGTTAATTGTACCGAAGGATCCGTGTTTCTTTAGCAGTGACATCGCGTGTTTATCGCAATTTTGTTGTAAGTCTAATAACCCGGCCGTGGAAGCACTCTAATCAGGTGGGAGTGCCGTTAAATCTATTTCCATCAATGGCGAAATGTGATTTTATGTCTTTTTGACACAGTGCCTATTCAAACTAAAATGCCATCGAAGTATAAAAAGAAAGATTCCACACTGCTGGATATGTGCTAGAATAATCAAGGCTTTTGCGTGCTTGTCATATTCTTTGGTTACTGGCTCTAATCTCAGCACGGCCACTTATATATTATACTAGTATTGCTACCCGGCGTCGCTCGGACTAAGCGACCAATAATTATTTAATGTTATATCAATCGACATAATTATATCACAAAATCTAACATCCAAAATAGAGTTAAAATAAAATCACAAACTTTATTTAATTTGATGACAGCCCCATTCTCGCCCATTAAAATGTCCAAATTCAAGGAAAAAATCTAATTTGCTGTCAAAGAAATGTCAAATAATACCTTCACGTAAATAATAAACATTATTATTAATAATAAAAGCCGGGAAAAGTTCAGTAGAAGACTAATTTATTACATTTTGACTAAATGTCTTCGCCGATAAAAATTTAAACATATTTTCTTTCATATTCGTTTTTATGGCAACTTGCACCAACAAACCAAAAGGGAATTACAGACCCACAGACATACATACGCCGTTTTGGTTTTATATATAAGATAATACATTTTGAATTACGACTAGAGGTGCTAGATGTATTTAATAGAAAATTTATACTTTACACGTAAGCTACAATAACATGGCATTTGAAAAATTTGCAAATTTATTCGGGGATCGGTATAATCCTTTTTTTTTAAATATAATTTTAGGGCTACATATTTCAGCGTACATAATCAGGAGGTAATTTTCAAAAGTGGCCAATTCCAAAATAATTTTTTTTAACTGCCAATTTTAGATTAAGCTTTTGAGACCCTTTTTCACACTAACTGTAATTTTTTAATTTAAAACATATTTTAAAAATATTGGTAATAAACACAAATTTATGAGGAAAAAGTAATGAAAATATCTCACATTCTCAATTTTTTAACAAATGGATTTGACCAAATTTGATAATTACCTCCTGATATGTAATACCGTAATTAACAGCGCATTGTTCACATACCGTACGTGCAAGATCCAGTTTTTCACCTGTTTATTACAATGTGACCTTAACACGTGTGTCCATGTTATGTTTCTATATTAACAAATATAGGAGTGAATAGTCCGAAGATGCCTTTGAAGAAGGCGAAACACTTGTCACAATTAGTAACACAATACGTGGAACAATTAAAGTTATTTTAAATTTTATATTAAATTTAATTCATTCTACTTGTTATAAATAAAAATTTCGACGGAGGGTGCTTGTTTTCGAATATTGTACTTTTCCATGAGTTGTGTCGCTAACGACCCGGGTTTCGTCAGTTCAAGTACATCTGTGCACTTTAAATGCCTGAAGATGCCGAAAGGCGAAACCCGGGTTGTTACAGTGCAAAATTCACACAGTTCAAATGTTCATTCTACTTGTGTTGTACCAAAAGTACGTCCATACTTCTTCAAAGCCTTTTTAATGCGTTTTTTTGTGCGATTTCCCGCGGAACCAATCTACCGTATAAAAAATGTTGAGGTGTATATTGATTTAAAAATCAAAAATTAAAAATTTTGAAAAACGCACCCGAAGCCAGCAACGTCGATCCATCGACCAAAAACCCGACACCGTGTATGTGTAATAGAGCACATTTAATATGTGTAATAGGCGAGAGGATTTTTCCGAATCAAAAAACATCGATAGCTAGCATTGGTAATATGCCTATTTTAGCACAGTAGCGTCCCTCCTGAATATAAACCGATAGGTACACAAAAGATTCTAGCGATTCCAGTGCTCGGAATAATTTCTCGGAGGAAAATACAATACCAGTCAAACAGTGGCGCGCAGTTTATATAAAACAAATAAATTCAAAAAAAACTATCTACTTTTGTTGTACTAACTTACAAGTTAGCGTTCACAGCGTTATCGTGTTAACCATCTGTATCACCGTGGAGTAGCATTATACGACAGTTGCGATTGGTATCGATGTACAATACACAAATTTAACCCATTGAATACGGTAAGAAAAATAACAATGTATTTTAATTCAACCGAAATAATAAAATTTCTGTAGAATTAAAATATTGATTGAGTAGGCATTTACTTGGCAGAAGTCCATTATAATACGGTGAGAAAAATAACAATGTATTTTAATTCTACAGAAATTATTTTATATATTTGTTGATAGCTATTTTGGCTTACGCTATCGTCAGAACTATGTTTTAAACGTGCATTAGAACAAGCTTATATACCTCGGCGAGACAGGGTACACTATACATCTTCTTCTCTGTTTCACCATCTTAATTTTATATGGACCAAATGGTTAAATAGCAAACATATTAGACAAAACATTACGATGCCCCCTGCCAGGAGTGGAAATGGTTTGACCTGTTAGGTGCCGGCTAGGATTAGTATGGCCGTTCACGGAAGGCCGTGATTTTCTTTCAAAAAATAAAACCTAATAATTTTATACTTTTTGCACATATTTTAATGGTACATCACAAACACTTTCCATATAAATACACGATGTGTCATTTACGTCATTATTTGTTCAAAAAACAAACCAACGAACGTTTCACAAAACTTCAGGGTAGTCACAACACTCACACAGAAAATACGTTGATTCGAACTGATTCATAATAAATTTAATCTTCAATGTAAAAAAAAATTCGTTAAAAATTCTTAAAGCAAATAAATACTCTTCCACTGAGTGGCATGCCTCAAAACAAGGTTCTACACCAGTGGTTCTCATGTGCGGCCACCAGAGGATTTTGCTGCGGCCACCAACAGCTTGATAGTTAATATTGATATTTAATAAAAATGTGTTTTTACAAGTTTACTTGTCAACAAAGACACTGAAAATTGAATATTTTGTATGCATTGTATTGTGCATCAAGAATTGTTAGTTTGCAAAAACATAAACACATACGTGCTTAAGTATTTTTGACAAAAAAGAATCAACACAAAAATTTGGTGCGGCCACCAGACATTTTCGTAAGACCACTGATGTTCCTAATTCGGCCACCGCCAAATTTTACGTGAGAACCACTGTTCTACACATACCCTGCTAGCGACACATTTCAACACAACGAAATAGCTCTTTTTAAAATCGACATATTATAGATAACTATTCAATATCTTTAAAGTTCAAGTTTTACATAACGATTCCAGGATATTTCAATATATGCACGATATTTTAAAAATGTTATAAACGTTGCTCGTGGCCTTTTAACCACGTTTCAAATAGAGCGGCCACATGAACCAGACATACCAGAAGACCGCCCAGCAGTCGGGACTCCTGCGGAAGATCACCCCACAGTTACCGATGGGGGCGCCAGATATCCGCGTGGATTACTGACTGCCGCGGTCGCCTGTTTTGGCTGCCTTCATCTACCCGATCAGACGATCCCTGAGGATCATAATCCATCATCCGACCACTATCAACATCATTATCTATCCATCACCCTCGACCGCCAGCAACCTCGATCTTCAAGCCACCGCGGTCGCCGTCGAAGCTGCGTGTTTACACCCGCCGAAACTGAGTGTTTACACCAAACATGACTGATTAAGGAATAATCTGCATGGAACACTCAAACTGAAGCAAGCCGACATGTGCGACTGCAAAGGTTGCCAAGATCCTACAACTACTCGACCACTATCATCATCCGACCGCCAGCAACAACACCGACCAAAGCATCATCTCCACCCCCACATCTTCACCATGATTACCAAGCCTACCGGTTGCCGTAGAAGCCAGCTAACGCCAGCCGAAGCAAGCGCCGCAATGGCTGCAAAGATTTTTCCACAACATAAAGCCCCACAGATGAAAGGGATTAGGCTAACGCCCAAGTCCCCGTTAAAGTTGTAACTACAAAAGTCAAGTCAAGTCTGCGTGTAAACACGCGCATTTTGTATGGCCGGCCCTACGAGCAGGATATTGTTTGGGGTGTAAACACGGCCGCGACATCGAAGAATAAAATATTAATTGCAAACAAAAAAAAATTATAACATATTTTGTTTTGTTTTCCGTAAATATAAGAAGCATATTATTACTTATTGAAGGAATTGATATTTCTTATTCAATTTTAAAACGCAAATTCTAAAAAAATATTCAAATAATTAAATATTACTTTCAAATAATTATCTAGAAGCTTATGCATACAGTTTGGATCTGGATCTTTATTGCATTCATCTGTCAACATGTGTTTCTCTATTGACGGTGATTTTAGGAAGCGTATCGAACTGAAATGCATTTATACACTCAATAACATATGGCCACAGATTTCTTACCAAATATTAAACTTTTTATAAAACTCTTTTGCTTATTTCAAACATATAATAAAAATAATGTGACTCGCAAAAATCACTGATTGACACATCTAGTTTCAATATATGAAAAAATATTAACATTTCAATAAACAATAAGAGAATGGCAATGGATAATAGATGACAACATACTACCGCCGTACCGGTACGGCGATACTAATCAAAGGGTTAAATCTGTTAAAGTTATCACAAGTATCCTTATCAAAGACACGTGTCTGCACGCCACTGCAGACAACGACGATGAAATGAAATTTGACATATTGGAAGATATAAAAGTCGACGACCATGTTTCTTCACATCGTTTTTTTTTATTTACAAAGAAGCTGAGTCGTTTTTATGTCCCTTCGAGACTCGGGGTATATCATTTATGACTGGATGTGAAAATCTCTAGGGGTAATTTTGAAATAATATGAGGTGAAATGTCATATATCTTTTTCTTTATTGCCTCAAATATGGCTCAACTAAAGTTACAAATTTCAATAAAAAAGACTATTCTCATATTTATTTGATTATATTTTCGAAATGGTTGCTCTCAAGTTTCATGCATTATCATTTCGATGGCTAATAACGATTTGTGTTTACGTGCTACGATTCTAGACTCGAGTACTGAAAATTTTATCCAACAACAATCCCCACGGCTTTACACTCTTCATTAGAATTACATAAATATGCTCAACTTTGCTTAAAAATATATGATGATGATCGTATGAGATTCGATCTGGACCGGTTTTGCTTATGGCGAGCATTAAAACTGATCCAATAAATTTTATGTGGAATAATTACTAAAAATGTGTTATTATTTTTATTATAATGGCCATTCCACCAAGTATTGATAGTGAACACCTTAAAAGTGACCAGTTAGTTGTTGCATTGACTGACAAATAATTATGATGGACAAAAATGCTAAATGAGGTAGGGCGTCATCGACGGACGTCGTCTATGCAAACATTGTAATTTACACACGGTGAAAAAATAGCAATCTATGTTAGTCCTACAGAAATTATATTACATACGGCTATTTCGGCTTACGCCATCGTCAGAACTATTCCCCTTCAAACACAATCCCTTCCCACCTTTCCTGATCCCAAAGAACGACGCATAGTGACAGCGATTAGCTTATCACTAGTCCTGTCCTAGTCTTCTTATCCTTGCTATCCTTAATCTTTTCGAAAAAGCGAGGTTGAGCAACTGAGTAACAAGCAGTTCTCGTAGAAAAACATATGTTGAGATAAACTCCGCGAGGAGTCCATATGCTCCAAGTTGGGAGCGGACATGGTAAAAAAAAATATATACTGACAATATAATATAATCAACCATATATAATTTAACTTCAATTCAATGCGGAAAGTCTGGAACTCTCGGTTGTACTCGGTCAGAACCAAGTGCCACTTATTCAACGCATGCATACTGACTTAGATGCTTTACGGTTGTGAGTCATGGCACATTACAAAAGCACAGGGTAACCGTATACTGTGCTTCGAAAACAGATGCCTGCGACGAATATTAGGAGTACGGTGGTTTGACTGTCAGGAACATGGAGGTAAGAGAGCGGACAAACTATCCCCTTATTACGTCCAAAATAAAAAGGTGACGATAGACCTGGCTTGGACATGTGCTGCAGATGTCCCAAGGGAGCCTGAATCCTTCCTGCCTCTTTAAACAACCTGATGAATCCCGACTTCTCAGAAGGCCTTTGATGACCATTCATAGGATGTACTCAGGGGAGCTACGGGACGCTGGGATGACCTGGGAAGAAGCGAGGAAGTTGGCGGGTGATAGAGAATCCTGGAGGCACCGTGTGAGGGCCATGTGCTCCGAAAAGGGAGCGGATATGGAAAAAAATATATTATAATTTATATTGGACTAAAATACATCCAGTCCATGGCGCAGTGCCAACGTTATTGGCTTGCGTGCCGGACCGCCAGGGTTCGATTCCCGGTAAGAACGGATTTTTTCAGTCGATAAATCTGTTCAAAGGCATGAGTTGTTGAAAATCCCTTCCCACCTTTCCTATCCCAAAGAGCGACGCATAGCTAGAGCGATTAGCTAATCACTAGCCCTGTCCGAGTCCTCGTATCCTTTCCATCCCCTACTCTCTTCGAAACAAGAGAGGTTGAGCAACTAAGTAACAAGCAGTTCTCGTAGAAAAATATATGTTGAGATAAACTCCGTGAGGAGTACATAGCTATTTTTGCACCGTGTTATACCATGAGTTCTGCAAAGTAAATGTCAATTCAATCGATAATTGACAATTCGAGATATTTGCATGCATCATGTGGAGAAAGTTCTAGAATAAAATTTTGCAGCTCTCTTGCCGAATGGTTTTTGGAAAACATTTCAAAACACTGATGGAATTATTCCGCACATTTCCAGGATAAAGAGATTCAAACGAGGAGGTTGTCAGCTCCCGACAGGATGTTACACAAGGGCATAATATTTCAAACGTAAAAGGATATTTTACTTTTGCGCCGTATAACAATGTATTTGAATGAGAATTTGATAAAGGTTGTGTTAATGCATACCTACTATATGTGTCATACAATAAATAAATCAATTCATATAATATATAACTCATTTGCCGCCTTATAAGGGTTACGACTATAGTTGTGGAGTCGGAGTCGTCGCGGCGTTTTGGCTGGAGTCTGGATTTTGAACATATAGAACTTTTTATTTTTGCATACTGCATGTATAATTTGGCTATTGGCTGAATTATTTAAGTTTGTGTCGTGCTTTTTAATTAACAACTCCACAGCCCTGGTTACGACTACAGGAATAATAAAATAATAAATCTTTGTTTGTACTTATTCAAAATTAGATTTATGAGAATCAGGGCCGGTTTCGCTCAATACGACTATTTTCAACTGATACATAAATACAGGGTTGTCTATACGAAAACTGTGACAAACAATTGGTTTTAAAAATATGCAAATAATAGGAAAAAATATCCAAACGTGAAAATTATGGGAAAATAAATACAAATTGGAAAGCAAGAACTAAGAATAATAATCATAATTGATAAGTCTATACTTCGGTCCCTATGGTCTAGCGCAGTGGTTCTCACGGCATATTGCGCTGTGGCCGCATCGTTAACAATAGCGGTCTCATGGAAATGTCTGGTGGCTGCACCAAATTTTTGTTTTGAGTCTGTTGTGTTTGAGGTATGTTAAATATACCTAAACATGTTTGTCAATTTATTATTGGTATTAATTGCATACGAAATATTTCATTTTCAGAGTCTTTGTTGACAAATTAACTTGTAAAACCACATTTTTTTTCAATTTCAGACTTTTTTATGAAGCTCTTGGTGGCCGCACATGAGAACCACTGGTCTAGCGGCAAGAGCTTTGCCCTAGCGATCAGGTGGGCCCGGGTTCAAATCCCAGGAAAGTCAGATTTTTCAATCGAAAAACAGATCTTGGACATGTGTTTATGTAATTCTTCATTGGGTTGTTGTCGTACGATTCATTATTTATCATCGAGTTTATCTCATTGGACGCATTGGCATTAGATGTAATGACAATTTTTTTAAATTTTTTAATTAAATTAACTTAAAATGTTACACACCTTTTACGAAAAGAATTTTATACATAAAAAACCAATAAAGTAAGAATGGTCACTTACAATGAAATTCAAAAAATAATTAATTAAATAATAATCATATTCAGAATTCTTAAATATTATTTCATGGCGATGATGCACCGCCTGCGGCCCGCAATGACGTTTCATGCGGCCCAATATGAAAAATATCTATCCTCCAATTCCTTCAAAACTTTTTTCGGACGACGGATGTACAATATCGGTATAGTCGGTCCCTGCAACACACATTATATTCAGTACTACCGCCATTTACATATTTTATTTATACCCTGTATATTGGACGATACTCGAGATGATCGAAACCGGTCCTGATCTTAATCAGAATACACGTTGAAGGAGAACCGCATAGTGTATGTTTTAATAATTAATTTAATGCTTTTCCACTAAGAAGTGACAGTTAAAACATTAAAAGAAATCTCCAATGCATTTAAGAAGACGATATTGTTTTTTAATTATATTAAAAAAAACTGAACTGATCTCTTGTTATAAATCAATAATAAATTAAATGGATATATGGTCACGGGACAGAATTTTTGTAAAGATTTATGAAAAATAGGTACATTAGTGGGACCCTGTGGTCTAGTGGCAAGAGCTTTGTTTTAGCGATCAGGGGACCCGATTTCAATTCCCGGCAAGGTCAGATTTTTTCAATTGAAAAAAGATATCTTGGGCTGGGTGTATGTTATTTATCGTTGATTTTGTTCACAACTGATTCATTACTTGTCCTCGAGTTAATCTCGTATGACTTTCACAATTAAGAATATTTGGCGCATTGGCGTAAGCTGTAATGCCAATTATTTATTGTTTATATTTACAATAAATATAAAATAACATAAATTTTGATTTTATATACACTAAAAATACCAATGTATTAAAGTCATAATTTTGCGGTGCCGCATTTAGGTGTGGAACAAATTATCAACATTTAAGCAAAGTTTGACTTAAGAACTGATACATAAGAAGATGCCATGCATGTAAGAGCTTTTCATGGCTTTTAGTCAGGGAAAGCAGAGGTGTTCAACCATTCACAATTACTCAGCCATGCAGTAGTTATAGTTAGTTAAGCCATTTCAATCAATTGAATTAAAGTGAAAATTATACCATGATTAAACATCGTGTTATGTGAGTATCATAAAATATTGTATTAATGGTTTTAAAAGTGTTCGACAAAAGTTACCCCACAAACCACGACATGATATTTTGTAAGATTTCGTGTGATGGGCTCAAATCCTATCATATACATAATAATATGAAATTAATCCTTATCCATCGTGTTATGATGTTTTGCTTGGTCTGACAACGCTTCGTGTAATCGACCAAAGGTTTTAAGGATTTTTTGGATATTTTTAATAGAAAAAAATTACCTATGTGTCCTTACACACTTACACACTTACCTTTATTGTATCACAAATGTCAGGAAAATAGATCTAATAAAACAATTAAGATCTCTGATCTTGATTCGTCTTTGCAAAAAAAAAGAAAATGGTAGGTTATTTTGGCTAATCCTCTCAAAAAAGTACGGCTGAAAAGGGGTTAAGTATATTTATTACGTCACAGATTTTTGTATTGAGATTGAAAACATTGTTAGAAATAAAATTAGATTTAATTGAAAAACGATTAAATATGGTTTACCAAGTCTCTTCGCAATGATGCAATTCTTTTTTACGAGAACTGCTTGTCACTCAATTGATCATACTAACTATTTTCAAAAAGAGTAAGAGTAGAAGGAAAGGGGTGAAACAGAAGACTAATGGTGAACTAATCGCACTCGTTGCGTTCTGCTTTTAATATCACATAGATGGGAAGGAATTTTTAACACCAAAGACATTCTCGACATCAAATAGAATCGATTTGAAAATTTATCTAGGAAACTGTCCGTAATGGGATTCGAGTCTTTGAGCATAGTAACCCAAGCCTTTAATATATTGATAATACATTTTAAAAGTGTAGACTTAAAATGGTTGGAATAATAATAAGTAGTAAATAATTAAATTTCATCTATTTGGTATGGATATTATTTTACATATGTATGAACAAACGATTGTTTCCCTCAGCGTAAAACTCATTTTTGACGAATCAATCAACAGATTCAATCAACTGAGTCAATCAAATAAGTCAATCAACTGAGTCAATCAAATGAGTCAATCAACTGAGTCAATCAATGGGCCAGTTCATTTATAGTAAAAAGTCATTTTTAATTAAGCAAAGTATAATATTTGCAATGTGTTGAATATCGCTGCCTATGTATATCTACGCTATCGGGAAGGATATTACCGGAATCTTTCCTGTAAGCGCGACGCTCATGCGGTGACGTTGCGATGCCTGAATATCTCACGACGCCATGCTTTACGTCGAGCAAGTGTTTATTACACTATCTAAATTTCCAACGCCAAACTTTTCGCCCCTCTCGATGATGAGGCGGTAGCTTAGAACCGATGTCATTATTCATACATCGAAAATGCTAAGTTAACTATTATAATATAAAATTTAAAATAACTTTGGTTATTCCACGTACACCCAAATCTCTTTTTGTGCGATTTCAAAGTCATGCGGTTTTTAAATACAACATGTTTTATTATAATATAAAATTCAGTGTAAAACCTTTGTTTATTACAATGTGACCTTGACACTTGCGTCTTTGTATATGTTATGTTACCATATTAAGACATTTTCCGCGGAACGCTTTTACCGCACGAAAAAAAAGCATGTTATTTGTTCATAATGTATACGCGCAATTCAGTGATTCATCTGTTTAAATCAGCGGACTACCATCAAAAATTTAAAGCAAGATATTTGTATATTTTAAAATGATGTTCAAAATGATATATTGATTTTCCGCGGAACGCATTTACTTGGTAGAACTCCATTATAATACGGAAAGAAAAATAATTGAGACAATTCTACTTCGCCTATTTTATATATCTTTGAAATCATTTCGGACTACCCTCAATCTTCAAACAAGAGGCGTAGATTCTAATATTTTAAAATAAATTACAAAATGGAGTTTGGGATTTTTCCTTTTTACACTTGGTACGCCCTCTTTTCCGTATGATAAAAAAGCATCGCAAAATTTCAAAAATAAATTCTTATCAATGATCAATTCTTTTCATTGTTGGTCGTTTTCCGAATTGTCATTTATTTGTTGTATCGTATGTGATCGAGAGCATGGCTTTAACAATGTAGGTATTCCCCGCAGTTCACTAGACAACATTCAGAATGTATACTAGCACAACCGCAAACCATATAAGCTATTATTGAGGCCCCCAATCGCGTGCCTGTTGCGCTGATGGATAAATCCGCTACTGCTCATAGTGCCATCCCCATCGGCTGTAATACCTATTCATTTCAAAAAAGGTTGTGCAACTGAGTAATAGGCAATTCTCGAATCTAAACTTAATTTAAGACAAGATTTATTTATATTACATACGTATGATTGGACACATTGGAAGCGGACTTGGTTAAACATACAGTAGAACCCCGATCTAACGTTCTTGCATAAACCGTTTTCTCGCGTGGTTCGTTCATTTTCTATAGTCCCGGCGAAACATCCGTAAGAACAATGTTAAAAAATCCCGCATTAAACGTTCCACGCTTTATCGTCTAAGAAGTATGGTCCCGCTGTTAACTGATCATCTGTGTCTTCTGTAGATCACGATGCCGAAAAACGTAATAATGAACCTGGAATGACATTTACAAAAACGTTATTGGCTTTCGAACAAGTGAAAATATTTTTCTACTTCAATGATATAGAAAAATATGCAAATTTGAAGGTTCTCTGCTAAAATTGAAGTGCCAAACTGTAATGAAGCAACGTAGTACAAAGAACATTTAAAAAAAATGAATGGTTTAGGTATAATAAGAAAGTCTTTTAATAAATAAGTTTTTTAAGGCATGTATTTAATGGGTCAGTAACTAATTCAAGTTTTGGTCAGTTAAATAAATAAATGGTCAGTTAATATTATAAACGGTCAGTAATATATTTTAATGGTTAGTTATTTATTAAAAATGGTTAGTATTTAATTTAAATAGTCAGCTATTTAAAAAAAAATGATAAGTTTTAGTTTGACAGCTTGTGAATTTTATCAAATATGTAAATATCGTAATAGGCAATTTTATGACATACTGTTTTTATTTTAACTGACCATTTATTATTTTAACTGACCATTTAATATTTTTAACTGACCGTTTTAAGTATTTATAACTGACCATTTATCGAATTAGAATCTGACCAAATAATTAGTAGTCGTTTTTTAAAAGTATATTTTAAGCTTTACCGTATTACTCGTTTCCCGCATTTAACGTATCGTTTTTTCTAGTCCCTTGAAAAACGTAGAATCGAGGTTTTGCTGTAATGAAAAGCAATAATATTCAAATTCAAATAAAAATGACCGTTATCGTGTAGCAACAGTCCATCCTCGTGGCAACAAGTTCGGCTGTATATATTATTGCTTGGCAAAAATCACCGCTTGAACTTTCGCAAAGAGCTTTTGGTATCGACAAATTGTTTCTTTCACGCGTTACGCTCCCATGTAATATTACGGCTGATTTGATAAGGCAGGCGAGCTTTTATGATACAGCCTATCATGTAAGTGGAAAACACGGATTTTATCACAATTATCGCAGTGTTTTTTTTGTAATATTTGTTCACATTTTTATTCGTTTCTGTTTTTACCGTGTGTGAAGTAATTGACTGGTCATAATTCGTGTTTTAATAATTATAGGAAAATCAATAATTTTCCTATAATTATTCATATTTTAAGTGGCGCATGAATGAGACAACCTGATCGTGTTCTTGTTTATTCTAGACTGGTGATATCAAAACTGTGAATGCGACTTCTTATCTACATCTTTTAATGTAAAAAGCATCCATTTGATTTGGAATCTTCGTTGAAAGAGGCGGTTTGAGATAAGATAATGTTATCTTAACGCGTATGGGCAGTGAAGTTTTTATCCTGGCAATTGGTAGCGACAATATAAATGGTTTTCGGCCAATATTAATCCGACTTATTTTCAAAATCATACTTTTTACTGCAAAAGATGTAGAAAACAATGATTTAAAAATACCAAAAGTTTACACATTGTATCACTAATATTATGATAGATATTTAAGATAAAGCAGCAGTGGTGGTCGACTTTTTCACCTTCAGTCTGGCAAAAGTTAAATAAATTATGGATTTATGTTCAGAGACATGAATGTCTGTCTTGTCTTAACTTCTACAGCACCTATGTCGAGTCTACCGCGAAATCGTCAAGGAAGCCCGCAACTACTATGTCGCTAAATTAATTTTTATTAGTTTTTAATGCCCGGTCCGTGTTGTAGTGGTCAACATCGTTGGCTTCTGTGACAGACCGCTCTGGTTCAATTCCCGGTACGAACAGACTTGTTCAGACGATAAATCGATTCTGTTCGAAGGCGATGGGTGTTTGTGTTGCTTTAAATTCCTTCCCGCCTCTCAGTTCCAAAAAGCGACGCTCCTAGTCTTAGTCCTCGTATCCTTTTAATCCCGGTTTAAAGATTCGGGAAAAGTTAAAAATCGCCCAGATCGGTTAGATTCTACGTCACTTAAATAGCTATATATCTTACAACAATTAGAATTTAGAAAAACCTTGTAACTTACAGTGACGGAATTCTAGACTAGAATACCACCTTAAAATAAATTGCTATTCTTTCTACGTGTAATAATGAAGTTATACCAAGAAAGTGCCAATTAAATCAATCAATCGATATATTTATTTCGTGTTGAAACTATGCCTTTATTTTTTACTTCTTTTCTCATTTAAATACATAAATACTTAACAGCACAGCAGTGACGGCTGGTGACGGGGTGTTGGGGGGTGCAATGGAAGATTCAACCATTTTTGCAAGACTTCTTTCCTATTCATTGGATTTTAAAACACTTCTATAGGATGGCCTTTCAATTCAGATGTTCGCAATACCAACTGTTTCTCTTCCGTAGTACGGAAAAATAGTTGAATCTTCCTTTTGCACTCCCCAGCACCCCGTCACCAGCCGTCACTGCTTGTAAGGGCATATTTATATTCTAAAGGTTTGATCTTTAAAAATATCCAAAAAACAACTTTTTCAGAATTCTAGACTAGAATACCACCTTAAAATAAATTGCTATTCTTTCTACGTGTAATAATGAAGTTATACCAAGAAAGTGCCACTTAAATCAATCAATCGATATATTTATTTCGTGTTGAAACTATGCCTTTATTTTTTACTTCTTTTCTCATTTAAATACATAAATACTTAACAGCACAGGCAGTGACGGCTGGTGACGGGGTGTTGGGGGTGCAATGGAAGATTCAACCATTTTTGCAAGAGTTCTTTCCTATTCATTGGATTTTAAAACACTTCTATAGCATGGACTTTCAATTCAGATGTTCGCAATACCAACTGTTTCTCTTCCGTAGTACGGAAAAATAGTTGAATCTTCCTTTTGTACCCCCCAGAACCCCGTCACCAACCGTCACTGCTTGTAAGGGCATATTTATTTTCTAAAGGTTTGATCTTTAAAAATATGCAAAAAAAACGACTTTTCAGAATTCTAGACTAGAATACCACCTTAAATATAAATTGATATTCTTTCTACGTGTAATAATGAAGTTCTACCAAGAAAATGCCAATTAAATCAATCAATCGATATATTTATTTCGTGTTGAAACTATGCCTTTATTTTTTACTTCTTTTCTCATTTAAATACATAAATATACTTAACAGCACAGGTAAATTTATCTCCAACAAATAATATGACGAAATTTTTACTGTGGTTGAATTTGTCCGAATAAACCTTAAGCCTTAGCAAGCGTACAATGAAACGCGTTGAGCTTAAATTTAGAGAATAGAATAAGCCCTGATTTCAACTCCATCAGTGAACTTATAGAGGGTGATGCACTGGCTAACTTATTATTCAACATCATTCTTGGAAAAGTTATTCGAAGCTCAAAAATTTTGCTCCTATAGGTCTGTCGATCAGCGTCAGAGCAGATTTTGGCGATTTCTGATGACATTGACATCACGAGTAAGGTTTTCAATCCAATATATACAACACTGTTGGAAGAAGAGACTCCCATTACTCGAAATCTCATCTACTCGAGTATCGAGTATTAAGATTTTAAAATACTCAAGTATACTCGAGTAGTTTCAGATGTGCCAAAATATATATTATTTTTATTAAATTTTGTGTAAATAAATTAGCTTATTTTACGGAAAGAAAAATAACAATGTATTTTAGTTCTACATAAATTATTTTATATATTTTTTGATAGCTATTTCGGCTTACGCCTTCGTCAGAACTATGTTTAAAACGTGTATTAGAGATAGGTTATATACCTTTGCTAGACAGGGTGCCCCCTACATAATCTCTTTCTGTTGAAACCATACCTACGTCACATGAAAGAATTTAAATAAGTTTAGATTTATTGGTCTAAAGTAATGGTGGGAAAAACAATAATTTGAGTATTTTTGGGTTATTTGATCGTGTGAAACCACTTAAAATCTGCAATGTCTACGTGCATCTATTTTAAATTGTTTTAAGTTTATTGTTTGTTTGAGGTTTTAACTGAGGTGAACTGTTAATTGTTATCTGATCGTTAAGAATTATGCCTACTCAATCAATAAATTAGCTTATTTTATTTCATTAATCCATTTATTTCAATTTATGAAACATATATTTCAAAAATAATTCAGAATTAAACGTCTCAAATTTTAATTTGGTTTGAAATTTTGTATTTTTTATTCTCGCCGTAAAAAAATACTATCTCTGTTGCTGTGGACGTCGGTTTAAAAGTTAACAATGAATTAAATAGTTTGAAAAAAAGTGGAAATAAATCTTCATTTATCAATTACGAGTATTTTTCAAATTATTCGAGTAACGAGTACTTTAAAATGGACGAGTATACTCGATTATCGAGTATTTTATACTCGAATTGGGAGTTTCTAGATGGAAGTATACCGATAGATATTTTCGTGATCCAAGAGGTCTAATTGTTCGCTTGTTGATTCATGCAAATTTTCAACCTATGGAGCGTCACCGAAGCGAACGGTTCCCCACCAAAACTGATTCTTAATAAAATCCTCCCGATGTTTTATCATTAAAAGACCAGTTCTGGTCAATGGGGTATAGTCCTGGACATATAGGCTTTAAAACTCTTAGAACCTAATCTTCTTTTAATGAATTATGCTTTGGTGAGTGAAGTGGTATTCCCTGTCATCCATCTTGTTTTAAAGACGTCCTTTTTTTAGTTTATAAGGTAAACTTCTGTTATAACAAAACTAGGCTCGTTTTTAGACACTAGTTTAAAATTTTCTAATGACGGCCTTAACTGGTTGATTGTTTTTGTGTGAAATTAAAAAGTTTTGACGTATACGATAGTTAATAGTAATACAGTTTGCGTGTTATGTGTAATAAATGTTTTTTACTTATAAAAATAAGTATCAAACTTCACATCATTTTCCTATTTTGGTGATTAAGGGAGAACATTAAAATAGATAAGATTGATAAACTAAGGGTTGGAAAAGTTTTTTGTCTACCGTAGGAAAGCCTTTCTAAGTATGATATCTTTATAAATTGTGGCGGCTCGTAGATAAAATATCTGAGAGTGCTGCGGTTCATTTAAAATAGTACATATTTCATTGGATTATATTTTACCATTAACGTCAAAATTATTAAAATTTAAGATAACACGTACCGTAAAACGGGGTGAATAAAAACACTTTTTACCCTTCACGACCATGCATCTTCATACCTGCGCCACATAATTCAAATATGAAACTTGTTTCTATGGTCCTACTACACATTCGTGACAATATTTTTCAAATATTCACCATTGTTATTAAGATACAGTAAATTTTGTTCGATGTCTCTATTCACATTGAATCGGGGTGAATACAGACGAGAGAGGGTAAACCAAAACTTCGCAGGTGAATAGAGACAAAAATACAGATTGTAATGATTGGAATATATGAACCTCTATTCTATACGAGTCTCTATTCAATCCATTGTACGGTACTTATTAACCAAAGAAACATGATTGATTTTAATTTTTCTGCCATAAAAGAAAAGTTTTTAATGGGTCAAAAAGTAAGGATGCACAGGCATCGAACTTAAACACGTTTGTTTCAATTTTGGCCAATCATTCATTTGGTTTGGTTTTGTCATTCGAGAGATAGTATTATATTCATTGTAAAGAATTACATACAAATAGTAAAAAATACATTGGATACTTAGTAAAGTTGTGATAAAGTTCAATCCTTGTTTTTGTCTCTATTCACCCCGTTTTACAGGTACTTTGTAAATCATTAAAGATATGCAATTCTTTTCTTGAGTAAAACATTTTCTAATTAAAGATCCACAAGATTGAGAAGTATACATCAGTAAAACATGCTTAAAACATTTATTTTTTAATCCATGTCCGCTCCTTATGTGGAGCATATGGCTTCTCAATGAAGCACTTCAACAGAAGTTTCTCGGTTATTGAAATTATGCCGCGCATTTGTATGATTGGTCTGCGCAGTTAACTTTTTAGCTTTGAGGTATCATTGACTAGGAGGGAGTTTTACCAAGAATTGTTGTTAAATATTTTGGCGCTCTCAATCAAATATCACCCAAAAATGATAAATAACTTTTAGCAACATGAATGTAAATCTGAGGTCCGTGATCGATTTTTAGCATCGTTAGCCTTGGTTGCGGAGCTCACGTGCCCGAATCCCGTTCGATAAAGATCAGGACCGGTTTCTATCTTTTTATCTCTGGGATTTGAGCTGGTAGTCACCGCACCCGAATGCGAACAATGCTGACCAATCGACCGTCGACTAGTTTCGTTTAAATCTTTAAAAATGACTTGTTTATATTATTACTATTTTAAAATAGATTTCACTGGTATTTCCATACGATAAACGTATATCACCGACTTTACCTTCATATTAATTTGAACGTCTGACAGTATCCGAAATGTATCCAGACTTGTTTACGAGCTGTCATCCTAATCCATAGACAGCTCTTTGATTGCATCGCTATCGATATAGATCGTACTGAAATATTCGATAATATCTATGCCAAGTTCAAATTAAACTTAACTTTTACTATATTTATAAATGGATACGACACGGCGTATATTCCAGTTGACTTTAAATCGATTCGAATGTCTGGGTCGATTTCAAATAGACTCGACTGTTCTTTTTTTAAATTAAATTTATTTAATTTATAATAACGGTTTATGTCAGTATGCTTTAACGGGTCCGTGGTGCAGCGGTCAGCGTCGTTGGTTTCCGTGACGCAATTCACGGGTTCGAGCCCCCTGTATGAGAAGAATTTTTTTTCAGTCGATTCATCTATTCTGCTCAAAGGTATGCATGCGTTGTCTAAAAACTGTTTTATTCGGATCCAATCCTACAAACGGGGCTTAGCGGCAGCAACTTAGTCATGCCATAGTCCTACACTTTAACCAGAGTTACAAGTAGTTCTCGTAGAAAATGCAAGATGTAAAAAAATACGTTAAGAGTCAGCATGTTCCAAGTTACCAGCGTTTTCATGGTTAAATATATTAATTAAATAAGGCTTGGAAAATGTCATCAAATCAATCATTGGAATCCAGGAATTATCAGCATGATAATATTATAAAAATAAAGAATACCATGATGTTGATTTTTTCTTGAAACATGTCTGCTCCTTATGTGGAGCATTTGGACTTCTAAGAGTAAGAGCATCTTACACTCTCTCTTTTTGGAGACGGTAAATTTGAATCATTTGAATTTTTTAATTTTCCACGAGCTTTGTCGCCAACGATCCGGGTTTCACCTTTGGACATTTCATGTGCAGATATGAATTTGACCTGATTCAACCCATGGAAAAGTGCAACATTTGAACGATTCATTGATTGAATTAGCATTTACTTGGTAGAACTCCAATATAACACGTTGAAAAAAATAGCAACTTTTTTCTTGTTCTACAATTTTTTTTGTAGAACTTAAATACATTGTCATTTTTTTCACCGTGTCAAACGATTCGATATTAAAATACCATCAAGCACCTGAGTCGAAATCCTAAATTATAGAAGAATGAGGTAAAAAAAAATCTAACTGATTAATCAAATCATTGAATCGAGCTTATATCGTGTAAATAGAAACATTTACGAAGCCGTGCTTAATCGAAATAATATAGTGTAAATAAATCATTCACGCAACTAGATAACCGTGTTGAGTAAGTAATATATATAGTTGTTCCGTAATAAATAACACTTACACAAATATTTATTCTATCTATCTATGATATTTTTTAATTTCAGTAATAAATTGGCTGGACTTTTTTTGTATATGAAAATCACAAATAATAATTCCAGCCGTCCGTTTCATTTCATATTACCGTAAATATTATGAAAGCTATTTCTGACCATTAGCCCCGATATAAAAAAAAATGTATTGATTATATCAAAACAGTAATGTGACCTTTTCATTAAGGCGATTTTTATATGACGCCAGCCTTTACACTGAATTCGTGTATATGTTTTATTAATTCAATATTCGAATATTCCAGGGTAAGCCAACAGGTCGATCGCGGCCATATTTTCAATTATCTTTGATTAAATTAACTATGACTGGCCTTTTTTTAAATGTTTGCCTACTTTTATTAATCATAGGAAAGGCGCTTGTGAAAAAAGGCTGCACGCATATAACGGGAAATGGTGGCACAAAAAAACCCAACCTAACCTAACCTAACCAAATCTGACCAAACGGACAAACATAACCTAACCTTACTTTACTCAAACATAAACAGACCCAAACTTAACCTAACTCAAACCATAACATAAATCAACCTAACCTAGCCCAAACCTAACCTTACGTTACCCGTTTTATAAGGGGAAAATTTTGTCGCGGAGACATTTTATACGGAGACGTTTTGTCTTTCGACCTTTTGTCGTTCGACCATTTGTCGGCACGCCGTTTTTCACAATTCAGACCTCTTTCTTCGAAAGAAATGATCTTAATGATATGAAGATGACAATAGTAATGGTAATCTAAGAACTTTATCAAATAAATGTGTTAATTTATCAATAGAGTCCTCTGAAGTTAAGAAATATGCTGTCAATACAACCTTTTCCGACCAAAAGATCATTTTAGACCAAAATGACAAATATAACCCCAAAGGAATGAGTACAGTTTTCATATTCACGTTACGTTCAAAAAGATAAATTTATAAAATAATTGTTTACATTAGAGAAATTTTACTCGTGATCAACAAACTGAGGATGTAAAATAAATTTCGATAAGAGTTACCAAACCTTCAAGCACTAGTTTACCATCACTGTTTTTTCGCTGTCATTTATGAAACTTCTGTTTCTTTAATAACAGCTTACGTATTTAAAATGTTGTTCGCAAACCACCGATTTATCCGCACTACATTGAGGCATATTTACTTTTGATAAAAATCATTTTTACACGAGTTATAAAAACATAAAAATTTTAATCGCGCCATATGTATATTATTCAGCATTTAAAAATACTAAAGTAAGCAGCCATAAATAATGATTGAAAACGTTTTTTTTAATTATTATTTCAAATCAATTTATGTGAACTTTGGTTAATTTATATTGAATAGTCGAAAATATTTTTCAAGATTGATAATCAAATTAGGTATTGTTAAAAAGACTTTTAATTATTAGGTCAGTTTCTAATTCGATAAATGGTCGGTTATAAATACTTAAAACGGTCAGTTAAAATAATAAATGGTCAGTTAAAATAAAAGAAACATGTCACAAATTTGCCTATTACGACCATATTTGATAAAATTCACAAGCTGTCAAACTATAGCTTATCATTTTTTTTTAAATAGCTGACTATTTAAATTAAATACTAACCATTTTTAATAAATAATTAACCATTGAAATATATTACTGGCCGTTTTATTTAATAACTGACCACATTCACACTGATACAATGACAACTGACCGTTTATAATATTAACTGACCATTTATTTATTTTACTAACCAAAACTTGAATTAGTTACTGACCCATTAAATACATGCCTTGTTAAAATATATCTGTATCTATTTATAATATTTGAATAACTATATTTTTATACTATAATCTATATTTTTACTCGCATTACGATTTTTAACATTGTTCCCACAACCGATGTTCCCTCTTAGCTATAGAACTTAGCTGCTTGGAAAATTCAAAGGCTTTTCAAGCTTATCCAACAAATGCGTGACATAATTTTAATCATCTAGCAATTTCTGTCGAAATACTTGATAAGGATGCCATATGTTCCACATTATGGGCGGGCATGGATTTAAAAATGAATTGTATATTTTTTCACTATTTTATGGATCTTCTCGATATTTAATGCAGTATTCGTAAATCAGGTCGTTACACTCATTATTAGAGTGCGCGCACAACTCGGGACCAGTGCACCGGGGTTTTAAAAAATGCTGCGTGGCAACTCAACCACGCTTCATCTTCACATTTTACTAAAATATTGTATTCAGCGTTACAACATCGTTCGTGTTCCGAATTTCATCCAGGAATGTCCCAGGGGAATCCGTCTTCCATATGAACTCTTTGTAAATTTTGACTGTACAAGTAAGGAATTTTAATGAGTAATTATTTTTTAATATTTTGAAAATGCTTATAGCTTAAATATAAGAAGGGGACCAGCGCACCAAAGCACTTTTCCAAGAGCCGTCCCTGGTTTTGATTGTTGCCTTATAACCAAGTGGGCATTATAGACAAATTCGATTGATAGTCATATCGTTTAAACCATGGTTTCTCGGTCGTCGCCAATGGCATTTAGAAGTAAATGCATATTGTATTTTCAAGGCTCAAAAACGGTATTTGAACATAAAAATTACATTTCATAAGAACATTGCAGAGTATTTCATTTATTAAATACATTTGATAAGCGAATCAGCGTCGGTAAAAGTTATTTTATTAACCCCAGAAGTGAAAATAAACATGTTACCATAAGCAATAAAACATTTTCATTTAAAAAGTTACCGAGTTTAGTTAAGGAAATTTTATGATTCGAAATATGAATATTTTGGGTCAAGATCAGAAAATTTTATATATACACCATTTGGGTACCTGTATTTGATATTTAAATCATTCTCACCATAGAGTAACGTATTTAAATATTTGATATTTAAAAAAGGAATCGTACGTTTTTTCAAGGATATCCGGTTCCAATTTGGGTATTATGATATCCGACTGTTATTGACCGCGACCTTTTTTCAGAGAGGGTGGGGCCAAGAAACCACTTTGCTAATAAGTCTCGCTATTTTCGGCCCGGTCTGTGGTGCAGTGGTTCACGTCGTTGGCTTCCGTGACGGGCACGTGTTCGATTCCCAGTACGAGCAATTTTTTTCAATCGATAAATCAAAGATTCTGTTCGAAGGCAAGGGGTGTTTGCGATTAAAATGTCTGGATTAAAAGGATACGAGGATTAGAAAAGTACTAGTGGTTAGCTAATCGCTTTTGCTATGTGCCCCGCTTTTTACGGGATCGGGAGGTAGGAAGGGATTTTTTGCCACACAAACACCCATTACTTTCGAACATATCGATTTATCGACTGAAAAAAAATGTCCGCCACGGAAGTCAACGACATTGACCACTGCACCACGGATCAGACAAATCATTTAATTGTCAATTATTTTCCTTTAATCTTTATAATAGTTGAAATATATCTCATCGTGTACAATACAGAACATGAAAGAAAATGTTAGATAGCAAAGACATATATGTTTCATTGTTAGATGAATTAGATTTTAGTAACGTATCTAGCATCTATATTCTTGAAGAAACCTTCGTCCAAGAGTTGATTAATGGCCCACGTTAATGACCGCGATAAGAGATACGTAGCAAGGCGATTGTGTTAGATACGGGCAATATATATCCAAGAGGCGGCCCTGGCCATGACTATGCTCAACACTGTCTCTCAAACATTTTAGACTGGCGCACCCCCGGCCGCATATTTCGCTCAATTTCATCCCAAATATTGTTTCAATTTTGCTGTACATGTGAATATGATAATAAATGGGATTGGCAACGCGTGGCTTGTGCTAGGGAAGGGATTCTTAACCCTGTGCCCGCGGGCACAATTGCGCCTACGGAGCTATCATCGCGCGCCCTCCACAAAGTATCAAATAACTTAACAACCCTAATTTGATCAGAATTATATTTTTTTATTGAAATTATTTTTCGAATAAGTTTTCATTCTAATGTAACTTAACGGGTTAACATTTTTAAAATGAAATTTAAAAAAAAGGTACATGAATGTAGCACATGTGTAAAGCTTCCCAGGAAACAATGATAAAAAATAATAAATATGTACGAAAGAACTTAAGATTTGTTTTTTTTCAAAATTCGGCCTGCGCCCGTCACTTTTCTCCTCAATCCAAAATGCGCCCGGAGTTGCAATAAGGTTAAGAACACCTGTGCTACGGTATACGAAATAGGTTTGACTCATAAAGGGTTATATGGAGGCAGAACAATTTTCTCATTTTTTAATAAAATAATTTTGCTGCATCATCCTTTACTACTGCTTTCATACCTATTAACCGGATGGCTGCCACAAACGTCTTGAGACGCGAACTTTTCCGTGAACGGCAAGCCAATCATACAAAAAATGATGTTTTTGAACCCTCGCTTTAATGGGAATTTTACTAACTAAAATCATTTTTATGAAACATTTAAATACTAAGAACACACAACGACATCTATTGTTAATCTTTTAACTGCCAGCATGTGCATGTTGGCGGTACCTCGCACGCCACGAATTGTATTGTAAAAATTAATCGTTCTAAATATATCTTTTTTAAATGTTTATTATTAAAATATGCCGATTACGATGCGATTGTGCCGTCATTTATCCATTATAAAAAAAAAAATATATTTATGACTCATCAGTTACAATTGATTTTAGTTAGTAAAATCACGCTTAAAGCGAGCGTCTAAAAACGTCGTTTTTGTATGATTGGCGGCAGCCATCCGGTTAATATCTTCCTATACTCAAAATTGAAATAACTTACAAATAAACATTTAAAAGAGATATATTAAGATCGTTTTATTTTTACAATAAAATTCGTGGTGTGCGAGGTACCGCCATAGATGCACATGCTGGCAGTTAAAAAGTTAAGTGATTTCAAATTTTATCTCCAAGAAACAAAAGGTAGTCAGTAGTCAAATCTCAGTTCAAGCAGCTTATTTTTCAATCGAAATATTGATTTATATTTGTATATTTATCTTGAAATTCGTTCCCACACCTAACTGATCCTTAAAAACGGAACGTTGCTAAAGCGATCAGCTAAAACCTATCATATAAAAACCAATAGCCATTTCCAAGTCATATCCTTCCTATCCTTACTCTAGGTTTGACAATTGAGTTACAAGCAGGTTTCGTAACTTAGATCAGTGCTTCCTTAACTAGGGGCAATGGAATATTTTCTTTTTCAAGTTTAACTTGAAATAATTGGAGAGCTGTGGTGTAGAATACATTTCTCCAGCCGTTTCAAAAACACTGATACAGATAATGTAAAGTATAATTTAGAGATAATTATTACAAGTCATATCACCGTAAAGCAGTAGCTACGCACTGCATTTGGCACGTCTGTATTTGGAATTGAAATCTAGAGATCCCGCCTAATTTTGATCTGTAATTATAAGATATAATGAAAATGAATACTCTTGGATTTCGGCATTAAATAGTCTTAATATAAATAACAATTGATATAACTTGCGATTGTTTAAATTTTAAAGGCATACAAACAATGGCTATTTAAAAGATTCGATACGCTTTTAAATGCCATAATGGAGAGTTAATGTGACGCCTTCAGAATTCCCTGCTTTCCATCGATCGCTTTACTTCATCTCTTAGCATGCCAGCATCTTTTCTATGCATAGTAACCGGTTCGGAAGAATATACCAGCAGGTTCGAAGGGAGTGGCGTGGTGACAAGAATATTAGTGCGTGCAAAAACAACAAATGTATCCTTCGTCTGTTGAAAAGCACTGAACACTTACTCAAGCAATATATATGTGATAAACCAGTGCAAGTTGATACAATATGCATTCGGCAACGGTTGTCATAATGTTTCATTAACAGATCTCAGCGCTGATGAACCAAACTTCTATCTACAAATTTTACGTGATGTGTAGTAAATACTGGCGTGACGTCACAAAATATTTTCTCTGCCTACTTCTAACTTTGAAAATGCACCTCCTACACATCATCGACTGACTTTGATAAATCTATTATAATTATTATAACATGTGTGAGATATTAATTATTAGTTGAGTATAAATGGGGGAACAGTGCAACATTTCACCATTGCAAAAGCTGTCCCTGAGTGTAGGTGTATAACCTCATTTATTTCACTATCTCAGAATTCTTCCCAAACAAAAGTCAAACAACCTTACAACTTACAACCTATATTAAACGCAAGCATCCATTTTCTCTTCTTGAACATCTATTATTCTATTATATCTTCCTGCTATGAAACTAATTCATTTATCTTTAACTAAATATAGTTGTGTATTCCATACAATCCATATTGAATTTAATGTCATTATATTCGCCATTTTACTGCCAGATACCAAGAAAGTTATCTAAAATGTCCGATGCAACTTAGTTATAACATCAAGCTGGTTTTTCTCACATTCATTTTCAAGCCAAAACGGCTTGAATTGCTTTGTAAATTCTTATTTATTATATTACTAGCAGGTACCCGGCAAACGCTGCAATGCCACTCAAAGACAGAAAGTGTTTGTATTTATTGAAGTGCTTTCGGTTACACAATATTGTAGATAAATAATTTCGATTTAATTTCACTAACATTGATCGATATCAATGACATTTGCCGTTTGACATTTGCTGTTTTTCTTTTGCCGATTTTCTACGCGCACCACCTACTGGAAAGTTAATTGTACTATGCCTATAATCTTTCTGAAAGTGCAACAATAAGTTGTCAAAATGAACGGTATGTCACCGCATAAAATATGAAAAAACCATTGATTGTTATACAAAAAGTAGATAAATAAGTTAAATTTACTGTGCCAAAAATATCCGCGAAAGTGCAAGCAAAAAGTTTGTAAAAGTTTCATTGCGATTGCATGAACGGAGGACGCATACAATACGAACAAACAAACAGACATTGATTTTTATATATTAGATGAGGCCACCTGCATTTGTGTAGCACATTTTTTCCGCTGCGCTGCACACTTCGCTGTAAAAAACGATCCACTCAGGCCGTACACTTGGGTTCATCGTTGCCTTTTTACTGTGAACGTAAAAGAGGTTTAGTTTTCCGCTCTCTTTACATCTAGAGACTATAATTCGAGTATCGAGTACTCGATACTCGAGTAATTTGAAAAATACTCGAGTAATACTCGTTATTTATAAATGAAGATTTATTTCCAAATTTACTTTGTTTTAAACAGTGGACCTAAAAACTAGATAGCACTATTTAATTGATAGTTAACTCTTAAACCGACGTTCACAGCAATAGAGTTTTTTCTACTGCTGGAAAAAAAACAAAACTTCAAACCAAATTAAAATTTGAGACGTATAATTTTCTATTATTTTTGAAATATATGTTTCATTAAATTGAAATTAATGTATTAATGAACTAAAATAAGCTTATTAATTTGTTTATCATCTATTTATATACACAAATTGGAATAAAAAATATTTAGTTTGGTAGATCTGAAACTACTCGAGTATTTTAACATGTTACTACTCGATACTCGATTAGTTGAGATGTCGAGTGATTGGAGTCCCTACTTACCTCCAACTTGCATCAAAGACACGCCACCGAACCGAGCACAGAGTACGAACAAACAAACAACTATTGATTTTAATATATTAGATTGCATTTAGTATTGCCACAAAGCACTGAAATTGAATTATGTATACTAAACCTGTGTACAATATGACTGAAAATTTTTCCTTCAATGTCGAATAAAAGCGTATTATTTTTAGTTTAAAGAATTTTGTAAAATGCACTTTCCAGGGTCGTAAAACGTTGGCCTTAACATTTCAGTAAGTAAATCCGAATTGAATCAGTCGCTCGATGAATCGCCTCACGTGCTGCATTAAATTATATGAGAATATTTATTCAGTGGCTTACTGTTACAATACGTGGCCTTAATAAAACCTTTGATTATTTAAGAAGGTATAATCATTTACCAAACAAAAATCAATACTTCCATTTATCGAAGATTTTATTTGAGTAAACTTAAGTTAACTAAAAACTATTCATGTTAACAGTGCTTTCCAGTGGATGAGACAGTTTACCACCACTGCCACTTTATTTTAAATATCTATGTATCTTAATATAAGTGTTACAAAGTGTAAACTTTTGATATTCTTAAATCATTGTTTTTACACCTTTTGCAGTAAAAAAATATTTATTGTAAAAATATATTATGAACAACTAACTATATAGTTTCGTCGCAATTAAATAAAAAATAAAATAAGTCGAATTATTATTGGCTGAAAACCATTTATATCGTCGCTACAAATTGCCAGAATTCAAACTTCACTGCCCATACGCGATAAGATAACGTTATCTTATCTCAAAAGCGCCTCTTTCAGCGTGCTTTTCAAATCAAATGGATGCTTTTTACATTCAAATGTGTAGATAAGCGGTCGCGTTCACAGTTTTGATATCGCCAGTCTAGAATAAAATATGAGCGCGATCAGGTTGGCCCCATTCATGCGCGACTTAAAATATGAACAATTATAGGAAAACTATCGATTTTTACATATATTTTGTTTTTTAGAACGATGTATATATGTAGATAAGTTAAAGTCTAATATAACATTTTTTAATGCAATCTATGCTAATAAAGCCATAACACTGGGGTATTTTTAGTCCCTCGCCTTCGGATCACAAGTTATTTTTTCAGGGACCGTCTTTCGAGGGTTAATAAGGGGTATTGCCGGATAGAATTAATCTATTACAATGATTATCCTACAAGTTTTGTTAGCCAGTCTTCAATTGTAATTCGTGATGTGAGCAAGATTATCTGTAGCATCACTATTACGGTCAACTGTCACTTTTCAGTGGAAAAGCATTACTTAAATAAATTAAATAGATAATAAAGAACTACTTCCACACATATTCTGGTATAAATTCTGACCGCTTTCGCTCATCGCGAGCATTGTCAACTGATCTGTTGATTTATCGAATGCTCGCGATTAGGGATTCCAACTCGGATATCTGGATATATTCGGCCCATTTTAAGCTATTCGATATTCGGATATTTGGGGAAATATCCGGATAGTATTCGTAATCGAGGAAAGATCACATCACAATTTCTTCACCTTTAAAAAATAATTATGAATATCCCAGGTAGTGGTTTTTTTGCCTTCGCCCAACTCGGCTGCTATCAATATCGTATCATCATACTTTATTTTAACGAACCGGCTAGGACTCGGGTCAAAAAAAAACCTTTATTGACGTAATTTCATTTATTATGCAGCTGTAAACTGTTAATATTGTAATACAGTGGACCGGTATTGAAATGTGTATTTATATTGGTAAAACTGCTAGAACCTTAAATATAAGAGTGGCTGAGCATTTAGCCGCTTTTCGCTTAAAAAAAGATACCTCCACCTTCGCCAACCATTTAATTCTTGAAAACCACACGTTTAATTTTGACTCAGGCATTGATTTGTTACATACTAACAGGGGTGAGTTTAAACTATTTTATCAAGTAATCTTAGAGATTAATCGAACTCAGCTCAACGGTCTGCCAATTTTGAACGAGCAACTTTATTTGCCTAGTTTGCCATTGTTGTACCCTTTTAAATGATTGTTATTTTTAATTTATTGTCATTTATTTACAATTCAAGCACTTGCTATTATTAAATATCAATTCACTTACTATCATTAATGTTATATAATAATAAAGGCTTGAAATCAATCAACTCATTAACGAGAGGTCGGATAGGACCCTAGATTTATTTTAAATATTCTTATTTTGTCATCTGGTGATTAATATTTTCAAAAATCCCCGTAATTATAACAAACCCACTTAAATCATTGAAACTTGTATTCATTCAAATTTCGCTAATTTACATTTTAATAACCTTTTAACTTAGTGATCTACTTAAATTTTTGTATATAAACGATACAAACTGTTTACTACGCGTCAGTTCAAGTACATCCGTGCACTTGGAATGCCTGAAGATGCCGAAAGGCGAAACCCGGGTCGTTAGCGACAAAACTCATGGAAAAATACAAAATTCAAAAAAAATGTGTATTTGTATGTTTTGTGGCTATCTAAGACTTTACAAAAGTAGGAAAAGATTTAGTCTTAAATTATTATTATCGAAAATAGAGACGTCGATCGTTCAACATCTCTATTTTTGTGCGAGTTGTACGACTATTTTTTAAAAACTTAGAAATCGAGACCACTGTCGGCTTGCAAAGGCAACTGGCAATTTCTTGTTTATTAAAATATGTTTGTTAAATCATAATTTTGTTGTTAGTTCTATTGAACAAAATTTCATCCATGTCTATCCGGATAGCTTAAGTTTTACTATTCGATATCCGAATAGTTTTAATTTTGACGAATAGCTGGAATCCTTACTCGCGATGTGTTTTTTTTTTATCAGAATATATGTGGGAGTAGTAATTACTATAGAATGTGTTTCATGTACAGTAAAACCCCCATTAGACGTTTTTCAAGGGATCGTATAAAACAAACGATTAATGCGGGAAAGTTTTATATGTGAACTAAATGCCGGGACGATAGAAAATGAACGCACCACGCGGGAAAACGTATAATGCGATAACGTAAGATCGGGGTTCCACTGTATTTAAAATATTCATATAAACCTTTCTCATTATAATTGCGTAGAAATGGCCAACTGTAAGCTTACAATTTAACTGCACCAATATGTCGCTATCTATCCTAAATTATATTATCCTTTAGTATGGTACAACAAAAGTTAGACAAATACGCTATCTGGCCAGTTTTCAAATAACGATGGGTGCAATTTTTCACAGCACAATAACCATCAAACACACAACACCTTGATTGATATTTCCTACTTATCAAATAAATGAAAAAAAAAACAAAACGAATTACAGTCGTTTACTCTCTCGCGAAATAACATTTTGCAAGTCACTTTCGGCTCGCGTTCTTCAATTTCAGAAATCAATAGCCCAAAAGTCAACTTCTAACAAAATATTTAATAATAGCTTAACCTACGTCCACTTAAATAATTATTGCAGTACGAAAATAGTGATTTATTATGAGTATCGTAAATAGAAAATGGAATGCTTCGATCGTGGAAAGTAAATTTCAAATTTTTTTACAAGAATATGTTGATATAAAATAACTTTGATTACTCCACGTCTTGTTTTAGTAATTGTGACACGTTTAAGGTGTTTGTCCATTGTCAATACTTGGTGTAATGGCATTATAATACAAATGATAAAACATTATACTAAACTAATGATTATTCATACTTAATTGCTTTTTGATGTGCAAGGTATTAGCAATGTTAAGAGGTCTTCAACATTTTAATTATAATCTATTTTTCTTACATTTTGCTTCAATTTATTTGTTTAGTTATAATACCAACTGTTTGTCAGACCCAGACTTAAACTTTGTATAAATATCACTGTTTCGTTGTATTTCTTATCAGTTGACAATGCTCGCCATGAGCGAAACCGGTCCTGATCAAATAAATTTTATGTGGTAAAAGTACTAAAAATATATTATAATTTTTATTATATATTAATGTTACTATTTAAGAATGATTTATTCTGGTTGCATTCTTTTATTGATTGATTTAAACCAACAAACAATCACATTAAATATATAATTAAAAATAACTTTGATTATTCTACGTATTGTGTTACTTATTGTGACACGTGTTTCATCTCTTCAAGAGGCATCTTTGGACTTACTATCGCAAAGGTTACTCGAGTAATAAAGCAAGATTGTTCATGTGCTAAAATGGAGTTTGGGATTTTTCGTTTTACGTGAAGTAAAAAAAAACAAGCAATAATTGTACAACTAATATTATCCAATCAGATGAAATCAATTGGGAAGGGTTAAACCATGGAAAATAAATTTAGCAAAAGAGACAAAACTCACGGAAAAGTACAAACGATACAAATAAAATTATCTATATTGTTTGTTAAATGTTAGGAATGACACTTTGTCTAGAAACGTTCAAGTTTATTTTAAGCACATACATACTAATCAACATTTGAACAATCTATTTCTATCTATTTGGACACTTGGGTATTTTTATAAAAATGGAGTTCTCTTTTCATTAGTCAGAATTCCAGCTGAAAGTCTGGCTGTCGGAAGATTGCATTTTTTGCTCGTGATTAAATTTAACGTCACAATTTATTTTTAATCTTGAAGCTCTTAAATATAGGCAAATTAAAAACTATCGGTATTCAATTTATTAAACACAGCCAATGGCTAAAGCTAAGTGTAATTAAAATTAAAATTACTTTGAACGTTGCGTCCAATATATTTTTAATGTAGTAATTCATTTTTTGATTTAGTAGACATTTATTGTTATTTTTCTTACCGTATTAAAGCTATGCATGTTTTAACTGTAATATACTGTTTAATTTACCTTTACCCTACCGAGCTCAATTCCTGTAAACATCGATATCGATAACAAAAATCATTTAAAATTTGATCTAGTCCATGGGAGCTTAAAAGACTTTTATTTTCACTTTTAAGTTGTTCACTATCAAAACCTAATAGGAAGGCTTAGTATCAAAAAATAATGAAATAATTTTTCAATTATTCCACAATTAATTTGGATTTACGACAAAACGTCCCCGGACAAAATCACTACGCGACAAATGGTCGACAGACAACATGTTTGCATGCTAAAATTGCGAATATTTTCTTGTCATGGCAACCGCATTTATATTTGGTGTATTGTTTATATGTTTATGCAGAGTAATTGAAACAATACCTGTGAAAGCAAATTATAAATTAATATTCATTTTTTATATTGGGATCGTAGACATCTTGCCCGTAGAAATTTTTTTTGAAGACCATTTTTCACGTAGACTTTTTGTCCAGGGACATTTTGTCTTTCAACCATTTGTCGACAGACCGGTTTTAGTCAAATTATTGTTTTTGGAAATCAACGTGCTATGATTGGTGATACTCATATATTATGTTTTGCAAGTTAATGTCAGATCACAATATTATCAAAGCTTTCAAAACGCCAACAATTTCCCGCGTCCTTTTTAAGTAAATAAATACGAATATGCATAGAATTTTCAATGCTTGCCACACAGTACCTGCGACAACCTTAAATATTCCATTTTCTTTCCACATTAGGAAATAGACAAATTCAATCTGTCATCTGGGAAATTGTCTTTGGTCTGAAGCGAGTCGCAGAACGAGTGCTTCCGTTTTCGCGGGTTTTCACAATTCAAATAAAAATGGAACTTCAAATATGCATGAGATATTGAGACATCTTTTGGCCATGTGTTTTTAAATATCGAAATCATATATATTATAGTAAAATAAATAAAGAAATTTTTTAATATTATATTAAAACCGTGATGAATATTTCAATGTTGTTTGATGATCTTTAGGATAATACCGTCATCGGGATCTTTCAATTTAAATGATGTATTATTTTCCGCTTTATATTTTCAGCTGAGGCACACTTAAATTTGATGCAATTATGAAGTAAAAATATGCAAAATTTAAAATTTTTGACTACATTTTTACAGTTTATGCATAAATTGATATAATTAAGGATCTTGACTGAACGTACTTAATGGAATTTCAATATCAAATTTTAATCGATTGAGTTTTGTACTTTGACATAAGTTTCGGCTCAAGAGTTAATGTCACAGTCACAAGTCAGTTCAAGAGTATTTGTGCACTTGAAATGCCTGAAGATGTCGAAAAGCGAAACCCGGGTCGTTGACGACAAAATTCAAAAATGAATTTAGTTTGTATGTAACATGTAAATTTATATTTTCTGATAGTTCAAGTATATCCGTGTACTTGGAATGCCTGAAGATGCCGAAAGGCGAAACCCGGGTCGTTAGCGACAAAACTCATGGAAAAGTACAAAATTCAAAAAATTCTAATTCAAATTTGATACTGAAATTCCATCAAGCACCCTCAGTCAAAATCCTTTATTATTAAAACATAATGTATTATAAGAAATAGCTTACCTTTAAAAGAGCCGCTACCATCATTCGTATTCACTCACAATATTTTTCAAACAAACATGCTTATTATCGGGCTTATCTTAAAAAAATCATTTTCCAGTATTCCAACCAATTGTGGTCTTTGCAAAAGTTTAAAAAAATAGATAAGACGATTCTTGGTATAGATAATTTAATTTTTGCTAACCTAATGGTTTTAAAATATCTTTTTGCGCTGAATAAGTATTAATTTTTGGTCACTGTTTTTGATTGATATTTCGATGATGCCTCGCCACCTGTAAAAATAAGAAATTTCAGTGTTGGTAATTTTTTTTAAATAACGACAAAAATCTGAAAAAAAAGTTTACAACCAGTGTTAATGATTATTGAATGTCTGTGACAGCAGCTGTACACGATTAAAACCGACTACCATTTATTCAGCACTTTAATTCGACTAGTTCTGCTTTACGGTAGTGATTCATAGCACATGAAGAGTCAGAAAACCCGGGGTGATGTGGTTGGATTTCGTGGGGAACTCGTCAATTAGGAGACGTAGCGGCTAGCGCCTTGTTATGTCAGCAGCAGGGCAGGGCTGTGGAGTCGGTAAAAAGAAATTCGAGTCCGACTCCAGCATTTACCAAAAACACGACTCCGACTAAAAAAAGGTTAATATCGTCATTTTTTTCCTAATTTTCCTATTGATGTTTATTCAATTGAATATCAACCCTACCAATCCGGCCAGTAGCCAAATTTGACATATTATATGCAAAAATAAAAAGTTCAAACTTTGCAAAATTTCCGACTACGACTCCACAGCCCTGGCTAGCCGTCATGTCATGTAGAGACGTTGGAACTTGCGAGGTCACGCCACCAGAGATCTTGACCTATGTCTTCCTCTTTTTCCGACCGGTGGGACTCCGGCGTTCTGGACGACCGTAGGGTCCATAGAATGCTCTCAGCGGAACTGAAGGATACTGGTTTGTCGTTGGAGGAAGTAATGCAACTGGTGGGTGCCAGGGAATCACAGAAGCGCCACGTGATAGCCTACTTAAACTTATCGAAGCCATCACCCCTTTACCGTATACCTCAACCTTTTTTTGTGCGGTAGATGCGTTCAGCGAAAAATAGCATAAAATAGTCATGTCTTAATATGGGAACATAGCATGTACAAGGACGCATGTGTCAAGATCACATTGTAAAAGCATGTGAAACACTAGATTTCGCACGTACAATATAAGAACAACGCCCTGCTTATTACGTTATTACGTTTATAGAGTCCAAAAAATATATTTAAAAAAAACCGCCTAACTTTGAAACCGCACAAAAAAGTCGCACAAAAAGAGGTTTGAGTTTACTTAAAATAAGGCAACAATGACATTTCAAAACAACATTGCCTAAAGGTATTTCATACAACTCTTCAATTATCTGCAGGCTGTGGACTCGTAGTCGGGGGTTTTTGATCGAGTCGGAATCGTCACGGGGTGTTGGCCGGAGTCGTACATTTTGAAAAGTTTGAACTCTTTATTTTTGCATATAATATGTAAAATTTGGCTTTTAAGCTGGATTGGTTGGTTGATATTTAATTAAATACACATAAATAGGAAAATTAGGGGGAAAAACGTGATGAAATTAAACTTTTTTTAGTCGGAGTTAGTTTTTTTTAAGAACTCCATAGCCCTTGATCATTTGACATGAAAATTCGAAAAATATGAAAACACTTTTTCTAATAAAACTGTAACTGTGTTCTAATAAGTCTGACAATTACAACTAGTCCTTTTTCTTAATCCTTGAAGTTAGCAGTGGATATTAGTATTTAAATCTATACAAATTAATCGGAATTTCTTTTGTATTCGCGGGAATGTTCTGGAATCTTCCATTACGGCCATTTGTACATATCAGTCGGCCTAATTAATTCCCAAGGTGGCAGAATAATTTCGATTTTCGCGCTATGAGAGTTCGCTGCCTGTGATTAATCAATCAGCGGCCATGACAGATACGCAAGGGGAGCGTTTGACTGGACACCCACCCCCGTGGATAATAAGAATCATTTGATAATGCCACATTAATAGCATTGATTAATTATTCATCATAAACAGCCATTTCATTCCTTTGCTCGTAAAAGCTTTTGTTTATTGATTGAGTAGGCATTTACTTGGTAGAACTCCATTATAATACGGTAAGAAAATAACAATGTATTTTAGTTCTACATAAATTATTTTATATATTTGTTGATAGCTATTTTGGCTTACGCCTTCGTCAGAACTATGTTTAAAGCGTGTATTAGAGATAGCTTATATACCTATGCTTGACAGGGTGCCCCGTACATCCTCTCTTTCTGTTGAAACCATACCAACGTCACAGAAGAATTTAAATAAGTTTAATTTATTGCTCTAAAGTAATGGTGAGAAAAAATAATCTGGGTATTTTTGGGCTATTTTTATCGTGTGAAACCACTTAAACTCTGCAATGTCTTAATTGCATCTATTTTTAATTTTTAAATTGTTTTTAGTTTATCGCTTGATAAAGGATTTAGAAGAGGTGAAGCATTAATAAGCTTTTGTTTACTTTCATCGTATTAATTGAATTGGCATTTATTTGGTAGAAATCCATGATAATACGGTGAGTAAAATAACAATGTATTTTAGTTCTACAGAAGTTGTTTTACTTATTTTTTTCATGGCTATTTCGACTTACGCCATCGTCAGATTGCATTTTTCTGTATAGGGGATCAGTGCACCTTTGCACCATTAGTGCCGTTTCTGTCCACTAAAATATATTTTTTAGTTTGTCATGACATAAGATCTTTTAATCACAGAGTTGATTGTTTTTGATGACAATGAAATCTTAATTTCAATAGAATTTTAAGCAGGACTGTGGAGTCATTAAAAGAAAGCACGACTCCTACTCCGACAAAAAAAGTTTAATTTTGTCACGTTTTTTTTCCTTACCTTTTCTACATATTATATGTGTATTAAATTAAATTTCAACCAACCAATCAAGCCCTTAGCCAAATTGTATATGTTATATACAGGGCTGTAGAGTCGGTAAAAAAGTTCGACTTTGACTCCGACTCCAGCATTTACCAAAACCACGACTCCGACTCCAACTTCGACACTGACCAAAAACACGATTCCGACTAAAAAAGTTGAATATCGTCACTTTTTTTGCCTAATTTTCCTATTGATGTTTATTCAATTGAATATCAACCCTACCAATCCGGCCAGTAGCCAAATTTGACATATTATATGCAAAAATAAAAAGTTCAAACTTTGCAAAATTTCCGACTACGACTCCACAGCCCTGGCTAGCCGTCATGTAGAGACGTTGGAACTTGCGAGGTCACGCCACCAGAGATCTTGACCTATGTCTTCCTCTTTTTCCGACCGGTGGGACTCCGGCGTTCTGGACTCGTGACGTTTTTGATGGTAACGACTCCTACTTCGCCCAAAAAACCGCAACTTGACGACTTTAACGCCGCCTCCATGTCTCTGCTCTAAAGTCCATATATATTTAGGTGAACAAATTGGTTCTCCCACCACCCTTCCGTTATGTGTGTACAGCCGCTTTTCACAGCCGCCTTCCATCACGCTATACAATCAAGAAACGAATTTAATCCTCACTTACTTGGCCCGAGACAGAGCTGCACGGGACTGATCTTTTAACCATGCACATTTGCTTAAAGAGAAGTAAAATAGAAAAGAAATTTAAAAAAAAGATGTTACATAATCAGCCACTTTGTTGATTAAAGTGATATCCTAGATATGTATGCGTATACTGGTATCCGTGGAGTTTAATCTTCTTCGCCTTGAATCTGAAGAGGAATCAAGAGTATACCGTTCCCCATATGATGTTGCAAATATGTATGTATTTCGAATGCCTCAAAATTGTTAAGTCGATAGCCACAGAATTTTTTAAATTTTACATGGAGATCCCTCTGTCGAGTGATCTTAATATGTATGCGATGTCATCACAGAAAACAGCGGCCGGCAATTTATTTACATTGTTTATTTTAATTTGAAACTATGCGCTAAAAATATCCAAAACACCTGCCAAATTGTCGAGAGTCAAGAATTACTATCATTATCGTACGATAAAAAATATCTACATAAATGTATGCCAGGGATTCTTAAACCAATGCCCGCGGGCACATATGCGCACGCCGAGCAATTTTCGTGCGCCCTCTTCAAAGTATAAAATCACGAAAAAACCAAAAAATATTCTGAATTGTATTTTATTTTCGATGGTTTCGGCGGTAACTTTGTGGAAGTTCATTTTAATATAAAATTTAAAATAACTTTGATTATTCCACGTATTGTGTAACTAACTGTGACACGTGTTTCGTCTCTTTCAGACTAGTAATGTAGAAATACTCCACCGAGTAAATAAAAAAGGTTTAAAGATGAATAGTCTAGAATTTTTAGAAATAAATAAAACTCTTAATAAAAAAGATATATTATTAAATAATATTCTTAACAGGACAGGATGCTCGGCTTTATTAACATTATTCCCAATCAATAGAGTAATCACCCAACCTAACTGATTGATTGCAGCTCATCAGTTTATAGTTTAATAGTTTGTAATGTTTAACGTCATTAGAAATATATTTGTTTGCTTTGTTTCGATTCTATAACCCTCTCTTGCGAACCTTAAAAAGGAAAAATCCCAATCTAATTGATTGATTGATTGCACCTTATTAGTATCATTATGTTATTGCATTGTTTTGATTCTATCACCCCCTTTCCTTGTTTCCTTTAGAGGGAAAAAAACCCGTAATCCATTTTGTAATTTCATAATTTAAAATGTTAAAATGTTAGAATTTATCTTGCTTCATTACTTAAGCAAACTTTGCGATAGTAAGTCTGAAGATGCCTCTGAAAGAGGCGAAACACGTTAGTTACACAATACGTGGAATAATCAAAGTTATTTTAAATTTTATATTGTATTTTATTTATTGAAATCACAAAAATTATAACTAATGATTTTATTTTGCGAAGTTTTAATTCGGAAGTTATTATTTATACATTACTGTATGGTATTTTCTTTTGTAAAGGTACATTAAAATATATATATATGAATGTTACACATTTCCACACCTTACTTTGAAAATGTTCTGACTGCTCTTGACACTGTTTTGAGATATGAGTGATGAAGATTCGATTGATTAAAATTCACTTGTAACACTGAGCAAGTTAAAATATTTCAAATTACTTATTTGAAGCATATTATTTCACAACTCTTGTGAAGAAATAATGATCATAAAGATCTGGAAATAATGATGACAATCTTAGAACTTTGTCAAATAAAATTAGTAAAAAAAGTGTGCAGATGCAGTGCAACTCTGGAATCTTGCTAACTCCGTTATTCAACCATAGATAATTCTGAAATTCATATATGTATATGATAGAATGCGGCAAACACTAACTTTTCCGACCAAAAAGTCATTTTAGGCAAAAACGCCAATTAGAACGTTTTCAAGGTAATGTAACGATATGGCTATCCTGGAAATAATGATGAAATAAATAGAAATGTACTACTAAACATTTATTTGTTAAAAATTCGGCCTACGTCTGTCACTATGCTCATAAATCTCAAATGCGCCCGAAGTCGCAAAAGGTTAAAAACCCCTGATGTTTGCATATCACAAGCGAGCTAGAATTTTTTGTACTACATATTTGAAACTTGTCTTGCGGCAGTAACTTCTGCTTTATTTTATGCGTTCACTTACAATTTGAAGCCAGTGCCAAAAAAAGAGATTTTTTAATTTTTATTTTCTTTTTAAACAATGTCCGCTGTCAATGTGGAACATGTGGGTTCGGAAGAGTAATAATTCCTACGAGTTGGGTTTTGCTTTTCGACATCTTCAGACATTTTAAGTGAGGGGTTTAAATGCATAACCGCCTCCCTCTACAAAGTCAAATTGTTCAGCAATCGAAAAAACGATTTTAATCTTCAAGTATAATATTAGAATAATTTGCAAAGGGAACACAAAACGTTTGTATGGTGAGACGGCGATAGTTCAGTGTTCCCTGGCTCGTGATTTGTGCATTTAGATTGTGGCGGTTTTTAACTTCACATATGGTGGAGAGAGGCGGTTATGCATTTGATCGTCATTTTCGATGTCGATTTTAAATGGCTTAGAGGTAATTTTTCGTTGGTTTAAAGATTGCAGGGCATAGAACGTAAGAACCGGATCATTAATCAATCATTATCTCAAAAATGATGATATATGGATAGAAGCGGTTATGCTTTTACACCCCTCAAGTGCAACATTGCACATAGGCACGTTTTCATCGACGAATTCAATATTGTATTGGACTATTTCTTTGTTTTTCCTCTTTTTATAATTCACATTCAAATACACTCATTACCCATCCATATCTAGCGCTGTATGTGCCTGATCTCTTTTTTTAATAGAAAATGAAAATATTTATCTAACGCCAATGCGCCAAATATTTGAAATATGAAAGTCATCCGAGATAAAACTCAAATCAAAGCGAACCCATGCAAATCATGTGGCCTAGTGTATTTCACTTTCCACATATGCACTTAGGCTGTGGCCTGAGTCACATAACGAAGCTTCGAGCGTTGCGTGGCTAAACTTATTTTTCGTCGATATTCGGCTAACTTCGAGATTTTAGCGTGTTGCCTCTGTCACGCGAATTGTCTCGCACGCTTCTTGGGACGGGCACCAGAGATTTGTACAGATCAGATAGGCGATCGACGCTTTGGCTACTCCTGGTATATATCAACCAACCAATCTTGCCAATAGGCAAATTTTACATATTATTTGTGATTGGCGGCTGGTGACAGGGAGTACAAAAAAAGATTCAACTATTTTTGCAAGAGTTCTTTCCTATTTATTGGATTTTAAAACACTTCTATAACATGGACTATCAATTCAGATATTCGCAATACCAACGGAGTGCCAGTCTTTTTTTGTACACCCTCATACCCTGTCGCCACCGCCACTAATATTGTAAAAATAAAATGTTAAATCTTTTCAAAATTTCCGACTCCGACTAAAACGCCGCGCGACTCCGACTCCGATTCCGACTCACTCACACTCAGACCTGATAATTACTGTTCAATAATTTATAGATACAAAAATGAGTTTCCCCAACGAACCTGGCAAAATTCGAAAAGTTTTTGCTGGTACAATGTTTGAGTGTAATTTTCGTTCTGACGTTTTCGATATTCTTTTGATAAAAAAAAACAGATTATATTATTCAAATGTCATTCTGCGTCTCGTATTATTATGTAAATTCTGAGATTAAATGGAGAAATTGAAGTATTGAAAAATAATCATCGACTCGAATGCATTTTTATTGAATTCTTTGACGTGGCGGCAATCAGATATTGAAAAAAGAAATATACGTTCTTGTAAAATAAAAACCTTACACACAAAAAAAAAATCCAAAAGAAGGCCGATGAACTCGGTGATATCGGAGCATTTGGCTAGTGAAAAAATATTCACAATTATGTAATTGCATTCAAGATGATTTATTTTTAGCCAAGTTGTCTTATTAATTTAGTATCGATTGCTGGTGCGCCTTGATTAGTGACTCCAATTCGAGATCGAATACTCGTTACTCAAGTATTTTGAAATATACTCGAGTAATACTCGTAATTCAAAATGAAGATTAATTTCCAAATTTTATTCAATTTAAAAAAAAAATCATATAACATTTTTAACCGTTGCTTTTTTTTTAAAGTATTAGGTCTGGATTTTACAATCAGGTAATATTTTTTTTGAAATGGTTTAGCCGTTGACTTTGCCATGCGAAAATTTCTTTTCTTTCTTTTTTTTTGATCCTACTGGCATATGTTATCAATGACAAGTTTTATGATGACAAGAGTCTATGATAACCAGAGACAAAATAAACGACTAATGGTGCAGCTGTGGGGCAGTAAAGTCATAAACCAAAAACTAAATCCCTTAAAAATTATTGGGGCCAAAATTTTTAAGAAGATTTTTAAAAGATGGAATCATTTAAACAGTGGACATAAGAACTAGATGCACTTTTTAATTAATAAAACCAACGTCCACATCAACAGAGAGAATTTTTTTCTGCGACATTGTATAAAACATTTAAATTAAAAATGTATGAATGAAATAATATATACTTATTTATGCATTTAGCATTTATATGTACAAATTTGAAAAAAAAAATACATTATGGTACATTTGAAACGACTCAAGTATACTCGAGTCTCTTGCCTTGATATTATGTGATTCGCAATAATTTACAGTAAGTTGTCGACATACGCAATTTAAAAACTTTTTCCGGTCTTTCTATTGCAAAAACCTTTTAGATCAGGGGTCACCAGACTTTAGACCAGAGAAACGGGACGGATTGAAATTTTTAAAAACTTGAGGGCCGGATGACAAATAAATTCGTGTTGGAATACAGTTAGAAAATTTATTTATATTTTTTTAATATAAATTATCAAATGTTATAAATAACAAATGTAATTTCCATTGGAATTTATAATAGAAAATATTTATAATATATTGATTGAGTAGGCATTTACTTGGTAGAACTCCATTATAATACGATAAGAAAAATAACAATGTATTTTAGTTCTATAATAGCTATCAACAAATATATAAAATAATTTATGTAGAACTAAAATACATTGTTATTTTTCTTACCGTAATATATATAATATTTTATGGGTCTATACGTTGTCGTATCGTAAAGGTACCAATTGGTTAATTGAAGTAAATAGTTGTTAATTCCTTCATAAAAATCGTAAATTTTTGGAGGGCTGGTCGAAAATCTTTGGTGGTTTATTCTAATGCCACTAGTTCCGACCAGAATAAAAACAAATGTATTAATCTAATGTGATATTAAAATTTCATTTCGACCAAGCTTACTGCTGAATCCAGCACTTTTAATGTTATAATACGGAAAGAAAACTTAACAATGGAAAAACTGATTCACAATATGCAAATCACCATATGGAATTAGCATATAATCCGAATTCGGTCCCGATTCGTTTACATTCCTGCAATAAGGGCCTAAAACTGAATGCATTGAAACAGCTTGAAATTAATACGTATAATCAGTCCAATGAAATTCTTAACGATCAGATCACAATTAATAGTTCACCTCTTTTAAAACCTTTAACAAACAATAAACTTAAAACAATTTAAAATAGATGCACTTAGACATTGCAGATTTTAAGTGGTTTCACACGATCCAATAACCCAAAAATACCCAAATTATTGTTTCCCACCATTACTTTAGTCCAATAAATCAAACTTATTTAAATTCTTTCATGTGACGTAGGTATGGTTTCAACAGAACTAAATGTAGGAGGCACCCTGTCTAGCAAAGGTATATAAGCTATCTCTAATACACGTTTTAAACATAGTTCTGACGAGGCGTAACCGAAATAGCTATCAACAAATATATAAAATAATTTATGTAGAATTAAAATACATTGTTATTTTTCTTTCCAATAGAGTTCTACCAAGTAAATGCCTACTCAATCAATTTTTTAATGTTGTTTATGTTTAAAATTAAATTACATATATTTTCTCCAGATTAAGCGTAGGCTATTCGATGTTGAATTCGTCGATGAAAACGTGCCGATGACGTATACATCTGTCTTGCAAATGAGCGAGCACATGTTTTTATTAATTTTACGTCAATTCATAAAAGCTTATTTTATTTTCGACTATTATTAGTCAGCTTTCCAATTGGCGCGATTCTACGTTTTTCAAGGGACCGTATGAAACAAACGATTAATGCGGGAAACGATGAATGCGGGAAAGTTTTAAATATGAACTAAATGCCGGGACTATAGAAAATTAACGTACCACGCGGGAAAACGTATAATGCGAGAACGTAAGATCGGGGTTCCACTGTAACCGAATTACTCCAGTTGTCATGTTTTTTCAATGAACAATACAAGTATGTACTGCCGTTTCGGAAGTTTTGGAAGTTTATCTTATATATAAAACCGAAACGGCGTATGTATGTTTGTATGTGGGTCTGTAATTCCCTTTTGCATTGATGTTGCAAGTTGCCATAAAAACGAATATGAAAGAAAATATGTTTGAATTTTTATCGGCGAAGACATTATTTTCAAAATGTAATAAATTAGTCGTCTACCAACTTTTTCCCGGCTTTAACTAATATAATAATGTTTACTACGTGACATTTCTTTGACAGCAAATTAGATTTTCCTTGAATTTGGACATTTTAATGGGCGAGAATGGGGCTGTCATCAAATTAAATAAATTTTCCAGATTTTATTTTAACTCTATTTTGGATAAAATAATGCTCATAAATGAGCGAAACCGGTCCTGATGAAATAAATCCTGTGGAAAAGCATTAAAAATGTGTTATTAATTATAATGCCTTTAATAATTAAGTGAACACGGCAAAAGTTGATCTATTTGGGATGTTAGATTTGTGATATAATTATGTCGAATGATATAACATTAAAACATATTGGTCGCTTAGTCCGAGCGACGCCGGGTAGCAATACTAGTTTAAATATAAAATTAAAACCAACTTAATTATTCTATGTATTATGTAACTGTATTCGTGACACGTGTTTGTGTTTCTATGAAAGGACATAAATAAGATAACATAGTTAAAAATACTTGTACTAAACCTCGTCAAAACTAACAGCGTGAGTCGAAATATTTATATCTAGAACTAAAGTACCACATTGCAATTTTTAAGTAAATGCCAATTCAATTGATAATAATCGTGTCGTGGAGTCGGGGCATTTTGGCCGGAGTCGGAGTCGTCGCGGCGTTTTGGCCGGTGTCGTACTTGGAGTCGGAAATTTTGAAAAGTTTGACCCTTTTAATTTTGCATATTATTTGTCAAATTTGGCTATTGGCCGGATTGGTAGGGTCTATATTTAATTGAATACACATAAATAGGAAAGTTAGGAAAAAAGTGACGATATTAAACATTTTTAGTCGGAGTCGGAGACGTATTTTTGGTCAATGTTGGAGTCGGAGTCGTGGTTTTGGTATATATTTGGATACACATGAGGCTCAAGGATCTATTTTTTTTAAATGAGATTCTTGATGTTCATAAAATAATCATGTTATTTATTTTTGTTTTTCAAATTTTTGGGCGCTGGATAATTTTACTATGGTAAAGGAGGCGATTTTTCAATATGGCTAAGAATCACTGAGTTAGAAGATTGAAAACTATCATGAACGTATTGAATGTCTGCATATCTTCTCGGAGATTTGAAACATTTCATCATAGATTAAAAAAACATCAGTGGATATTAGTTATATTCCCTTTAGAAGATAACTCTGGCTAGACAATGTACTATGTTGAACTATTGAAACATTAATTACTTATAACGTTAGGTTTAATTAGTAATATCGAGATTAACGACTTAGCTCTGGACTCAGTCTAGGTATTTAAGAATTCATAACAGCGCGTCTGCCAATTTCAAAATATTAAGACAGAGTAATTATTGCAAAGAGAAATATGCTTTTTATCAGATTGGGTTAATAATTAAGTTTTAGCAAAATTCTATACAGAGAAACCTCGATTCTTTTTCAAGGGACCGTGAAAAAAATACGATAAATTCAGGGAAACGGTCAATGCGGGAAAGTTTGAAATTTGAAATAAAAAAACTAAAACATTTAAAAAAACTTATTTATTTTACCTTTTAGATACTTTTTTTAAAAAATTGTTGTCTGTAAAGCGGTTTACGGACGATAGTTTAACGTGACAACGTCATAAGAAAACATTGAGCAATTGTTGTTGTAATATAAACAATGAAAACCACATTAACATTTCACTTCACTTTATAAACAGTTGTAAACAGATCACGTGTAACAGATTCTTTACGCTTGCCTTCGGCGTAACGCGACAAACGGGAAATGAATGTTTTTTCGACAGCGGGCGTTCATCGATTTATAAGACGTTGTCTTGTCAAAAAATCATTCATATTTAGTTACTTCTTTGCAGTTTCTTCGAATTCACATTTCCTGAAAACAGATTCATCTATGTATGTCGTTGGGGTATTCAAGCCAATAATGTTTCTTCAAATGAAATGACAGGTTCATCATTGCATTCTTGGCCATCTTCTTCTTCGCTGCTGTCATCAGTAGTATCACATAATGACTCGATTGTTTCGACGCCACTTGTGGCTAGCTCGCTGTCACACTGCACATATGTACGTATTAAATTCGAGGTCCTCCTGAGCTGCAAGACGCCAGTCTTCACAAATAAGAACCGAAACTGCAAGTGTGGTATTGTTAACGTTTTATGGTCATAATGTTTCCGGTGATGTCTCACTAGCACATTTGCAGTTTCGGTTCTCTTCTGCGAACCGATAGGATGGAGTCGAATTTGTTTCTAAGAAAAATTCAACAAAACGGGATAATATTTGTGACGGGACCATAATATTTAGACGTTAAATCGGGGAACGGATAATGCGGGATTTTTAAGCATTCTTCTTATGGGTATTTGGCTGGGACTATAGAAAATGTACGGACAACGCGGGAAAACGGTTAATGCGGGGACGTAAGATTGAGGTTCCACTGTACACAAAGGTGAACTAATAACTGTTTTTATTCGAAGAAAAATATTGGAATAGAAATCAATAATAAATTCCCGATACTAAACGGCTTAAAAGTATGCATACTTTTTAAGCTACATATAGTCAATAACAGACTATCCATACTTGTTTTTCGTCAAAGGGATAATTTTGAAACCAAACATATTTTGTCGTAGTTATTTTTGTTGAAATGGAAAGAATACACACAGAGCTTCAAAATGATACCAAGAACAACATGCTAGCTCAACGGCAACAGTTGACAAACTGAGTTTAAAGTGACGCGCCAGAAAAAAAAGTCATTTCTTTCTGTTTTACCTAATATTTTTAACGAAATATAAGTTAGTAAAAATAATAACACATTTTAGTACGTATTCCACATAACATTTATTGGATCTTTTTTTTTTTTTTTTTTTCGATGGTTTCGGCGGTAACTTTGTGGAAGTTCATTTTAATATAAAATTTAAAATAACTTTGATTATTCCACGTATTGTGTAACTAACTGTGACACGTGTTTCGCCTCTTTCAGAGGCATCTTCAGACTTACTATCGCAAAGTTTGCTTAAGTGTATTATTGTATTGGATCAGTACTGTTTTTGCTCATGGCGAGCATTATCAACTGATCACATACAACTCACAGTTGTTATACCAATTGTTTGTCATACCTTGTAATTTTTGCTTAAACTTTTGTATAAATATCACCGTTTAGTTGTATTTTAATACTCGCCATGAGCGAAACCGGTCCTGATTAAATTTTATGTGGAATAAGTACTAAAAATGTGTTATTATTTTTTTTATAACGACATTCCACCTAGTATTGACAGAAATTAATTAGATTACATAACTTTTTTTTATAATTTAGAATAACGACTGAAGGTGTTTGGTGGAATTTCAATATAAAATTTTAATCGTTAAAATTTTGAACTTTTCCAAAAAAATTGTCGCTTACGACCCGGGTCTCGTCTTGCGGCATCTTCGGGCATTTCAAGCGCACGAATGCACTTGAGCTTAGCAATAACTTGTTGCCGCTGTGCCATAAATAAAGTTGCTATGAAGCCATGAAGTATGTTTAATTTATCACTTTTAAGGTGTTCACTGTCAATACTTGATTGACTGAAGATAATCAGTTGATAATGCTCGCCATGAACGAAACCGGTCCTGAACCTATACATTTTATGTGGAATATGTACTAATAATGTATTATTATTTAAATTTGTATACGTAATTCTCCTACCAATCAAATTTTGCTTCTTGAGTGTATCTACTAATTTTACCGTTCTATTAATGTTAAAAATGGTTCTTCGACTAAATATCGCGTATTCTATTTAAAGACATATTTTCTTAATGTTAAACGTCACTTAAAGATATTCACTAAGAAATTATATTGCTCCTACATAATATAAAGGTAATTGTATTAATCCTACGTCACGATTCTATTTTTGAAAACTTAAAACGATCATCGAATAAATCGACCTTCATTCGTTTCAAAGGAACGCCATTTTATGTGCACGATTATAAACTTCTCCATATTACTACCCCATATATAACTTCAATAACTTATTGGGGAGAAAGTTTCACGTATATGGCAGCACTCTGGCAAAACTAAAAGTAATTTTATAACTTTGATACAATCGAATTAATTATTCATAAAATAAAGGGACCTAAGTGCTATGTGCGTACTTCTATTTGGAGTGAATGTATTAATTATGGACAGGTCCGCCCCAAGGACTGCAGCTGCCCCCGCGTGCAAACTTGAAAAAGGTCGCCACTAAAAAAACTTCGAAAATATAAAAAAAAAACTTTTCACTCTTTACATTTTGGCATATAATTTAACTTGAATTTTTGTTTTTTAACGCTTAAAGTGCCCGTGACGTACGATATACGAACTGCCATTTTGGAGCGATTCTCTTAATGAAATATTTATTTTTCCTATTTAATTATTAGTTATTCTATCTCTGGATAAGTTTTAAAATAAAATACGTCGATTATTTATCTATCTATCTATATATATAAAAATGAATGTCTGTGTGTATGTCCGCTATGGACTACTAAACCGCTCGACCGATCGATGTGAAACTTTACAAATTTATTGAATACACTCCCGCAATGGTTTCTGGCCTACCAACCCCTCCCCCCAACCACCCCCCAACCTCCACCCCCATTTTTTTTTGTTTAAACTTCATGAATTTTTCAAGTTCACACCTTCGAAAGTTTTTGGCATACCCCCCCCCATACGCCCCCAAACCCTACCCCGCCAAACAAACCCCCTCTCCCCCAAAAATTGATATCAATTTTTTACAAATTTCTACTACACTTCCGCGAAACTTTCTGGCGTACACCCCTCCCCTACCCCACCCCTCCCAATTCCCCCTACAATTGCTGGCGTAGCAACGCGCGCAGGGTACAGCTAGTTATATTATAAAAGGATTTATCTTGGTGCAAAGTAAATGTTCCCGCATTGCAATGTAATACCTCACAAGGGTTATATTATTAACAATATATCTATTATAAGAGAATATTAACAAGGATTCAATAGTTCGCGACGCGTAAGCTGGCAAGTTCATCAGTAACTTATTTATTTTCATTATAAATAATAATATTCATTCAGTTTTTTTGAATTTTAATCTGTAATTTAATTAAAAATTTCAAAAAATGTATGGTGCTGTGACAACCCTAACTTTTTCATAGATATTCGCACATTTTCGCGAAATTGAAAAGGAAGAAGTATACTGACTGGCTTAGATTGATGCTTTTGAAAAAATTGAAACACATGTCATTAAATTCACACAATACGTGGAATGATCTAAAATATTTTATGTCGTATGTCAGTTGCTCCTAGGACACTCCCAGCTGAGGAAAAAAGCCGTAGATGTGCTGAACGTTTGTAATGCCACTGGATACTAGCATATACATTTAAATAATGTGTGGGAAAGCAGTGGTGGGTGAAGGGCGGTAAAAAAAAGTTTAATTGTTTTAAAATACTACAGACATCCATACCAAAGCTCGAATCTATACAACCGTTAAAAAATATAATTCTAGCAATATCAATATGTGGAATAATTAAGTGTGACTGGATTTAATTCGTATTCATTCATATTTGAATCTTGAAACTAAATCCCGAACTTCATTTCGTGTGTTATGTGATCCGATTGTATCTCTGTTAAAAGTGTAAAAACAGCACGTGCTTTTTTCAATGCGTGCCAAAAAAAGTTTATTTTTAAATTATTCCCGTGAACCTATCGCGTGACACTTAAATACACGCCACTGTTACGATATTTTCAATACCATCATTGTTAGTCATCGACAATCAACCGCTAGGTGGAAGGTCTTCCCCAAACTATCTATGTTAGGATATTACCAGAGCTGTGGGGTCGCGCTTTTTTGGCCGGAGTCTCGGTGTCGGAAATTTTGATAAGTTTGAACTTTTTATTTTTGCAGATTATATGTATGTAAAATTTGGCTTTTGTGCGGATTGGTTGGTTTATATTTAATTGAATACACATAAATAAGAAAGGTAGGAAAAAAACGTGACACAATGAAACTTGTTTTAGTCGGAGTCGTGTTTTTTTTCAACGACTCCACAGCCCTGGATATTACAATGAATATATACGGAACAATATAAAAATTAACAGATTTTCAAACAATTCGACAAATTATTTCAACTGGAAGTACACTCTGACTTCTCTAACAGTTCACTCGAGTGTGCAGCAGCCGTTGATACAAAATGAATTTTCTCCCCTCTGACATAAGAATCCACCTACAGCACTTAGCCCACACGTTCAGTCTATATCAAAAAAGGGAATTTTAAATTTTCGAATTCATGCAAACTTTTTTTTTGCCGTCGTAATTTAGGACAACGCCACTCTTTCGAGTGCATAAGTAGCGTGGTCAGTCTGTACCTGCCCACTTTGATTTATAAAAATGTTGTCATCGCAATGTTTGCAATTTTGAAATCACGTTGAATATTTATGTTCAAAATGGCGAAATTTGCGTCGGGACTTACATTTGCACCCGTATTAAATACAACTTACCCAGGAATTGGGCTCTGGAGCAAATGGAAGTTAATTGAAGAAAATTGGACCTCTTGAATACTTGCCACAGTCACGGTGGAAATTTGAACAACGTTATATTCGACATGCTTTACTTACATTTCAAAATTGAGCGTCCTTATTGAATGGCTCAAAATATGCCGTTTTTTTGCTCTGTGATGACGACATTTTTATAAACTACAAGACAAAATAACGCATCGAAATTTGAGCAATTTATTGTTCGTCATTGTGATTGTCCTTGTCACAGCGGTAGGGTATATATTTTTAAAATTAGTTTCATGCATGCGTATCTTTACATTTAACATTTCGAAACAACACGACATTTAAATATATTGCTGAAATATTATTTAGCTGTCAAAATTCCCCGTGTAACATGTGAAATCACGATAAAATTGTACGGTGATATGGCAACACCAAACGCTGCTCATAAATCCCGCCATATCAAAAGCCACGGGCGTCTATTTAACTGCTGTGAAGTGAGTAAAGAATCCGCCGGGGCTGCCAGCTTATAAAAAACTTCCTGCATTAAAGCATTATTTAACACGCGTTAAATTTGTTAAGCGCGATCTTATGAATGATTATGTATAATAGTCTAACCGGACTATTAAATTTTTATTGTTAAGTGCCGCATAATTTAACATCAAACGTTAAATATTTCATTATAATTTTCCACCGTACCCAAATACGACAGAAACGAGTGTATATTCAGTGAAATGAATCATCAGTCCTTTCACTCACTACATATCTATAAAGAAATATTTTGTATGGGTTTTTTTCCATTCGCATTTAAAAGTTTGTTTAAATGGCCATGGCTTAAAATGATCCTTATTTTCAAGTTCATCATGTGAAATTTTTAGTCAGAAATTTTATGACGATCTCACAGTTCTATTGCTTTAAGGCAGGGTCTCTCAAACTGTATTCCGCTGAACCTGAATAGGTGTTGCGGGACAATTTGGAAAGGTTTTTTTTATAGACTGTAACATATTTAAAGATTTTTTGACGTGACAACGTCTTATAAATCGATGAACGCCCGCTGCACGCACGAAAAAACATTGTCCCGTTTGTCGCGTTACGCCGAAGGCAAGCGTGCGAGCGAGAGCGCGGATAAGCGATAGAGAGGCACGATCGGCCTACCGTTCGGATTGTGCCGCATCTATCTCTCTTCCACTCGATTGGTCGATGCGTCTGAGCAGAAAAGAGACAGCGGCAGCACACAACTTATACACCTACAGTACCTACACGTGATCTGTTTACAACTGTTTATAAAGTGAAGTGAAATGTTAATGTGATTTTCATTGTTTATATTACAACAACAATTGCGGCAATAAAGGTAATTAATTCTTGCATATTAAAAATCTGATTAACGTATAACAAATATACAAAATATCGTATCCATACAAAATAATGATAATTCAATAAAAATGATTCCATTTTTTAATAAAAATTGAAGGGTGAGTGATGATCAATCGCCACAGATGTTTATGACGTTAAGAAAACTTTGTGACAGTATGTCCGAAGATGCCTCGGAAAGAGATGAAACACGTGTCACAATTAGTAACACAATATGTGGAATAATCAGTTATTTTAAATATTGTATTAAAATGAAGTTACCGCCGAATCCATAGAAAGATAAGTCAAATGTTTGTAAAAAAAAAATTATCCATTTCAATATATGTCACTGACGTAGAATATACAGCAGTGATGCACCACCTTTTTGTGAGAAGGTCCAGACAATCAAATCTCAGATAGATCGAGGGTCGCATGGGGAAAAGCAATTAAATTATCAATATTTTTAGTGTATGTATAATACATAAAATTGAAAATTTTGATATTTTATATTGTTCTTCCATCGTCCGTTAAAAGTTTTGAAGAAATAAAGATGATTGGTATTTGTCATATTGGACCGCATGAAATTTCATTGCGGACCGCAGGTTGTGCATCTCTGATCTACAGCTTTCCCTTTTCCCCAAAGCTACATCTGAGCAAGGAAGTTGAGAGAAGCAATTTGACTTCTTATTTTAAAAAAAATAGCTAAATTTTAAATATTTTGTTTTTTTTTCCATTTCATTTGATAACGACATACAAAGAAACACGTACATTTTTAAATGACACAGGAATTCGAAAAATACGAATCCAATAAATTTGAAGCTATTTTCTAAAATAAACATTCTTAAATGATTCATAGGTACAAATTATCATGCTAGCCGTTCACTCTGCTGTCAAAAATCACATAACAGCCATCTTGATTTTTTCGTGTGATGTCACTGTTCATAAACACACACATATTTGCTGTTTTCATCTCGTTCCATTTTTAAATATCGCTTACTTATTTCGATGTCACGCAAAAATGGCGACGTTTCAAAATTGTTTTGTTTTTGTAAATATTGTGGGCGTCTAGAATGGGAAATTGAATATTTTCAAAGGTTAACTTCCTGTTAATGAAAGCTTAAATTTATAATGCTAGTTATATATTCAACAATCCCCGTAAGCTTACTAGTTCAGATAAATCGATGAATGTTTTTTTTTTTTTTTATTCCGGTAGCTTAAATCTCGCTGATATAAACAAATATTTCGATTGGCATTTGTTTGTTTCGACTTTATTTTACTTGCATGTTAGTTTATTTAAAAGATGGACATTTTGTATAGACTAGTTTGTAGTACAACATTTCTTTTGAACACCTACCAAATAAATCTTAAAAATAAAACTATGCCCGCTCCTGCAATCGGAGCATATGGACCTCTCACGGAATTTATCTCAACATATGTTTTTTCTACGAGAACTGCTTGTTATTCAGTTGCTCAATTTCTCTTTTTTGGAGACAGTAGGGATGAAAAGGATACGAGGACAAGGATATTAACATTGTCCACGGCAAACTAGTAAAATATATTTTATAATAAATACTATCCCAACAATTTCAATTATTTTCTCTTAATTAACATAATAAAAAAAAATACGAAAATTATTAACCTGTTTAACGTTGAATAATAAAAAAAAATGTTTGAGAAGGTCGAATGTCACATAAAGGTCAAAGCATTCAATTGTTTTTGGGGCTTTATAGCAAAAAAGTTTTACATTGCATTGTTAAATTTGTTTTAATAGTGTAAATGTTACAAGCAGATTCATACCTTTTGTACCCACGTTAATTCAATGTTTGTAAATGCCTGGTAAAATGTTCATGCAGTCATATTCGAGTTACTCTCTGAATTTATAATAGTAAGTGGCTGAGCATGAAAGTAAACTCTTTTATATGACATTTACGAACTATTTCTGATTTCATTTTTTTATTAAGCACATATTATCAGTATTCGTAAGGGGCTATTTTTTACCATTAAACAAAACTTTCGTCCGACAGAATAAATTATACTGCTTTTTTTCAAAGGACACGTGGGAAAGTGATATAAAAACCTGTACCCATATACTGACAATAAAAAATTACCAGCCAACATAACCCTCTTCCCTGCGCAGTAAATACTGATAAGAAATTTCAATGCTACACTGTAACCCCCCTATAGCGCGCGTGCTGTATGGAAAATTCATATGTACCCCCGTATATCATCCCTCCTAGAGCGTAGTTTCTTTAAGCCACGCAAAATTTTCAAGGTGTCTAAGGTTGTTATTAGAATTTAATATTATAAATGCATATTTGATATATATTGAAAAAATATTTGTCAGTAGCTATTTGAACAAACTAAATACAAGGTCAAATTTGAATTGTTTGAATTTTGTACTTTTCCAAGAGTTTTGTCGGTAACGACCCGGGTTTCGCCTTTCGGCATCTTCTGGCACTTCAAGTTTACGGATGTACTTGAACTCAAGGTCATTTAATATATATTATTTATAAGTATTTGATTTGCTGATTTCGGGACATTCACATAATATAAATGAAAGAACCTAACGTCATTTTTGTATGGTTGCCTAGTTTCCTATAGCACAGTATTCTTATAGAGTAAACTTTGTCTAGATAACTGTTTTTGACGTGACAACGTCTTATAAATCGATGAACGCCCGCTGCACGCACGAAAAAACATGACTCATTGTCCCGTTTGTCGCGTTACGCCGAAGGCAAGCGTGCGAGCGAGAGCGCGGATAAGCGATAGAGAGGCACGATCGGCCTACCGTTCGGATTGTGCCGCATCTATCTCTCTTCCACTCGATTGGTCGATGCGTCTGAGTAGAAAAGAGACAGCGGCAGCACACAACTTATACACCTACAGTACCTACACGTGATCTGTTTACAACTGTTTATAAAGTGAAGTGAAATGTTAATGTGGTTTTCATTGTTTATATTACAACAACAATTGCGGCAATAAAGGTAATTAATTCTTGCATATTAAAAATCTGATTAACGTATAACAAATATACAAAATATCGTATCCATACAAAATAATGATAATTCAATAAAAATGATTCCATTTTATTCATAAAAGTATGCAATCATTTCATCAATGTTTTCTTATGACGTTGTCACGTTAAACTATCGTCCGTAAACCGACTTTATTTTAGTATACAACAAAGCTTTCGCTATACAGATCAGCTTCGGCGCAATTGGCAATGGTGAAGAACCACGGCTTTGAAACAACATACGACCCCTTAGGTCCTCAAATGCGCTCTCTCATTTTAGCTATTTCAAAATATTATTCATACAGTAAATAAATCTAATCAACGTTATATGCGACGTAATAAATTACAGATTAAATAAATAAAATTTATTTACCTTCTTTGTAAAAGTTCCGAGGAATGCATATTGTTCTAGAATGCAAACTAAAAACAGTGCTTTGAACCTTAGGTCAAACGAATAAAACCTCAAACTACAACCTTGGTCTTATCCATGAACCTTTTTTACCCTAAGCTAGTTTTACAACTCAAAATTCCACCTCTTGGGGTAAAACAAACATAATTAGAATTTTTACAATTTTCATTAATGAATGCCACTATTTATAAAAAATAATATATACGTTTTGTTTCAAAGATACATCAATAGAAGAAGAGGATTCGATGATAGTCCAAACGTCATATCTCTACTAAACCTTTGTTTAAAAAATTGCCATTTTATATTCAACAAATAAATCAGAAAACAAACTAGTCATTTATATATAATGAAAATACATTAATTTGTATCTATATGCCAAATTGAATGTTCCTTATAATTTTTCGAGGATTCGTGAACATGAATTGTTTGTTCTTCCAATGGATAGAACCAGTCTGCCAATGGGGGACTTCACTAGGAAGAGCTTTAACAATTTTAAACGACATACATATTTCAAATTGACGTGAGTGAGTTCAGACTATTTTTTATGAATGAAAGTTTATTGGAACTTACTCGGTTGACTTCATTGGCAATTAACAATTAATTTTCTTTTTTTTCTCTTTCTTCTGATGACTAAAATGTTTTTAACTTCTTTTTTACATTGCAAAAGCAATAGACTACATATATTGTTTTTGATTATTGTTGTGTATATGTTATAGTGAAAATGTATTCTTCCCCAAGCTGTCATTCAAATTAAATTTGTAATTTGATTTAAATATGTTTGTCTGTGTTTTTCTTTATTTCTCTTTTTATGAAAGATACTACTTTTATTTTAGGCCAACAAATCATCGACTTGATCCAATAATTTCAATGATCGTGACCAGTGAAATCATTTTGTCATACAAATCTATTACTTGATACATTTTCACTGATAATACAGTTTCACTGTAACATATACATATATATATATACAGGTATGTATACACATATTAAAATAAATGTATATATTGGTCAAATAAATGGCGCATTTGCATCAGCTGTAATGCAATGCTTGTGTAATAAATTAATAAATCTGTTAAAAAACGGGTAAAATGTGTAACTAATGAATCCTATTTTTTGTCTCTCATGACAAGTAGAGAAAAATGAATTAGATTCCTCGATCTCTAAGGGGTAGAATTATTATTCAAAGTCATCCAAGGTTCAAGAAAGCTTCGCATAATCGTTTTCATGCATCAACCATAGCTGTAAGACGTTTACTTCGATATTATTTACATTCAAATAACTAACAAGTAAATGTACCAGTCGTTGACCGTTTAAGAGAAAATTACAACAAAAACAACGATTAAGGTTTAGCATTGTACCGAATGAAGGCAAAGCAAGTATACTCATATTGGATCAAATGTCTTAATAAATCTTATGTAAAAAAATTACGAAAGGGCCTGTTTACAGGTAGTCATGTTTTTGTTTCAGTATTTGACCATCTCACAAATTGAAAAGTCTAGGTGTTGATCATGTCTAATCAGGGGGCTTTATAGTGAACTTTCTTTCAGGGTTGCCTCAAGGCTTTCTGACACACCACTCTTGGTTGAATCAAGTAGCAATGGGTGGTTCAGAACAAGGTACACACCGTTACTAGATTGATCAACAAATAAATTTGAAATAATACACTTTCCTCACTAGGTGTTGTTTTCAAATGGCCACCCTGACACTGCATTGGCTATATGGTGATGTGTTAGTGGCTCATTCCGACCACAGATGCTTTGACTTGTCTGACCTTTACAATTTAGAGCAATACCGCATCTGCATTTCTTATTTTGGGCCATTTTATTTTCAAAAGTTCAACTACTGGTACATGGTCAACGACTGGTACATTTACCTTACTCGACTTTATTTATCATCAAACAACCATTTCTCAAACACCACAGATTGACATCTAAAAACATATTTACTTCCTATATTCAGAGAGAGCCTATTTTCTTTACTGTAATTGCATTAAAATTTCAGTCGATTTTGCATTCGATTTGTCAAAAATACAATTTTACGCACTGTTATCATAGTATATTAGAGTGAACAGAAACGCTGTGTCCATTTACAGAGGCGTAACTAACAGGTGCATATGCAAACAATGCTGCGATCTCTAAAGCTAGAGGTGCAACATAAAACAACCACTTTACTATTTTTTCACATCACAAGTTAATTATTCATTGAATTGAATTGCTGGACTTTTTACTATGCTGTCCGCAAATAATTCTTGCAATTTATTTTAATTCTAGAGAAATTATTTTATATATTTGTTGATAGCTATTTCGGCTTACTACTAGCTAGAAATATAGCTCTGACGATGGCGTAAGCCGAAATAGCTATCATCAAATATATTAAATAATTTCTGTAGAATTAAAATACATTGATATTTTTTCACCGTATTATAATGGAGTTCTACCAAGTAAATTCCAACTCAATCAATTTCTTCTTGCCCTTTTTTTCTCATCATATATATGTTTGATTTCAAGGTTTCATTGTCAATACTTGGTGGAATGGCGTTGTATTAAAATATAATAAGACATGTGTTTAAACATATTAGACATTGAATTTATTAGGATCAGGACCGGTTTCACTCATCGCGAACATTTTCAACTGAAAAATACAGTGCCATTGATAAAAAAATTAAGCAAGACTAATACAGGCTTGACTAAAGACAACAAATGTGCTTAGTTTTTGTATGGATATTGCTGTATTTTTTTGTTTATCAGTTTAAAATACTCGCGATAAGCGAAACCGGTCTTGATCCTAAGAAATTTTATCTGGAATAAATAAGAAAAATGTCTTTTTAATTTTTCAATAACAAAAATTTCAATGAGTTGATTCCAGCTCACTCAGTACATCTTCAAAGGAATACTAAAATGAGCAACAAGATTTTTAAATAAATGTTTTATGCAGGGCTGTGGAGTCGGAGTCGTCACGGCGATTTGGCTGGAATCGTACTCGGAGTCGGAAATTTTGAAAAGTTTGAACTTTTTATTTTTGCATTTTATATGTCAAATTTGGCTTTTAGTCGCATTGATAGTGTTGATATTTAATTGAATACACATAAACAGGAAAATTAGGGGGAAAAAGATATTGAACTTTTTTTGGTCGGAGTCGGACTTTTTTTCACCGACTCCACAGCCCTGTTTTTATGTGATATATTATGGCAAAAATAATCATGCATTTAATCTATAAGTATTATAAAAGAATATCTTTGTCGCCATCAATACATCTTCTGAACTAAAGAATATATATCAAGATATGTCATGCGTTTTAATTGTTGATATAATATTAACGTAAAAAATTGATGGTTTATTAAATTTAAAATAAAATTGTTTTACCTGGTATACCACTTGCATTAAAATACAACAAACTACTATCAGATCATAGATTAAACTATCGTGATTTTTCGAGTGCGTGCACAATAAAAAAACAGTTGTCCACAACATAAATTACCTTTTCCACTAATAACAAAATGTATTTTTCATTAAAAACTCGATCGCATTCATCGATCAGGTGTTGCCACACTAATAAAACAATGCCATGCCATCACAAACGTAAATAAAAACAAACTTTACTCTTTATCCATGGCAATTGTGCTTAAAAACTTTGAAAAACATACGCGGAAACTTAGGCGGGAAGCGCGATTGGAAAATTGAGGCGAAAAGCACCTGCCTCCTCTACGAACCGCAGGGTACTAAAAGCTCTGCACGAGAATTCGAGCTTTTCCGTTTTCGGGAAAGCTCGCAGAACGTCGGAATTTTCCGAACTCTTCGGCGAGTTTTCTCGGAGAAAATGCACGTCGCATTTTACACCTGTAAGAATACAGCGACAGTTAACTAAAAGCTTGATTTTACACTGCTCATTACGACGGTGTTTGTGGTGTAGTGGTATTACCCTTCCGATCAAATGGGTCTGAGTTCAACTCAAAGCAAATTCAATATAAAATTATTTTGTTTAGTTTTTTCGAGTTGATCTCGTTTAATTGAATAGCTTAAACAAAATTATAAACGTCATTATATTGCCATCTGTAATTCCAAATACGTTTGATATTATTTATTATGTGTGTGAAATTTTTTAAACAACTCTCCCAGTGGTCTAGTGGCAAGAGCTTTATCCTAGCGATCTGGGGCCCGGCAAGGTCAGATTTTTTCAATTGAAAAAAAATAGAGATCTTGGGCTGGGTGTGTGTTATGTATCGTTGATTTTGTGCACAGCTAATTCATTATTTACCATCGAGTTAATCTCGTATGACTTTCACAATTAAGAATATTTGGCGCATTGACGTAAGCTGCCAATTTTCTTTTTCTTTTTAAAATTAAAATTTTTTATGTTCCTTTGGTGCATGGAATTTATTATTCTTTTTTTAACCATTTCCACTCCCAATGTGGAGTATATGGATATCTTAACGGAGTTGATCTCAGCATATGTTTGTTTACGGAAACTATTGCTCAACCACTCTTTTTCGAAGATAATAGGTATATAAAGAACTAGTGGTTAGCTAATCGCTCTTGCTGCATCCCGTTTTAGGAATTTAGGCCTGTTTGTATAGCCGAAATAGCTATCAACAAATATATTTAAGTTAAGGATTTCGACTGAGGGTGCTTGAAGGAATTTCAATATCAAATTTAAATTGTTTGAATTTTGTACTTTTCGATGAGTTTTGTCGCTAACGACCCGGGTCTCACCTTTCGGCATCTTCAAGTACATCCGTGCACTTGAAAAGCTTGAAGATGCCGAAAGGCGAAACCCGGGTCGTTAGCGAAAAAAACTCATGGAAAAGTACAAAATTCAAACAAATATATAAAATAATTTCTGTAGAATTAAAATACATTGCTATATTTTTCACCGTATTATAATATAGTTCTACCAAGTAAATGCCAATTCAATCAATACAGTGGGAAGTATAATAAAGGGTCTTTTTATAAGGACGCTTAGTTTTGAAATGTAAATAAAACAAGTTGTTTGTGAGATTTCGACTAAATTTTAATTTCATTTGTAAGTATATTTTACGGCATTAAATGTCTGCCAATATCCATTCATTATAAAATGGGCCATGTCGCTAAAGTTGACTTTTTTGACAAATTTGGGTAAACTTCCAACTGCTCCAGAACCCAATCAGGCGTTGTCTGCGGTCGTTTACCTGAAGTTCCTTGGTTAGTTGGATTTTATACGGGTGCAGACATAAGGCCCGATTCAAAATTCGCCAAGTTGAAGTCGCAGAAAAGCCAAGTTCTTGTGAACAACGAGAAATAAGCTGCCTTGGGTTTTCCTGTACACTTTCACACACAGCAGCAATGTTTTCACCAGATATTGTATTTTGATGACGTACAGGTAGGTGTTGGCCGATTATTTATCAAACTGATTGACTCAAATTTGGCCACTAAACAATGAATAATCTACTCAGCAGGACAAAGTAACATATTTTGAGCGTCCCTATTGAAATACCGATATGGCTTTATCTAAACAGAATATACTGTGCCACTAGTTTTCTAACTTCTTATAAATAATAAATCATTAAAAATCAATAAATCCAAGAGTATGATAGAATATTTATTTTGCCCAAGCTTTAACTTATAAATGTTAACAACAAGCAAACGAAGCATGAAGAAAAAAACTAAATTAATTGTCAAACTTACTTACTTAAAATGTTGAGCAAAATTTGATTTTCAGATTTGGTATAACATGTAAATCCTTTTATCTCATTAGTGTCAAACTTTCATATGTCATATAAAAGACAAGGGCACAGTAAATGCCGAAAAACTAAAAAAAAACAACGACATTTAATGCCGTCGAAATAAACCTATTTTCGAACACACGTATCTGTTCGGTTATGTTCCGTCTTTCAAAGTTTTCCGCCGCCTATTTTTCCGCTGAGGATTTTCGCAGAGGTCAAATTTAGATCGCAGAGTTCAAAGAGGTGAATCTTAAAAGTGAAAGTTGAATTTTGTATATTTCAATTCATTTGAAAGTTACTTTGTGGAATCAAACTTATAACTTTGTGTCAATCAACTCCGGCCGCCTTTATCACTGCTTACTATGAACTAGGGCTTGCATTACCGGCTAACCGGCTTAACGGTTTACCGGTAAATAGGCCAAAATACACCATCGGTAATTACCGGTAAATTGGAAAATTTACCGGTTTTTACCGGAAATGATTTTATCGCGAATTAAGGACAGATACAGGCATTTTTTTAATAAACTCTATAAACCAATAAATTGTTATATTATTTTATTTTAATTAAGAATTCATATTAGTAGGTGTTTTTATACAAAGTATGCGTGCATAGATCTAACGTATGAATTACATATGAGGAGCTTGGGATCAAATATGCTCAAATCCAGTTTTGATAAAAAAAAAAACGAGTTAGCGATGTAATATGGAAGTACGTATTCAAAAGCTTAGAATTCCATTTTCAAACTCTCTGAAATCCTCATAGCTTCCATGTAATTCAATATCAAAATATGACTATAGAATCAAAACTGCCCAAATCCTGTTGAGTTTTGGTTTCATAAATGCCCAAATCCTAAATCGGCCAATAGCTTGTTTGCATTTGTCGGCCATGACAGATCTGTCGGTAGTAATCCAGCCCACATTTTGTGAAGTTTAATGTTTTTGTGTCTAGTTTTTAGTGTTATTTTAAACTTGAATAATTTGTGACGGGGATAAGTTTTTATACGAAAAGTGTGTATATCTCTGTTCAGGAAAAAGTGGATGTGGTCATTTTTGATCCCAAGCTCCTCATTATGAACATCAATAAGTTAATGGATAAACTAATAGTTAAGCTTATAAACTTCTCACAGACAGATAAATAAAATATTACACAGTCGTAATTTAACTTAACCAAGCTTTATGTGGCAAATAAAAGATTATCTGATCTCCCATTCCCAAATCTCAGTTAAACAAAAAGGACAAACATATATAAACATTTCATGACATTGTTATTTTTATGAAACATATTTTAAATTCTTTACGTTTTAGGATACCGTTTTTAGTAAAAGTAGCCACATATAGTTATTTTATTTATTTTTATCTATTTTGTTTCATTTACCGGTAAATAACCGGTAATCCGGTAATGGGTGAATTTATTAACCGTTTACCGGTTATTGGAATTTGACGGTGAATTGCAAGCCCTACTATGAACTCCAATTACTCGACATCTCAACTACTCGAGTATCGAGTAGTAAAATTTCAAAATACTCGAGTACTCGAGTATACTCTTATAAATAAATAAGCGTATTTAATTGATTATGCCACAGGCTGCGCATCCATAAAAAAAATATTTTTCAATATTGAATTTTGTCTCTTGTCATCATAGTCGTTGATAAGATAAGTCAGCAGGACCCAAATCAAAAGAAACAAAAGTAATTCTCGCACAGCATTTTCAACGGCAAAACCCATTAAAAATAAATATTATTCTTTTTTTTTAATTAAAAAAAAATATTTGGCATTACAGCTTACGCTAATGCGCCAAATATTCTTAGTTGTGAAAGTCATACGAGATTAACTCGATGGTAAATAATGTATCAGTTGTGCACAAAATCAACGATAAATAACATACACCCAGCCCAAATTTCGTTTTTTTCAATTGAAAAATCTGACCTCGCCGGGGATTAAGCCCGGGCGCCCCCGATTGCTAATTGGACAAAGCTCTTGCCACTAGACCACAGGGACCGATTATCAGGCAGTAAAATCACGCGTATGACTCAGTTAAACGTAACGGTTAAAAATTAAACGTTCATTTTTTTAAATAAGTAAATAAAAATTGGAAATATGTCTTCATTTATTAATAACGAGTATCAAGTATTTGAAAAATGGACGAGTATACTCGAGTATCGAGTATTCGATACTCGAATTGAAGTCTCTACTGCTTTCTAGAAACATTCCAGTCTTCTTGTTGCGGCTGACGGCGTTCATGGAAGCGAAGCCAGCATTTGGCAAAAGCTCCGATAAGTTGTGTCCAATGTGCTTCAGGTCAGTCAACAAAGTCTGCAAAAAGACCAATTCAAGATTAGAGTTCATACAATCGAACTGACAAATTCTCAGTAATTGAATCATGGACAGTTGGCTTAAGAATATAAATTGTTCTATCAAGAAATATTGGAGATTAACAGGGCTAAGCTTAATAGTTTACCAATTTTAAACGAACAATTTAATCTTCCAAACTCGCCATTGTTATACCCCTTTAAATAATTTTCAAACACTTACAGTCATTAATTAGTAATTCAAACACTTGAAATCAATCAACTCAGTAATAATAGATCGGATATAACCCTACATTTATTTTACTCTGATGAAAATCCCGGATGAAAAGTTACAATCATATTCAATTAAAAATAATTAGGTATTTGTCAGAAAAAGAAAAAGCCATCAAAAGCGATGCATGCACACCATTCTAATTAAATTTTTCAATAAAACATCTCCAACTCTCTTTTTTTCAATAAAAAACCATATAATACGGAAAGAAAATTAGCAATGTATTTTAATTCTACATAAATTATTTTATATATTTGTTGATAGCTATTTCGGCTTACGCCTTCGTCAGAACTATGTTTAAAACGTGTATTAGAGATAGCTTATATACCCTTTGCTAGACAGGGTGCCTCCTACATAATCTCTTTCTGTTGAAACCATACCTACGTCACATGAAAGAATTTAAATAAGTTTGATTTATTGGTCTAAAGTAATGGTGGGAAACAATAATTTGGGTATTTTTGGGTTATTGATCGTGTGAAACCACTTAAAATCTGCAATTTCTAAGTTCATATATTTTAAATTGTGTAAAATGGTTTTAACAGAGATCCTTTAACAATGGAAAAACTGATTCACAATATGCAATTCACCTTATGGAATTAGCACATAATCCGAATTCAGTCCCGATTCGTTTACATTCCTGCAATAAGGGCCTAAAACTGAATGCATTGGAACAGCTTGAAATTAATAGATATAATCAGTCCAATGAAATTCTTAACGATCAGATCACAATTAATAGCTCACCTCTGTTAAAACCATTAACAAACAATAAACTTAATATATCAACAAATATATAAAATAATTTATGTAGAATTAAAATACATTGCTATTTTTCTTTCCGTATTATAATGGAGTTCTACCAAGTAAATGCCTACTCAATCAATAAAAAACCATATCTTACACATATGTATGTATATTACATGTATGCGGCTCTCTGGCACCTTCGTTATCCTGTTTCCATGACAATTTGGCTCTTCGCAATTGACAAACTGCTGATCCCTGACGTAGACCATAGGTACTTTTTGATGGTGCTAAAACCAAAAGGCAATTAGCCAATAATTGATGTATTCTAAGACTATAAATTTGCATGCCCCATTTTTTTATCTACGTGGTCGTAACCAAAGCCAAAAGTTTTTTTATATAATAACTTGTTTCAGTCAGTTTAAGTTCATTCGTGCACCTAAAATGCCTGAAGATGCCGAAAGGCGAAACCCGGGTCGTTATCGACTAAACTCATATTCAAACGATTCAAATTCTAAATTCAATCAAGCACCTTAAGTCAAAATCATAAATTATATCAATATAAGTAGTTTGAAGCTTTAATTCAATCTCTCCAGCCGTTAGAATTGGTGGCGACCCATTTTTATAAAAGCCATATGACCCGCAACCCCGACGCAATTAAAAAATGCTTTTTTATTAGCTTTTAAAAAAAAAAACAACGAAAATACATTAAAGTGAATATTTTTTTAGTTGAGCTTAAGTTGGTGACCTCACAGAAAACAACGTGGCAACAAAAACTATATATTGTATAATTTCAACTAAAATACATTGCTATTTTTAAACTGTGTTATAATGGAGTGCTAACAAGTAAATGCGAGCTCATTCAATATATTTAATTAATATATTGCCGTTGCTAAGACTCTTGGTGGAAGGCCATCATTCGGTGAATACACGGCCGTTTCAGGTCTCGTCGTAAGCGTACATATGTATATACCATGTACGCCTCCATGTATGATATATTACACAGTATATAGAGAAAATAGAGTTTACCTGTGCTTATGCATGTACATATGTACGTCGATATTTCACCCAAGGCAAAAGACGGTTGTGTTTTTATGTATTCTATATTCTCCACCAGGGATGCCACAACTTAGGGGTGACTTACTGCTAGAACAACTAATGGTTCCTTTTTACTATCGACTCAGTGAGGACAAACAAAATTCAATACTGAATACAGAGATCATTTCAGTAGATCGGCCCTTTGAGATTAAAGAGACGTATCGCCAAATATTTTTGACGAGATTTGAGTTAATGAATGCAACAAAATCAACGATAAATAACATAATTTATTATAGGACAAAGTGCCACTAACCACAGGGACCGACAATTGAATTCATTTGCGAATATTTGTTCTAAATCTTTACCGATTTCCATTTTTTTTTATTTAAATTTCCAGTTTTCACAGTAAAAATGAGTTTCACAGTTAGAATGGACGAAGGTTCACAAAAATTCGACTTTGGACGATTGTTGACGAGTCATACTTTGATGATTCCAAGCTTAATTCATGAGGACAAGATGCGGTATGCACTTTTTTCTTTTAAATTTCCAGTTTTCACAGTAAAATGAATTTATTTTAAATATTCTTATGTTCTTATCTGGTCATTAATATTAAAAAAAACCCCCATAATTAAAACAAACCCACTTAATTCATTGAAACTTGTACATATATATTCAATTTTCGCTAATTTACATTTTAATAGCCTTTTAACTTAGTGATTTACTTATATTTTTGTTTATAAACGATTCAAACAGTTTACTGCGTGTCAGTTCAAGTACATCCGTGCCCTTGGAATGCCTGAAGATGCTGAAATGCGAAACCCGGGTCGTTAGCGACAAAACTCATGGAAAAGTACAAAATTCAAACAATTCAAATTTGATATTGAAATTCCATCAAGCACCCTCAGTCGAAATACTTAATTATATGACTATAAGTTTTCTTGAGCCAGAAGAAAAAAAATGGAAATCGGTAAAGATTTCGAGGAAATATTCGCAGATGAATGGAATTGTGAAGGGTGCGCAGATTTCTTTTGGCGTGGCGTGACAAAAATAATAAGTTTATTACTTTTGCAATGTAAAAAAAGATGAAAAAATTTTAAGAAGAAATTACATAGTTTACAGATATAAGAGTGAAAAAAATTGGAAATTGGCAATAAAGTTAACCGAGTAAGTTCCGACAACATCAACTTTATTCATAAAAAATAGTATTCATCTGAACTCACTCACGTCAATATGAAATATGTCGACATCCGAAGCGATGCCGTTTAAATTTGCTAAAGCTCTTCCCAGTGGCTTCCCCATTGGCAGACTGGTTCTACCCCTTGGAAGAACAAACAACTCATATCGCACAAGTTGGTACTTTTCCCACCACCACCCGTTGTTATATATAGGCATTATAAATTAAATAACTAAACATTTTTTGTACTTACTCCATGATTAATTGAAAATGATCGCGATGAGAAAAATCTTTTCTGATCTTTTTAAATTGATTTTTGAGTACAAAAAAATGTTTTATTATTTTCAATAAAATACGTTGAATAATAGTGAACAATAAAAACACTATTCATTTATGATATTATTTTCTTCGAACATATTCGAAAACTCAACTTTCAATATTCGATTTTCGAATACTGAAATTTCGAAAAATGAAATACATATATTGAATATTCGAAATAATTTTATAAAAAATTGTTTTCAACGCGTACTTGAAATCATTTTTTTTCAGATGTGGAACTTTAAACGTCATGTAAAAAATATGTTTTCTCATGAAATGTTTACCTCCTATAACAGTGCTTCTCACAGAAAATTGCACCGTGGCCGCATCGTAAACATAAGGAGTCCTATTAAAATGTCTGGTGGCCGCACCAAATTTTTGTTTTGAGTTTGTTGAGTTTGAGGTGTGTCAAATGGAACATGGTTGTCAATTTACTATTTGTTTTAATTGTTTACAAAACATGTCATTTTCATAGTCTTTCTTGAGAAATTAGCTTGGTAAACCTCATTTTTTAAATATCAATATTTTCTATGAAGCTGTTGGTGGCCGCACATGGGAACCACTGTCTTATATCCTATAGAATGGGCGTTCATTATCATTTTAGTATTTTATTATCGTTCAAGGTTCCCGGTCAACACGCTGGCCATCCCTGCTCAAATCCAAAGCTGCGTAGTTTTTTCTTCGTTGAACTTTTCAGGAAGCCTCCGCTGGCATCGTAGCTGGTTAGAGGAAATTTACCTGCCGTATAAGTAAACTAATTGCGACGTTTCGGGCTCATGCTTGCATACTTAAATGTCTATTCTAGTGCAGTGCATCTATCGGATCGCAGCGGATTTTTAAGCATGGTTTAGATCACTTTTAAGGTGCCCACTGTCAATACTTGGTGGCATGGCATTATAATAAAACATTTTTAGTACTCATTCCACATCAAATTAATTAGATTAGTCTAGGGCTCAATTCCCGGTACGAGCAGATTTTTTCAGACGCTCAATTGATTCTGCACAGAGTTTGTATTGTTAAATCTCTTCCCATCTTTCCGATCCCAAAGAGTGACGCATAGTGACAGCGATTAGCTAACCACTAGTCCTGTCGTAGTCCTAGTATCCTTTCCATGCCTACTCTCTTCGAAAAGAGTTCCATGCTGGGAGAGGACATGGTAAAAAAAAGTTCAGGACCAGTTTCGCTTATGGCGTGCATTATCAACTGATAAGATATTTTTTTGTTGATAATGCTTGCGATGAGCGAAACCGGCTCTGGTCTAAATAATTTTTATGCGGCATACATACATAAGTACTAAAAATGTGTTATTATTTTATTATATATTGTAGTTTACCAATCGAAGCCGCTCGTGTCCGTGGCGCAGAGATCAATGCAGTTTCGATTGGGAAACTACAATATTTTTTAAATTGTATTTTTGATTGAAAATTAGTGGGGAACAGTGCACCAATGCACTCTTGCAAGAGCTGTCTTTGAGTATTATAGAGGTTTTGTACTCACTTATAAGTCAGGGCATATCATCTGTCCGGGGCCAGAGATTAAAACTAGTAAAAAAGACAATTATTGTATACTAAAATGAATATTGTATTTAACATCTTGCACCGCCGTTCATGAAAGGAACAGAACTTAATTCAAAAAAGCTTCCAATTGCAAACTGTCATTCGAGAACATTCGAGTGCATAGCAACCAGGATTTGAATTTTCACTTCAGAGAGTTGCCAGTCACACGTAATTACCCCCAATCATTAAATTTTCAAAGAATTTGCTTTTACGATCAATTAATAAAACCGTACTTTTCCTAGAACTACGCAAATCGTAATTATCCATTTAAACAATTAATTTTAAATACAATTTAGGGTGTAAGAGTAAGAAACATGATAATATGCAAAATACTACACCCGATTCTCTTTTTTATGGTTTCAAAACAGCATGTAACGATTCAAAAAGCCAAAACGAATAGAAATACATAAATATGTATCAAAATCCATGCACTGTGGCCTAGAGTCCTAAACATCTCCATTGCAATATTACATATCCGCAAAATCAAAAATCATGGAAGTTTAAAAGCAGTTTAAGAAAATAACTTAATAGTAATAAAACAAAAATAAAAAAACACGTACGATTTTGCTAAAATGTACAAACACATTCAATCAAATTAAGTGACTCCAGCTACAAAAATCAGGGTCACCCATTTGTGAAACCTTTTCGATACTTATCCGTAATCCGGCCCGTCCTTTAGTGTAAATAACCAAACACGGTGCAATTACTGGAATTTGTTTGGGAATTTTGCTAAATCAAGCGACTATTTCTCGAGAAAGCATTCTTGTAATTGAATTTAAAACCAATTCTGTGATATATTTATGTAGCTAGGGAGCATATATTGTGCTATACCAGTGGCACCCAACATATTCACACTGACTGCCTTTCCAAGTAAGAAGGCAGTAAATGGCTCTGACAATAATTTTACAAAAAAGACATAATGTGCTGCTTGAAGTATTAGTACAAAAATAATAAAACATTTTTAGTACTTTTTCCACGTAAAATTTGTTGGATCAGAACCGGTTTCGCTCATGGCGAGCATTGTCAACTGATCTTCAGTAGTAAAAATGTTTTATTATTTTTATTATAATGCCATTCCACCAAGTATTGACAGAGAAGGCCTTAAAAGTGATGAAGTATAAGTGTTTAGAATTTATAAAAAGCGGTTTATGCGAAAATTAACTAATATCTTAAGAATTTACAATTTGAAACGTTTGAATTTTGTACTTTCCCATGAGCTTTGTCGCTAACGACCCGGATTTCCAATAGTTTATAAATTTTAAACGAACAACTTAATCTTCCAAACTCACCATTGTTATATACCTTTTAATAATTCAAATGCAATCAATCAATTCAATAATAATAGGTTTGATAAAACCTTACATTTATTTTAGATATTCTTATGTATTAATCTGGTAATTAATATTTTCGATACTACATTGAAAAATCTAGAAAATTATTACCAAACCCACTTAATTCATTGAAATTCGTTTACATCAAATGTTCGCTAATTCATATAGACTACGTAAATAGCAATTTAACTTATGATTGAGTTGGCATTAACTTGGTAGAACTCCATTGTAAATAATACGGTGAAAACAATAACAATGTATTTTAATTCTACAGAATTATTTCTGATCTACTTTTATTTTTGTCTGCAAACGATACAAACAGTTTACTGCGCGTCAGTTCAATTACATCCGCGCACTTGAAATGGCTGAAGATGCCGAAAGGCTAAGCCCGGGTCGATAGCGACAAAACTCATGGAAAAGTACAAAATTCAAAAGATTCAAATTTGATCATGCATATATATATATTTATATGAATTCGACTTCAGTATTTTTCCAATAAAGGGCAACCGAAATCAGTGTTTATTAAACTTTCAGCGGACGGAATAAATTCCTCATGAAAATGGTTACAATTCTTGCGGAATTCATAAATATAAATGTGTTTACGACATAGAAAAAAATGTTTCAGTGGTACGCAACTTTGTCGTTTTTGTTGAGGTCATAATTATATTATATCCTCAATGATACACTTCGGTACATACAGCAAGAATAAATTGATTCATTAGTAACAGCTATAAAAATATTAAGGCATGTATTTAATGGGTCGGTAACTTATTCAAGTTTTGGTCAGTTAAATAAATAAATAGTCAGTTAAAAATCAAAATGGTCAGTTGTCATTGTATCAGTGTGAATGTGGTCAGTTATTAAATAAAACGGTCAGTAATATATTTTAATGGTTAGTTATTTATTAAAAATGGTTAGTATTTAATTTAAATAGTCAGCTATTTTTTAAAAAATGATAAGTTTTAGTTTGACAGCTTGTGAATTTTATCAAATATGGTCGTAATAGGCAAATTTATGACATGTTATTTTTATTTTAACTGACCATTTATTATTTTGACTGACCATTTATTATTTTTAACTGACCGTTTTAAGTATTTATAACTGACCATTTATCGAATTAGAAACTGACCAAATAATTAGTAGTCAAATATTAATTATATGAGGTAAACTTTTAATCAGGGCTATGGAGCCCGTCAATGCTTGAGATTCGTAAATTTTCAACAACTTTTTTTGATTGTATTATATGCGTGCAGAACAAAGTCGTTGAATAATAAAAATTCAAGATATGAGCTACTGATATTTGTCAGTATAAAAAACGGTATTTCGGAATCGGAAAACCACCAAAAATATCTAGATCCCAGTATTGCAATCCCTAGTACTGAAATTTTGACGCGTCTTTATACTGCAGTGATGCACAACCTTTTTTGGAAATGAGCCATATAATCAATTCACAGATAGTTCGAGGCCGCATGGGTAAAACTGATTAAATTATCGATATTTTAGTGTATTTAAAATGTAAAATTGTATTGTTTTAAATCAGGGCTGTGGAGTTCGGTAAAAAAAAGTTCGACTCCGACTCCGACTAAAAAATTTTAATATCGTCACTTTTGTTTGCCAAATTTTCCTATTTATGTGTATTCAATTAAATATCAACCATACCTATCTAGCCAATAGCCAAATTTGACATCGCCGCGACGACTCCAACTCCACAGCCCTGTTTTCAATTGTTCTTCCATCGTCCGGAAAAATTTTGAAGAAAAAAAGTGAATGATATTTGTCATTGCAGGCCGCATAAAATGACATTGAGGGACGTAGGCTGTGAATCACTGATATACTAGAACTATAACATGCATATATTAAAATATTACTGAATTTATATCTGCATATCTTTAGATTGTATACCGTTTATGACTGATCATTGAAACACATTCACGATTGGCTATAATTGAATTGTGCTGAAATTTTTATTTTTGGTTTAATGTTATTTATAATATCGAATTTGTTTGTTATAATTGCAGGACAATTTAAAGAATCTTTTTTCATATGGGTGTACTTTGGCAATATTCGCTCATTGACTATCAGTTCACGACGACTGGCCAAAACTATTCTTGGATATCGACAAGTTGTAAGTATAAGTGTTATTTTTAATCATAGTGTGGTTAGAATTCATTACTTTAAAAATATTCACATTGAAAATAGTACAGAGGCCATGATTTTTAAAATGAAATATTCAATGCCAAATTTCTTAATATTTTATCGAAATAATAAAACTTGGGAATGTTTTTACTGGCTTTTGCATACGCCCTTGGTGCAAAGGTATCAACTTCTTATTTGTAAACTGTCAATTCGTCAGAACTATGACGAGGGCGTAAGCCGAAATAGCTATCAACAAATATATAAAATAATTTATGTAGAATTAAAATACATTGTTATTTTTCTTACCATATTATAATGGAGCTCTACCAAGTAAATGCCTACTCAATCAATCAATGAAAAGAATTTTATTTAAATAAATAATAACACAAATTGTACTAATGACACACCTTTTATAATAATCAGAAGCGGTTTCTCTCACTGATATTCTCGTGTAAACTGATATTGCTCGGGATGAATCCATTTCTGATCATTATAAAATATGTAAGTTATAATTGTTAAAATTGAGAACTTTGACTGAAGATGCTTGATGTTATTTCAATATATATATATGTACTTAATTTGAATTGTTTGAATTTTGTACTTTTCCATGAGTTTCAAGTTCTTTCAGTCAGTTCAAATTCATTTGTGTACTTCAAATGTCTCATGCAGAATTACAAAATTTAAATGATTCAAATTAGAGATTATAATTCCATTAAGCACCTTCAGTCCCTCAATAAAAATCACATAATTTATTTTTTTACCATGTCCGCTGCCAACTTGAAGCATATGGACTGCTCTCGGAGTTTTATCTCAACATATTTGTTTTTTCTACGGAAACTGCTTGTTACTCAGCTGCTTTTTCGAAGAGAGTAGGGATGGTAAGAATACTAAAACTAAGACAGGACTAGTGGTTAGCTAATCGCTGTCACTATATGTCGCTCTTTGGGATCGGAAAGGTGGGAAGGGATTTAACAACACAAACATCAATTGCCTCTGAGCAGAATCTATTTATCGACTGAAAAAATCTGCTCGTACCGGTTATCGAACCCGGGTGGTCCGAAACGGTAGCCAGCAACGTTGACCACTGCACCACGGGCCGGGAAAATTAAAATTAATAAAAATTGTATATTCATTTAAAATTCGATTTCCTCTCTGAAGTTCGAAAACCTCAATACATCTTATAAAAAATCGATTTGATGGTGTTTAATTATTGGCGGAGCTTGTGGGTTCCAGTCCCAGTACGGGCAGTTTCATAAATTGATTTTTGAAGACATGAGCGTCTTAAATTCTTTTACACCATTATCCAATCCTAAGAGGGAAGTAACAATATACAGGGGGAAGTCATAGCAATTAGCTAACAAATAATTCTATCTTGGGTCGATCTTTATATCCTCATGTAACAAATATTCATTGTAAAACATGTAATTAGCACCATTACTTATATATGCTTCACATTGAGAGCGAACATGGTTGAAGATATACTCTTTCAATTCCAACCAAATATTATAATATGCTGACAAATAAAATTATTGAAAAATGACCATGTCAAATGGCCACTTATATAAAAACACTGATTATGTTCTTGATAAAATGCCTTTTTTCACATAAAAAAATATTATTCTAAGACAAGGGAAATATTTTTTTATTGAATGGCAACACAAATTATAGTGTTCCTTTTTTAAACTGAAAAATTCTTCTCTATAAAAATTTAAATCTATTCATTTGTCAATTTCGCCAATGCATAGATAAATATTGTTGTTTTATTTCTATGGTAACAGCAGAAATATAGTTTGACTGTGATATTTTTTTTTTTGCATTATCAATAGCAATGAATCGCAATATATTTAAATCCAAAAAACCGTTAACTATACAAGATAAAACTGCTGAATTATTGAAGTTTTGTCCGAGGGATATAAAAGAACTCTCTCAAAGCGAAGACTTCAAGTACATGATTGACATGACTTCTGCCAGAATACGAATTGGTGTGAAAAAATTGAAACAAATTGCAGTACTCTATTCAAGTAAAACCATCCACTCCAATGAAACAAGACAATTGGTTCTATGTGGGTTAAATTTTGTATATCTTTTCTCGGTTCAATTGAATATCAAGAATGATTCAAGAGGTAAAGGCTCACGAAAACGTTATTTACAAGCAAAAGATTCATTTAATTCATTGGCTATGATTTTGCTACCGAAAATGACAGTTGATGTTGTAGAAACAACTGTCAAGTTTATATCGGATAATAAACTTTGGTATCAAGAAATATTCATAAGCGATATTTTTGCGACGCTATTACTCGCAAACGCCAGCAGTGATGAGCTTTTTAAAAGCATTCTAGACTCCACCGATAAAGCTGTAACACAGGACATCGAAACTGCTAAGCATCTACTTCGCATTTTTGCAGGGATTCTTTTCAACGGCAGCTGGTATAAGAACGCATCCCAGAAACCACTCAATTGTCTCACGAGACTACGTGACATGTTTCGATTGAGTTTATGTGAATCCGATGACTATTCTCTGCTGCGTGACTCCTTGAAGCTGTGTCTCCGTTGGGTTTGTCTGCATTTAAATAACGAAGATCTTCTCACATTTATCGGTACATTGATAGATCGGTCTTTTGTATCCAGTCTTTCCGACGATCACACCTTGGAGTTTGCAAATGTTGTTGAATACGCGGCAACTCTACACAATACTATAAGCTACGAAAACTTGTCACGGAAAAACATCTTTTTAAACACATTAAAACTGGTAACTTCCCGACAACGTTTGCAAAGTTTATTAGGATCACGTCTCTTACAATGTTTTCTAGATAAACACAAAAACAAAGAACTCTTTAAAAGACCAACGCTTTATTTTCAATACAGTAAATTGCAAATAACTAAAGGAGAGTACGATATTAAAGACAGCAGTTTTATTAATAGGCATCGAAAAGCTATTCACCGATCTATCATCACAGCTTTGATACGTCACGGTACAAACCAAATAAATCTTTCAGAACTGTTTACATGTATAGTTTTGGTGTCCATTGAGGTGCCATGCGGAATGACTGCAGCATGGACTGCCTGGGACGCCATAAGCATTCAAGAACAGGGTCTTAAAGAATCGTTTACTTTACCTTGCCGTCACCGGTTCCACGCGCTTGTGATTGCATTGCTTTCTTTGGTGTGCTGGATCCATAAATCGGAAGCTCTCTACCGATACGTAGAAGTAATCATTATGAAAAGAGCATATCAAGCACCGCATCTTAATCCTCCTTTAAGAACCTCCTACAATTACGGTCAAAATCACGCCACTTGGGATAAGCCAGACCTATTTTTTGAAGATTGGGCACTTCGTTTTGGACTGTGGAAAACATTCAATATAGCAAATAAATAGTTAATGAAAAACATTATTCATGTATTCTTTTAATTAAAATTTTCATTCATCTTCCATCATTCAGTGTATTTCATCATCATCTTTCCCCGTGCAGACAGCCTCTTTGCTTCCTCCTAAACCATCCCGCAACTCTGTCTATTACATCCTTAAGAAGAGCGTTCCAAATATTATTTATTATATTGAATGCAAAATCAACTACAGTTTTAACTATTTTTACTATTACATTTGCAAAAGGGTTAATTTCATTTGCAAAAGGGTGAATTTCATTTGCAAAAGGGTGAAATAGGCTTGCAAAAACTGTATTCATAAAAATAGTTTGTGCCTCATCTATACATATTGACAAACAATAGTTTTTCTAGCAGCTAAAATAGTTATGATTGAAATACTGCTTAGTGAATTATATTCAAAACAGTTGCAATTGATATACATACTTACTACTTATACAGTTGGCAAAAGAATCAATGATACATCTGAAAATCTTAAACATTGGTTTGTTTCACAATTGCATTCTTCAGAATGCAAATTACAAATTAATGAGGCAACAGATGCAGCAAAAGATGCTCATTTTACTGCATATTTAGAGTTTTAGTAATATATGTATAATCCTAAATGATATTGAATTATTTTATTAGTCTATTCTTGGCCAAGTAAATAAACTTAATAGCTTTATTTATGAGAATCAATTAATGTGAAATTACTACATTGGACTAAATTTTAAAACATTAAATACATAGAAGTTCAATGGACACATTGCAAGCTTCACAGAGCACTTTTTGTGTCAAATATATAAGCTGGGAACATAACAACATTTTTACATGCTGTTAACTTATAAATCACATCAAAATAGTATTAAAAAATTTAGGTTTAAAAAAGTTATTTGAAGATATGAAAGCTAATTACACTCTTCACTTTAGTTAAACTCTTTGGCTGTCCCATATAAAACCATAATGTTTGAAGACTCCTTCTATAAGATGGTCATCATTGATCTTCCACGGTGATGGAATCCGACAGGTTGGAAGAAGAAACAGGCAGGACTAAAGCATCCATACGATTTATGTTATAAGGACTGGTAAGTTTGCTCTCTTGTCTTCCAATTCTTGTAATCAAACCACTATATCCATAGCGTATTATACGGCTACGCTAAACTTTCACAAGATGTTTATAATTAAAATTTATCATACTTACATTTTATACCATGGTCAGAGAATAGATACGGTACTCTATAATAGACAGCACAAATAAATTCTAATTTTTTAGCTAAAGGAAAATATTGACAAGAAAACTGCAACCAAAGATGTAAGGTAAAAATGGTAATTTCCTCTTTTCCAACATTGAACCATACACCTATATTCCTTTGCATCTTTTGCATCACTCAATCACTACTTTTTTTGATCATTGACTAATTTATTAACTTTGACTGGTAAATTTCTTGGTGCATTGAATAGAAAATAACTATAATACTATTTATGACAAAGAATCATGAAGATACATTTGCATTGTTCTCCTATGAGCTACTATATGATGTCAGGTTGACAAAGGAAGTTGGAAAGGTTTTTAAATCATACGCATAACAGTTGTTATTATATTGATGTATATATTTACTAAACTATCTCTATATGGAATAATAAAAAAATACAAATGAAAAAATATTCTTAGCTTCTAATTTTTTTTTTTTTTTTAATCTATACTATTTATCCAAAATGATTAAGTTAATGATTAGTAGTAGAACAGCATTAAAAATTGTAATAAGCAGTATTTTATAAATAGCAAAAATGCTTTTGAATTAAAAAGATTTTTCACTTTATATTCTAATCAATGTCAAAGATTTCATATAAATACATCATGTCACATCTCCTACAATTTTTGGATATTAATATGTTAATACAAAATAGTATAATTTGTTTCATTGAAACTGTGAGAAATGACATGGTGGTTTTTAAAAATAACTTATATTATGTACTTATTATATTTGTCTTAATTATAGGTAGATTATTAAATATGTGTCTTTATTTTCGAGCCACATATATGACAGCAGTGCATCAGTCGCTCAACTGCTGATTAATAGGTGTTGTAACTAACTCATTGTTCAATCTGGAGTCTTTTTTCATGACATAGTTGATTTTTACATCTATTTTATGTTTTTCCCGTCCCGATATGTTTCTTTTAACTTTTTTTTTAGGAGCCACTTGCCGCTTGGCTTTTTTTTTCATCTGTACTAATTTACGGGAGTCTTTAAACATATGTAGGGTATCTTCAATGTTCTGCATCCGTTTATCTTTAGATCTTGTTATCATTTGACATTTATTTGTTTCTATTTGAGGATGTTTGACTGACCCCAAATGCAGTCCGTTCTTTTCCTTTTTTTTGATATCTTGCTCTATTACCTGTTCAGGTGCTTCGGTGAAAGATTTCGGTGACTCCGAGTTTACTAATTCCTGATCAGAGCTCAATTTCACGAGAGGAATCTGCACTATAATGCTTTCGAGATTCATTCTATGCGTACATGCGGAATAAACATAACTGATTGGAGAGTCTTCTAACTCATCATCATTTTCAATGTAGTCTCCATCCGAATCGTAGTCTATAAAGTCACCTATACCCAGAAACACCGTATCAGCAGATTCATTGGACAATGTTGAGTTGTCATCAAACAATTCTATCAATATGCTATTAGACATAGGCCAATCATTTCCATCACATCTGAAAAAAATTGCAAGAACACATTCACAAAGATAAACAATTTTTCATATATATTCCATTACTAGGCAACTGTTAACAATAGTGAATAATACAGTCAGCCCTGCTATAGCAAGAGGATACGGAATACGCTATAACAAATAAACGCTATATAAACTTAGGCACCCATACAAAATTTGGGGTTTGGTTTTTTCAATTGTATTTTGTGATTTGAATCAAATCAAACATTTTTCCAATTTTTGTGTGTATAGTTGTGTATACTGTATAGTTTGTAAGCAAGCGACACGTGCCTTGTACGAAAAACCGCCGCATATGCTATACCAAAAAGCTCTATAGAAGTGTCCACTATAGCAGGGTTGATTGCACATCTAATATTTTAAAACTTTTATTTCAAGCCATGTACATTAATGTCCTCTCTCTCTGTTTTAACGATTGAACGGTATAGGTAGATAAGAATGATAACATCTGGATTTCTTCCTACTACGCTATATGTCAAAGAGACATATGTATTAAGCCTTATTTAAGCCTTCAAACAACACATTGGAATAAATTACTTTAAATAAATGAATCAGATAGCCAAAGCATCGCCATTAAAGATAATGAAAACAAAGCTTATCTTTTAAAAAATAGGTAAAATTGATTACTGGTGAAATCTGTTTTCTGGCTCTCCTGAACAGCAGAGAAAAGTGAGTAAGGTTTCTCTGTCAGGGCGCCAAAATATTAACATCAATGGAAATTTCTAAGTAAGCTTAAATAAAGTCTACAATAAAGAAAATGAAATTATCAATTTCAATTATTTATATCTATCAACAAAAATTTGTAATGACAGTTAACATCTTGAATGTAATATTTACTAAACGCAAGAAGAACTAAACATTAATCTATCAACACGTTTTTAGCTGTGATTACATCGCTATAACTTTCAGAATGGTTTTATCTTGTTTCTTATTTGTTTTATTGCCAATATGCATGCCTGACTACTATAGAGATAATATAAGGTGTTTAAATGCATAACCGCCTCCCTCCACAAAGTCAAATTGTTCAGCAATCGAAAAAAACGATTTTAATCTTCAAGTATAATATATTAGAATAATTAAATAATGGTAACAGGGCGGTAGGTCAGTGTTCCCTCGTGACTCGTGATTGGTGCATTTAGATTGTGGCGGTTTTGAACTTCACATATGGTGGAGAGGGGCGGTTATGCATTTGATCGTCATTTTCGATGTCGATTTTAAATGGCTTAGAGGTAATTTTTCGTTGGTTTGAAGATTGCAGCGCATAGAACGTAAGAACCGGATCATTAATCAATCATTATCTCAAAAATGATAATATATGGAGAGAGGCGGTTATGGTTTTACACCCCTCATATTTACTATGATGATTTTGTTGAAAATAATGTTTTGATTACACTTACGGATTTGGATTTCTCGGATCATCTTCTTCTCCATCCCACATGTTGTACTGAATTTAAGCAATTTAATTATTTGATAATAAAATATCTGATTTGAATTATAGAATGAGAATAAATTTAAATTTAAAAAAGAATATGTATTGGTAAATGTTAAGTATTTTCTGGTGACGTCTATCTCAAACTAAATCACATCAAACAATGGAGGATAATGTTTAAAATGTGTTTCAATGTTTTCCTGACAAGCCATAAAAGGCAATGCAGAACATAGGGTGTCCATGCAATACAAAATCGCATAGGTGTATTGAAAATTATTCAAAGGTCATAAGTTGTCTTTCAATAAGGATGCTCGCTTGTGTCGAATATCCACCGTGGCATGTGCTGTGTGGCATCGTCCTGTTGGAACCACGTATTAGCGGTATTCATGTCATCCAGCATAGGCCACATTTTTTTTTTTTTTACAAATCATTAACTGTCCATATAAGTTGTTTTCGACTAATCAATACACCTAAATTGTTTTTTAAGTCAAAAAATATTTCTTTTAAGATGAAAATTTTAAACAACTAATGGAGTGCATATCTCAAAGGAGTTTTGTTCTGCGAGTGGTTATGACGCCCAATGATTAAATTGGCATTTACTTGGTAGAACTCCATTATAACACGGTGAAGAAAATAACAATGTATTTTAGTTCTACAAAAATTATTTTATATATTTGCTTATAATAGCTATTTCGGCTTACACCATCGTCAGAACTGTGTTTAAACATGCATGCATGATCGCGATCGACGCTTTGGCCACCCCTGCCATATAATAAGTTTATGTATTTCTCGAAGTAAAAACTAATCTGGGTTTTTAACTCCCAATAATGACCACACGCAGATAAAAGATTCCAAATCATCTGAAAGTATGGTTACCATATTGTTAAAAACAACATTGGCATCTCATGTTCACGCAAGAATGCAAAAATGCGTGGCAAGATAACAAACTCTTGAATAAGCACATTTCATGTATTATATTTCATCTCACCGGTGTCATGTTAAATATGGAATATTCCAAGAACAGTCTTCTAAGTTTTAACAATAAGTAAATTAGTTTTCTTTATTCAGTGAGCAGAAAGGGTAAAAAATCACAGACACTCATTTGCAAAAGCTACTGTAATTCAATTCAATATCCAGTTGGTCAAAAGTTATATCTTCAGAAATGGCTGATTTAAAGCCGATTCGGGCTCTGTAGCCATATGGTTAACGCTCAAAGCGATTTGTCTTATTTGATTGCAATGATCACAGGTCCGATTCCGATTAACGAGAATTCATGAAATAATTTTTAAATAATCCTCCAAACAGTGGTGCAGTGCAGCCACTTACCATTTACAACTTACCACTTACCACTTACCACTTACCACTTACCACTTACCACTTACCACTTACCACTTACCACTTACCACTTACCACTTACCACTTACCACTTACCACTTACCTCTTACCTCTTACCACTTACCACTTACCACTTACCACTTACCACTTACCTCTTACCACTTACCACTTACCACTTACCACTTACCACTTACCAATTACCACTTACCACTCACTTACCACTTACCACTTACCATTTACCAATTACCATTTACCATTAACCATATACCATTTACCACTTAAACGTACAAATTACAACATAGTCTTCATGTAAAATTTTTCTGTGGCCGCACTGAAACATCGAGACCCTCCAGAAATGTCTAGTGGCCACACCATTTTTTTTGTTTTGAATCTTTTAAGTTGCATTTAATTTTTTCTCGCTGTTTTTTTCCATGCTTTAAATAACAGTTTTGTTAGCCAATACTTCTTGATGCTTAATATATATTTCATTCGAGTCTTTATTGAGAAACACCCAACAGAATGTTTCGAATGACTCATGAAATTTGACACTGCAAATATGTAACTCACTCCAACAAATTATTCACATAAGACTTGCTGATTTAATAAATATAGAATTAAATTTTATTCCCTAAAAAATTAACAACCCGTGTGACCCAACATGAGCTCGCGATCCGATTAGGGATAGCTGGAGCAATATTTAATTCAATGCGGAAAGTCTGGGACTCACGGTTGTACTCGGTCAGCACCAAGTGCCACTTATTCAGCGCATGCATACTGACTGTGCTGCTTTACGGTTGCGAGTCATAGCACATCACAAAAGCACAGGGTAACCGTATACTGTGCTTCGAAAATAGATGCCTGCCGCGAATATTAGGAGTACGGTGGTTTGACTTTGTCAGGAACACGGATGTAAGAGAGCGGCCGAACCGGCCCCTTAATACGTCCAAAATAAAAAGGGGACAATGGACCTGGCTTGGAGATGTGCTGCGTATGCCCCAGGGGAGCCTGAATCCTGCCTGCCTCTTTTATCAACCTGATGGATCCCGACGCCGCGGAAGGCCTTTGAAGACCATCCATAGGATGTATTCAGGGGAGCTACGGGACGCCGGGATGACCTGGGAAGATGTGAGGAAGTTGGCGGGAGATAGAGAATCTTGGAGGCACCGTGTGGCGGCCATATGCTCCGAATAGGGAGCGGATATGGAGAAAAAAAAACCCTAGGCACACGAACCAAATGAATAAAGTAATAGTTATATACTTCCATCATCCAGGAGTTCAACATCCCCACTTAATACCTAGTAACAGTGCTGTGGAGTCGGGGCTTCTTGGCCGGAGTCGGAGTCGGTGCGGCGTTTTGGCCTGAGTCGTACTCGGAGTCGGAAATTTTGAAATAAATTGAACTTTTTGTTTTTACATTTAATATGTCAAATTTGGCTTTTGGCCGCATTGATAGGGTTGATATTTAATTGAATACACATAAATAGGAAAATTAGAGGAAAAAAGTGACGACATTAACCTTTTTTTAGTCGGAGTCGTGTTTTTAATCAATGTCGGAGTTGGAGTCGTGGTTTTGGTAAATGCTGGAGTCGGAGTCGGACTTTTTTTTACCGACTCCACAGCCCTGCCTAGTAGTACTCAAATCATACAGATTAAGAACTAGGATGAATTATTGAAGAAATAAATATTTTTTTTTATTCCAGGCTTCCCTAAACTTTTTCTGCAGTGGAACACTTTGCAAATCAATAAATTTTCGCAGATTGGTATTTCTTTGTGTACTTTGTGCTTGCCCGTCATTTGGAACAAAATGTTTTAAGCCTATGTGCAATTGTGTGAAATATTTTTTGCTTTCTTCTAATTTTTCGTCAGGATTTGAACCTGTATCAAAGAGGATGGTGTTGGCCACCCAGCGATAGGCTTGGCATTTTATATTGGTAACTTTTTATCTTAAAATTATCGGAGCTTCCAGAATAATTTTTGTATTTCTATTTGAGTCACACAACATATTTATTATATATTGTGGGTTGATTACATATTTTTAATTAATATAAACAAATGAGAAGTGTTTTATTGTATATTTATTTAATTGATAATAATTAATTAACATTTTTATATTAAATTTACAGACTGAGTATACTAGATCCTCTTTTTACTTGGTTTATTACCTGCCAAACAGTTGTGAAAAAAACAAATAAAAAGAGATACAGCGAATATAGAAAATTAGAGATAGGTTCATTCATTCATCTTCACAAAATATATCAATATTTAATATTTTACAACACTTATTTTGTGCTTTTAGCTAGAATTAAATTAATGTTTCTTTATTTCAATATATGTACTTAATGCTTTTCCACCAAGAATTGACGTGTGAAATGTATAGTATTTTTCAGATTTAATTTTCAGCAACTTAACCTTAAAAACTACACAATTGCCACATTAATGTAATTAATCAGTTCAAGAAGTTTGTGATGTGAGAGACTGGTATAATGGAAATGCTCTTCAGCTTAGAGACACCGTACACAAATTTTAATAAAAATTTGTACATAGATTACGTAGGTACTATAAATACATTTTTTTCGTATCTTAATATTCTTTCTAAATTTATGTTGTTATTCTATTCACGTACACTAGTTAATACTACTTAAATACATAAATTGTTGAATGATTTATTCACAAACAATAAATTGTTAAAATGTTTCAGTTTATAGGTAGTATAGTGTGGCATTTTCAAATTTTACAATGTTCTATTCAACGGTTTGTATTTCAACATTCTTGCTTACTAATTATTAACAATGTTTAATACTGTTTTCAAAATTGAATATTTCGGGTGAGGTGGATTAATTTGTTGAAAAAGGATAATGTGTCACGGTTTAAGCACGCCTCTTTTGCCACACGTTATACGGAAAATGGTTCATTCTAAATTGTAATGAGCAGTACTTATATTATCAATTACATTTTTACTTTAATTATAAATATTTCTCAACAGATGTCACTTTTCTAGAATTTGAACCTTTTCAATTCATTGACAAGTTCACATTGTGTCACATCTGGTTTGGATTTTAATAAATTAATACAAAATACAGTGACTTATATTACAGGTATTATATTTGCAAATCTGTCATTATTTTCGAGCCACACATATGACAGCATTACATCATTCACTCAAATGTCAGCTTCTGGATGTTTTAACTAAGCCGTTGTTCAATCTGGAGATTTTTTCTGTGAGATCAATGATGCTTTTATCTATGTTCGTTTTTACAATTTATCTAACAGCCACTTCCTTTTTTTATTATTTGTACAAATTGACAGGAATCTTTAACAATATGTTGGGTAACAGTAGTTTTCTGCATCATTTTATCTCTAACTCTTGTTATTATTTGAATTTTATTTTTTCCAAGGTCAAATGCAGTCTAAGCTTCAACCTTTTTTTGAAATATTGTTTTACCAGTTTAGGTGCTTCAATAAAAGATTTTCAAGTATGATTTATTTGAAACTCTTGAAAATAATGATACCTGCGCTGGGCGGGCTTGAAACGTTGTAACTATCCAAAATAACTTATATGACTAGTTACACTTATTTACAATTAACAAATTTAGGGCTCAGGATGATGCCAGGAACTCATATTTCCTCCCTGATTCATACTATTCATATTCTGATTATTGGCAGCTGAGTTCTTTCTATAGCTCCGTAATCTTTGTGTACAGTTTCTTGTCTGAGTGAAATTATTTACACCGCTATACCGATTCGGGATAATTACCGTCGGCGGAGCCAGGCCTTGGGTCCTGTCGTTACAACGATTGGTATTCATATCAGGATTGTCAACTTGATGACTGTGTTGACCAGTTTTCCAGGCAGCATTATAATCATTGCAACGAGTTTTGTTTTCCAATTTGGCTTGAGTAACTCTATTCAGGTGAGGGTATTCCTTTAAAAAACGATTTTGGTTGCTTATTTCGGTGGGCGAAGATGTTGTTGATGAAACCGATGAACGACGGCCGTTGAGATTAACTGGAGCCGGTGAAACTGCACAGTTGTAGCTATTCATAGAAGGCACATAATTTTGCTGAATTGCTCCATTTCTGTTCTGCAATCTATCCAGTGTTGAGAATCTTCTCTGTTCTCCAACTGGAACGGGTGCATTGGCAGTCTTTTGGTCGGGTACAACATTAGAAACTGTACTTGCCGTAGAGTATCTGCGTGGAGGATTCGAAGGATTCCAATTTATGTTGTTTACGTCACAAAAATTAGATTTATCCAAAGCATTATTGACCGGTTTCCTAATGACACTTTTTGGTAGAGCGAAACAGTTATTCGGTGAGACATTATTATGTCGATTGTCATTTACAACCACAGATCGTCTCATCACAGGCTGATATACCGGCGGTGACACATATTGGGGGTAAGTTTGTCGGGGTGCATCGCCTACCGCCGCCCCATCCCTATTTTGCAGTGCATCGCTCACATTCAAATTCCGTTCGGTCGATGCGGCAACAGAGCCGTTGCACAATTTGGAGACTTTTTCTGGGGCGTCGGCCATACATTCTTCAATTTTATGTTTTTGACGTGTTGTTATGTTTGATTTTCCAAACTTTTTATCAGCTGCTTCCTGGCTCATTTTATTTTTCTTATATCCTGTCTTACAATGATCTTTAACTATTTGCATATTTTCAACATTCTGAGTCTCTTTATTTTTTGAAGTAGTTTTAATATTACATTTATTCGTTTTAGTATCCAGTTTTTTGGCCGATATCAAGCGCAGTCCATCTTTTTCCTTTTTTGTTAAAACTTGCATAAGCTCTTCGGGCGTTTGAGTAGAAGACTTTGAAGATGACGAATTTACCATTTCCTCAACACATTTCAATTTCACCGGAGCAACTCTTGCCATAATTTTATCCAGACCCACTCTATGCGTACAGTTTGTATAAATGTATTCAATTGGAGCGTTTTCTAATTCATCATCATTATCTATGTAGTCTCCGTCCAGGTCATACTCTATCTTTTCATGGTGTGTCAGCCACAGCGTTTCATTAGAATTAACGGACGATACTGAGATTTGGTCACACGCATAAGCCAACCCGTTGAAATCCACCAAACAATCATTTTCGTCACTTCTGAAAAAAATAGTGAAAACACATTTTTGAAAATACTACAATTTCATAATGAGAACCACATTCTCACACAACTCAATGCTGTCAAAAATCGAGATACGTTTCGTTTACCCTAAGGGGCCGAATTGTTAACCCTTTACACTCCTCAATATATTACTTATTTCCTTCCAGCAACTCCTCAATTCATTTAAGAAATTGAATGATATATCGCAAGGCTAGCGTATTTATTTGTATGGTAAAATTAAATACTGAGAAATATAGCACATTTATCTCAGGTACCCAAAGTCCAATATGTATTTTTGAAATAAGATTAATTTAAAATTAATAGAAAATAATTCTCCAACCATGCTTAACAATGTCGATCAGGACTCGACATAAGAGTGGCGCGTTACCTATACATTTTTAAGCTAGACTTGACATAAGAGTGAATTATTTATTACACGCACAGGGAAATTTATTTATAATATTTTACTCTAAATTACGCCACACAAACTTAAATCAATCAACATGGTTGTCATCACATCGTTTGGGTCGCATTTCTGTTGATGTGCACTAATAGCATGGACGACATTGCACTTCAGCTTTCAGGTTAATTAACTCAGTAGCAATAGTTTAATACTGATTTAATTTGTTTTATTCAGAGGTGTGGAGTCAGAATCGGAGTCGTGGAGTCGCGGTGTTTTGGTCAGAGTCAGAGTCAGTTTCGTGAAAAACTTTTGACAGGTTTGAAATTTTTATTTATACATACATTCATATAACATGTATAATTTGAAAAATTATGAAAAAAAATACACAAAATATTCTGAGTATTGTTTTTGGTCAATGTTGGAGTCGGAGTCAGGGAGACAGAATTGGAGTCGTGGAGTTGCGGTGCTTTTTAATTTATACAAGTATAATTTGAAAAAATAAAAAAAAAAAAAAATACACATAAATAGACAAGGTTTGGAAAGAGCCTGACAAAATAATACTTTTTTATCGCATTTGTAGTTGTGTTTGATTTTTACGACTCCACAGCTTCGGTTTTATTGCCAATATGGATTTAATATTATAATTAATATGATGATCACGCTTACCGATTTCCCTGATCATCATCTTCGTCTCCCATTTTGTCTAGAACTTGAAACAATCGAGTCAGAAAGTTTGATTATACCGTGAAGAGATAGTATTGATTTGAATAAAAAAGACTGCTTATGTGTTACATATTATTTATCAAAATAAATTATCAAGTAAGAAATCATCCGACACTTGTGAATAAATGAATAAATACTATGGTGAATAAATATTTATGGTGACAGACGTCTACTCAAACGTAACCACATCCAACTATGGAGAATAATGTTTAAAATGTGTTTAATTTTTTTGCTGACAGGACATAAAAGGTAATGTCGGACATAGGGTGTCCATGCATATAAAAAATTGAATATTGCAAAATGGCATAGCTTTCATATAGTTTTTACAAGTCTATTGCACCCTTTTTCAAATGAAATTAGCCCTTTTGTTAATGAAATTCATTCTTATGCAAATCTATTTCACCCTTTTGAAAATGAAATTCATCATTTTTGAAAATCATATTTCAACCCTATTTCACAAAAAGAAATTTACCCTTTTGCAAATGAAATTAACCCTTTGGCAAATGAAATTCACCCTTTTTAAAAATCGTATTTAAAAATAAAGAAATTGAATTAAACAATATGTGCTTTTTATGTATTTTAGTTAAAGATTATATAAAACTAGTATTGCTACCCGGCGTCGCTCGGACTAAGCGACCAATAATTATTTAATATTATATCATTCGACATAATTATATCACAAAATCTAACATCCAAAATAGAGTTAAAATAAAATCACAAGCTTTATTTAATTTGATGACAGCCCCATTCTCGCCCATTAAAATGTCCAAATTCAAGGAAAAAATCTAATTTGCTGTCAGAGAAATGTCAAATAATACATTCACGTAAATAATAAACATTATTATTAATAATAAAAGCCGGGAAAAGTTCAGTAGAAGACTAATTTATTACATTTTGACTAAATGTCTTCGCCGATAAAAATTCAAACATATTTTCTTTCATATTCGTTTTATGGCAACTCAATGACCAACAATGCAAAAGGGAATTACAGACCCACAGACATACATACGCCGTTTCGGTTTTATATATAAGATATGTACATAAAAATACCAATACTATTTCACCCTAAGCATATGCAAAAGGGTGAAATAGGCTTGCAAAAACTTTATCAGTTATGTGGTGCTTTATCAATCTGTTCAAAGGTAATGGGTGTTTTTGTTTTTAAAAATCCCTTCCCAAACTTCCTATCCCAAAAGCGGCGCATAGCAAATGCGATTAGCTAACCACTAGTCCTGTCCTAGTCCTCGTATCTTTTCAATCCCTACCCTCTTCAAAAAAGAGAGGTTAAGTAACTGAGTAACAAACCTTCTTGTAGAAAACACCTATCACCCCTTAGAAGCCAAAAGGACGTTAGTGATGAACCGCTATTTTTCAGGAGAGCAAAAAGGGTGAACAAATATTGTGTCAATTAGAACAAATTCGTTTCTTTAGCACTTCTTTCCATGTATTTTTTTAAGAACATCCTTTTGGCAGTCTGTGCATATTTTTATGTGAACCTAACCTCATATTTATCCCAGAATCACCAAAATTTTACTAACGCCTTTTTGGCTTGGTAGGGACACGATATGTTAAGATTAACTCATTGATGATGTTGGATAAAAAAAATATTCAAATACAATATTCCTGATGGAGTACTAAAACTTGTAGTAAGCTAATCTATTCCTATGCTCCTTTACAATAGGATAGGTGGCAGTGTATTAATGAACATCACAAAAACTAGTGACTTTAAACACAGACCCATAAATCACTTAAAGAAATTTCCCCAATGGGGATTCGAACTTGTGGACATAGAGACTGAATAGGACTCCTAAAAGAGTTAATCACAGCTTAATGGCATTGGGGCATTGAAACAATTTCTTTGTTTTGAACTCATTGCCAGTATTTCCACATCTAATTATGGTTGACAGACATGAAGATTTATTTATTTATTAAATGCACTCATTTTTGGGCTTTTACTTTGATAGTGATAATTCATACTTAGTTGATTTTTGATGTATTAGTTTGCATTGCTAAGAGGGCTTCAAAATTTTATTTAAAGTCTATTTTTCTTGTATTTAACTTCAATTTATTTCTTACTTAACTTTTGTATAAATATCACTGTTTCATTGTTTTCCTTATCAGTTGACAATGCTCGCCATGAGCGAAACCGGTCCTGATCTAATGTTTTATTATTTCTATTATATTTAATAATTAATAATTAAAATATATATTTCAAAGCATGGTTACCATATTGTTGATAGCAACATTGGCATCTCATATTCATAAGAGTTGGCTTAAGACAATGGGCAAGATAACAAACTATGCAATGATTATTTCTTATAATGTCTGCTACCACATTGAATATGGAATATTTCAACAATAATATTTTAATAAGTAAGACCTTATTCAGGGAACGGAAAGGGTAAAAAATCACTGAGTTTATTACAAGAGATTAAAAGGATTCCAGTAGATTAAGAGGCAATCCTTCAGAATTGGTTGAAAACTGTGTGTTCAACACTGAATGCAATGTTCACAGGTTCGAATCCCCATACGGAAGTTTCATAAATAAATTGTCTGACATTTCTCCAACCCAACCAATTCTTAAAACATAGCTGAAGCTATAGCGATTAACTTACTGCTAGTCTTTTCCTAACCCCATCCTTTAACCTTTTGTACGCCAACGTCTCACCCATGAGTCGCATGCGTATTGTCGCATGTTTTTTCGTTGAAAATAAAGATTTTTTAATACATAAACTTATATATGTTTTTAATACATGAACACGAAATCGAATAAGCCCATAAATCGTCCCGCAGAATGTATAATACACATGTGCCAGGACACACGAAAACATCTTCAAACTATAAATTATGGAAGTTAAATCACTTTTAATGCAAGTTCTATTTTCTCTAAAATCGCTGGCGTACAGCCGTAGATCGAATACTTCGACTTTGGCGGCTAACAGGTTAACCCTTACTCTTTCTGATTAATAGAAGCCAAGTATTTGCTCACTCTTAACGTGTTCACTGTCAGTACTTGGTGGAATGGCCCACTTAATTCATTAAAACTCGTCTACATCAAATTTTCACTAATTTACATTTAAATAGCAATTTAACTTGGCGATCAACTTTTACTTTCGTATATAAACGATACAAACTGTTTACTGCGAGTCAATTCAAGTACATCCGAGCACTTGAAATGCCGAAAGGTGAAACCCGGGTCGTTAGCGACAAAACTCATGGAAAAGTACAAAATTCAAACGATTCAAATTTGATCTTGAAATTCCATCAAGCACCCTCAGTCGAAATTCTTAATGTATGTAATATACAATTAGATTCGTAGTTACTTTTAAAATTAATGCATATACATATGTACAGTGAAACCACTATCTTTTGTTTTTGGACGAACCTAAATAAACTATGGATGCGGGAAAACAATGAATGCGGACATATTATTCAGACTGCAAGAAATAACGACACATACGGGAAAACGATTATTCGAAGAACAAGAGATAGAGGTTTCACTGTAAAAGATTCATAATTTTCTACTCACCAGCACAAATGTAACGGAAGTTGTTTTCAATATTATTTGACATACATATGGATTTAAATTTGAATTCAGAAGGTCTTGAACCTTCCATAGTCTAAAAATACCCCAGTGGTATGGCTTTATTGGCATAGATTGCATTAAAAAAATGTTATATTATGCTTTAACGTCATGGGCAACCTTTCCTAGGTCTGGGGCCAAATTTTCATTTTGTCTCCGAGTGAAGGGCCGGACCAAATTCTTAAACATAAAAAAGTAAGATTTAATTCTTTAAAACACAATGTTACTACTTAAATTTTTTTTTATTTACCTTCATAAGAATTATATGTGATGTTTGTGTGAGCTGATAGACTAGGAAAATGGTTTTAAAAAAATATATAATCCCTCCCTGGAACTATTAATTTCTTTCTCTTTTACTTGCTGAGATGAATCAGGGCCGGATAAAATAGCTCGGAGGGCCGGTGTTTGCCCATTCGAGGTCTGCACGGGCCGAAATTTTAAAATTTTACCCGGCCCGAACCCGAAGACCTCCGACCCGGCCCGGCCCGGGCCCGAGGCACATTTTCAAAAATCTTACCCGAACCCGACCCGAGCCCGATATTTTTCAACCTTGCCCGAAACAAATCCGATTTTTTTTCGAAAAGATGACTAATACGAGTACGTGTAGTTTATTATAGTATTAAATTTAGATTTACGATAGTGGAAATTCGGAAATAGCCCGATTTTTGTTATATTTTGTTGTAAGGCCCGCGGGCCAAACCCGAGCCCGTGCAGACCTCTATTGCCCATGTATGCTTTAACGTATGTTTATACATCATTATAAAAAAATATTTATAAAAATAGTTTTCATATGCGACTTATCGCACATGAAAGAGACGACATGTTCGCTTTGATATTCACTACAGACTGACGTAAACAAAACTATGAGCGTGAGTGCTTATCTACGTCTTTTAATGTAAAAAGCATCCATTTGATTTGAAGCATACGTTTGAACGAGGCGCGTTTGAGATAAGATAAAGTTATCTTATCATGTATGGGCAGTGAAGTTTGAATCCTGGCAATTGGTAGCGACGATATAAATGGTTTACAGCCAAGAATGATACAACTTGTTTTTTTTTTATTTAATTGCGACGAAACTTGTTGATAAAAATAATTTAAGAATACCAAAAGCTTACACATTGTATTATTAATATTAAGATAGGTAAGCGGTCTGCACAGACCGAAATAAAAAAATTCTACCCGGCCCAAGCCCGAAAATTTCCGACCCGGCCCGACCCAAGCCCGAGGCTCATTCCCGAACATCTTACCCGAACCCGACCCAAGCCCGACAGTTTATTCAACTTTTCAACAAAATTTTAATAAACTTATAAAATAATTTAATATCAACTCATCAAATTATAATATTTGTGTAATTTAGATATACAATAATGTCGTATACAACCGAAATCATCAGATTTGTTTTATTTTTTGTGTACTCAGGCCCGAATTCAAATCATTTGTTACCGCGAGCTTACCCGAGCCCGTGTAGATCTCTAAGATACATATTTATGATAAAGTGGCAGTGGTGGTCGACTGTCTCACCCACCGGTAAGGAAATGTTAAAAAATTCTTGGGAAATCATTGCAAAAATAAAAAGTCTGTTATTTAAATGCGCATTTTATCTCTGGTATGTCGATATTGTCTTTTTTATTGAAATTTGATAAGCATATTTAAAATTAACAATTATTACACAGCCATTTTTTTCTGCAACATAAGTACAATGTTTATTATTTGCACTGTAATCCGAGCTTAATAACAACTTAAGCAGAAACAGCTCACATTATAGAACATATTACATAGTCAACAGATTATGAATTTAAAATTATTTCATCATTATTATTCTATTTTATATATCGTCACCATATTTGATCATGAGAAATATGTGCAAAAAAATTCTCACGTGACCCACCCTTATTAACCCTTTGAGTGGAGAGCTATTTTCGATAAAATTAAGTTTTTCAAAAAACATAGTGCCAGTCAAAAATAAATATATAAACATTTTTTATTGTTATTCGTAAATCTGGACAAAATATTATTAAATATTTTGCGTTTTGATGTTTCTTTCGGAATTTTAAAACGCAAATGTTTCTTTTAAATCATTATCTATAAGCTTTTACTTTCAATTCACTGATGGATCTTTATTGCATTCATCTGTAGACATGTAGTTCTCTATTGATGTTGGTTCCAGAAAGCGATTCCCACAGATGTGAATATTTTAAGCTCAATAATATATGGCCACAGATTTGTATCCAAATAATATTTTATACAAAATTCTTTTCTTTATTTTAAACATACAATAAAAACAATGTGACTACCAAAAATCACTGATTGTTATGTCGAGTTTCAATATTTTTAAAAATAATAACATTTCAATAGAAAATATGAGAATGGCAATAGAAAGTTGATCGCGGCATATGTACGGCGATACTACTCAAAGGGTTAATATAATATGTATTTAATAGTCATGTTACCTTTTTCTCCCACTGAGCCTAGAATCATCATTCAGCTATTTAACGTTAACATTCGACAATTAAAAATCGGGTGAATGTTTGTATGGACCTCGCAATGCGTGTTCTCAGCACCGAAAGGGTTCAAATATTACATATTAAGCATTAAGTTCACATAAAATGCCACTTACAAAAACTTCAAATTCTCTTGCATAATAAATCTATTTTAAATTCTTGATTTAAAATTATAAATTAAATAAATAATAACCTTAGTACTTACTATAGTAAATTTTTAAGTACATGCCTTTCTTAACATTACGTCTCTTTTTTTAATCATTTAAAATTGGAATTGGAAAAAGAATTGTGTGTCATTTGTTTAAGCAAAATGCTTTCACGCCAAGAATTGACAGTTGTCACCTTACAAGAAATTAAAATTACATTATATTTGAATCTATACTGATAATACTCATTAGCCGTATTAAGTCTTTGAAACATTATTTTATTTGTAATATTGTTGAAAGTAACAGGCAATAAATACATCAGTGTTAAATTGCTTTTAACATGTGTCGAATTGAACAGACATGTTAAATATTAATTCAATCAATTTAACGGCCGTGATTTGATGCGCATGGTCGTTCATCACTGGCAGACAGATCGATTGCAGCAAATTTTATCTCAAGCAATCAATAATTAGAATAAAATATAGTAATCAAAAAAGACTTCAAACAGTCAAAATCAAATTACCAAACCCTTATAGTGAATGAAAGCATGGTAATATAAGAATTGTTGCGATTCATTTGTTTTTTGTTATTCTTACACTGCCTTGTTTCACTACAAGACAAATGAATCTTTGTTCAATTCAAACTAGAAGGTATATATTCATTTGAACTGAATTAACACTCAAGCACCCGGCATTTTTGTGAAAAATTTATTTCACTTTATATCGGATTCGCATGTAGATTTTCAAAGAAATCATATCTTTTTATTTATTGCACGGATTTCTTTCAAGTACTAAGCGCGAGGAAGCATAAAGTTTTTTCTATGAAAATTAATAATGACTGATCTTAAAAAAACAAATCTTTCACACTTATGCCAACTCCATAGACAATAACCTAATTAAAAGTTACATGATTAAAAAAAAGTCGAAAACCCATAAACATGTGTTGGTCAATAATATATTTAAATTATAATCCAGGATTTTAAACAACCGTCAGTGTGATTTTTTTTTGTAAAATTCTGTATCTGATTAAAATAAAAATCAATTAAAAAAACATTTTAATCAAGTGTTCAAAAAACTATTTCAAAAGTTTTTTTTCAACCATAAATATTTGGAGAATTCAAACCAAAAAATCCACACAAGCACCTCTTGAGTAGTATAATGTAACAAAAAAATGCAAGCCCTAAATGACTTGCGTTAAAAGATGCCGATAGGTCACGATATACGTAAAAACACTCAGGTGCGTGACCAGGTGTTTGAGTGTTAACTTAATGACTGCATTTTGACACTGAAATTTAAAAAATATAATACTTGTTTCATGATTAAAAATGACGATTTATGACAATTACGATTGCAGCAATATGACTTGAAGCAATGCAATGAAAATCAATCGCATCCAAGTGGTTCGTTTTCCTCTCCTATGAAGCTCTTCAAATTTTATGTATCTCAAATGATTACATCCAGAGTAGGACTCTCTTATCGTTAATCTATATAATAAAAGGATCTAAAAGCCAGCCACGCTTCCCGGCCGCCTTTTATCACTGCTTGCTAGGAACATTCCAGTCTCCAAATTGCGGCTGACGGCGTTCATGGAAGCGAAGCCAGAATTTGGCAAAAGCTCCGATAGGTTGTGTCCAATGTGCTTCAAGTCGGTCAACAAAGTCTGCAAAAAAGTCCAATTCAAGATTAGAGTTGATACAATCGGACTGACAGAGGCCCAGGAATTTAACCATGGATTAACATGTCTTCAGTATTACAATACCGTCAAACGGAATAAATAGAGATTGAACTTTAGCACAACTTTACTAAGTATCCAATGTAATCATTATGGTTAAGTAAGTTTCTTCACAATGACTATTTATAATACTATCTCTAGAATGACAAAACTAAACCAACTAAATGATTGGCCTAAATTGAAACGAACATGTTTAAGTTCGATGCCTGTGCATCCTTACTTTTTGACTCCTTATAAACTTCTCTTTTATTGCACGAAAATTAATTTAAATCATGTTTTTTTTGGTTAATAAGTACCCTAAAACGGAGTGAATAGAGACTCATTAAGAATAGAGGTTCATATATTCCAATCATTACAACTTCTATTCACCCTCTCTCGTCCTCTATTCACCCAATTCAATATGAATACAGACTTCAAACAATATTGACTGTGTCTTAATTACGATAGTGAATATTTGAAAAATATTGTAATGAATGTGTAGCAGGACCATAAAAACACTTTTCAAGCCATTCATATTTGAAATATGTGACGCAGGTATGAAGATACATAGTCGTGAAGGGTAGAAAGTGTCTCTATTCTCTCCGTTTTACGGTACTTGTTACATTATCAAAGGAGACCTTTTAACTGTCAACAATTTTTAGGGTGAATATTCAACCACACCAAAAATCTTATTATTTGACAATTGCTGTAGATGAGAGGGTGTCTGTTCTACTTGACTAAAGCCGACATCAGTTCGCCCGACAATATACTTACAGCTTATTTATAGAACCCGTTATAACACCATGAATAAAAAGTATTTTAACTCTACAGAAATTATATGATATATGGTTGATGGCTATTACGGCTTACAGCATCGTCAAAACTATGCTTAAACATACATTTACTTATCTTTATAGTGGTGTAGATCTCAGAGCAAATGTTTCAGTCGATAAATTGATTCTGTTTGAAGGCAATGGGTGTTTGTGTTGTAAGAAAACCCTTCCCACCTTTCATATTCCAAAAATCGGGTACGCAGCAAGAGCGGTTAGCTAACCACTAGTCCTGTCCTATTACTTGCATCATTTCAATCCCTACTCTCTTCGAAAAAGAGAGGTTGAGTAACAAGCAGATTTGTAGAAAGAAACATGTTGAGATAAACTCCGTAAGGATTCCATATGCTATAGTTGGAGCAGACATGGTAAAAAATAGAGTAATTCTGCACTTGGCCATTATGCACATGACCCAAATTTATAGATAGTAAAATATCAATGACTGGTCCTACAATTTACTGGCATACTTTTGATATCTCAACTGATTGTGATAATCTCGTTGGAAATCTGTGGCTATAAATGTTGACGTACTTAAGATCAAATAAAAATTAATAATAATCCTCACCATATCAAAATCAACTTCGTGCTCAAGCTCCATGGGAAACAGCTGATGATGAAGACGCGGCGCATTAATCAATTCATCCATAGGAATGCCTCGGAGTATGTGTTTCAATACAATCTAGAATAGGAAAGAAAATGTTTATTAAATACAACTATCAAATGTTAGCTTCTTTCATTTGGATGGCAGTTAAAAGCTATTTATAATGTACAATTTTTTCACCAGGTCATGCAATTTTTAGCTCCTTACACTAGAGGGTGTCAATTTATCGTCAGCGCAGTTTAAAGTTATAATACTAATCATGTGTTTGTATAAAGCTTATATTTGCAAATATTTATATGGATAAAGGGAACAAAATAAATGGTCAGAATTTAAATCAAGTATCGGTCAGAATTGAAATCATTTTTTGGTCAGAATAAAATTCAATATTGGGTCAGAAAAAAATATTAACGATCTGAATAAAATTATTATACGGTCAGATTTTTGTAACCATTTTGGTCAGAAATGGTAAATAAAAACAGTCAGAAAATAAAAATGGTCAGAATAAAAGGTTTGGTATACGAGCCAATCCTGAACATATAGGTAACATGGTTCATATATTTTTTATGGGCTCTTTAGGTCCCTCATCGTATCATAATGAAGCTGGTTGGGAATCCGTGGCCAGCAATATTTTTTGAAAGTTCGACATGACAGGTCCAATTTTACTAGGGATTTCTGATATTCTCTTAGTGACATCTGCTGCATTTTCTTGAAAGTTATGGTACAATGAGGTACTATTTCCTTATTTCGGATATCAAATTGATATTAAAAAATAAATACAATATCAAAACTATCATGGACAAGATTTTTTTTATTCACATATGTATGCGTTACTTGGTCTGATAACCTTCATGATTGTATTTAGCACAAATACTGACAAATTAATTTTACAAATCTTAGTTGTTGGGATATTTGTGAATCGGCTCAGCAGGTAAGAGAATAACAAGTCCCATGTGTCCAATATGACTCCTGTATCCATAGATAAACTGTCTGCTTTTATCAATGTAAGCCCAATGTTAAAGCATGTTATCAAAAAAGTAGTTTGAGCAGATACTGACCAAAGCAACTTGGGTTGTTATTTTGGTTCCTCCAGCCGCTCCAATCACAAGTCTAGCCCCCTTGCCTCTCTCCACTACGATGGCCGGGCACATGGACGACAGAGGATTCTTCCCGCCGACTGGATAATTAGACGGGGAGGACGGAACGCCGTATATGTTAGTGACGTTCGGATGTGAGAAGTCGTCCATTTCGTTGTTCAGTATTATCCCGGTTGAACTAGACATGAAGAACGCGCCGAGACTGCAAAAGAAAACCGTCACAAATGAACCATTATAATACTTTCAATGGATTCGGCGGCAACTTTGTGGAAGTTCATTTTAATATAAAATTTAAAATAAAATTAATAATTCTCGAAATATACACACATGTAATTGATTGTGCTCGTGACGGCAATGGCGTCCCCGTTTGGCGCCATGACAGATATATGCGCAGTGCCGTGATCCTCCATTATGTGAAACAGGGCTCCGTAATGCTGCCAGTCTTGATGCGTCTCGTTGTCTTTTATGAGAGTCCTGATGTACTTGGCATATTCTATAGATGTTAAATTGTTTAAAAGCTGAAAAAAGTTGAAGAAAAATTTTTAGTAACACATTTTTAGTACTTATTCTACATAAAATTTATTGGATCAAGACCGTTTTCGCTCATGGCGAGCATCGTCAACTGATGATCAGTTGATAATGCTCGCCATGAGCGAAACCAGTCCTGATCCAATAGATTATATGTGGAATAAGTATTAAAAATATGTTATTATTTTAATTATAAAATAGTTTCTTATTCTATGTTGTTGTTTTCAGGTTTAATGGAGCTATGGACTTCTAGTTTTGATATGTCTCTTTGACACATAACGTAACATATTATTGTGTATAATATTACACTATAGGATGTTGTGAAAATATTTTGAGCCTTTTGATTTAAAACTATATTTATACCAACACAGAGTAATGATTAACTTACGGGCTGAATCTTATCTTGAGGCATAAATTTGGGATCTCCGAGCCCAGTCCTTTTGGCGTAGGCATACTTAAATGTTTCAATTATACGTTGCCAGTATGTGACTCCGTCCATGGTAATATCCGGATCGGGTGAATTCTCAGCGTTCGGGAATACCCATCCTTTCAATATGTTTATTATAAAAGCGAGCAAGTGGCCGGATCCTGGTAAAGGCACGGTGTTCAGCGTCAAATTACCGCCGAGGTCCACCTCTAGCGGCTCTTGCCAAGTCGGTCTGTAAAATTAATCAGATGCACGTAATGTTTTAGCATCATTTCAAATGAGAGCAAATGAGCCTTTGAATGAAAAGTTTGATAATCTCTGTTTAAAATAAATATTTTGCTGATAAAGGATAAAGGTTAAAGGTGCTATTAAAAAAAGATTGAGGTTATTGTTTGTGAAAAAGGAAACATTAATGATCATGTTTGGAATGTTCGCTTAAAAATTTTGTTAAAAAAATTTAATTGTTAATTTTTAATGTTCATGTTTGATGGAATTTCAGTATCAAATTTGAATCGTTTGAATTTTGTACTTTTCCATGAGTTTTGTCGCTAACGACCCTGGTTTCGCCTTTCGGCATCTTCAGGCATTTCAAGTGCATGAATGTACTTTCTTTACTGTTTTTTGTATCAAAAAAACTGCAGTGTTTTTCTCGTGTTGCTATGTCAATGGTTTCAAGTTTTCACACAGATTACTTGATTATTAAATTCAAATATAAATTATTCTGCAGTTATATACCATTTTGAAACGATATTAAGTATTCTAAACTTTTGTCATATCACGGAATGTAATAGCAAGGAACAGAATCAAAAATAGTATAATATTTTAAAACACAGATGGCAGTTTATTTTTTTTAATATTTACTTTTATTGTATTTACATGTGAACTCGAAACATTATTTCAACAGAGACCATCACTAGTTGGCAGTTGACAATAATTCAACAAAATGGCTGCTGATATTACCTGTAATTGTTCATGTCTTCTACTGTGATGATGCCATTTCTGGCCTGTACATCGGCCACAAACGATTTCGTGAGACTTCCGTTGTGCAGTGCGTCTGGTCCTTCTTTCGGCAATGATCTCCAAGGTTTTAGCCAATTGCAGCCGCTTGACTTTGTCCCCTTCGAGCCACACGTTGTTTGTCGCCGGATTTATGAATACTTCTCTAAAAACAAAGCACATTTATTATTCAACTGATTCATAAAAGCACAAACTGATAATCTACTCAAATGAGTGCAACAACACTTTGCTTTCAAACATCTAATGAAATATCTATTTCAAAATAGAAACAAAAAAAAGAACAATTATCAACATCAAATAGTTAACCTTTTTCACTCCTCAATATATTATTTTTCCCCTTGCAGCAACTCCTCGATAGATTTGAGAAATTGATTAACATCACAGGGCTTGCGCATGTATTAGCTGGTAAAATGAAATACCAAAAAATATACCAAATTATGACATTTATTTGATCGAATTGGCATTAACTTGGTAGAACTCCATTATAACACGGTGAAAAAAAATAGCAATGTTCTACAGAAATTTCTGAACAACTAAAATACATTGTTTGTTTTTTTACACCGTGAAATTATGACATCTAACAAACATTTACTAAGGCACACAATCTAATAAATACGGTTTTTGAAATAAGGATAATTAAAAATTGGTAAAAAATATTTTTCCAACCAAGCTTAACAATGCCGATCTGGACTCGGCCTAGGAGTAGCGCGTTGTAGAAGTTAACTGACATTGTCACTTTATTCATTTCTTTAAGCTATGTACTTATAAAAAAAAAATATGGGAAAGATAAATCTCCTGTTTAGATTATGGCAACTCTTTCCAGCGATTAAAATGAATAAATTGACTAAAGAAAAACAGGTGAATACCTTAAGCTAGGCTCATTTTTAATTTTGTCCACCCTGTCACTGAGAACTCTTGCAAAATATTTGGACACGACGTATCCTGATCGGCAGAGATCAATTGAAGGCTGCACGAGTTGGGCCCACGGTAGCTTTCCATATTGATTATACAGCGCTTTATATCCTTGAAGTTCTCCGGGGATGGCTGCTGCCATTCCACCTATAATCAAAGATGAAATTTTAAATACATGGCAAAATATTTTGCATTGTAACAAAATGATTGTTTGAAATTCAATGAGGATATATTAAGGTAATCATCGAGACTAGGTGTATTTCACTGACTGGTAATATGACAGTTAATCCAAGATGGCCGCTCCGGCAGTGTTCCCTATTAATGAGATGTCTATTACTACGTTGACCGCTGATATTTACAATGAGGCCACAGTACAATTTTATGTGAGAACCACTGCTCTAAAGAAATTCAATAGACATATCCCATAACCCTTGCTTAGCCTTATAAATATATATTCCAGGGCTATGGGGTCGTTAAAGATAACTCCAACTCCGACTCCAGTATTTACCAAAACAACGACTCTGACTCCAATATTGACCAAAAACACGACTACAAATAAAAAAAGTTTAATTCCGTCACGTTTTTTTCCTACCTTTCTTATGGTGTATTCAATTATATATCAACCAACTAATACGACCAATAGCCAAATTTAACATATTATATGCAAAAATAAAAAGTTCAAACTTTTTTAAAACTTCCGACTCCGGACAAAAAACCCCGACCCCATGACTCCGACTCCAACTCCACAGCCCTAATATATTCTCTTTCATAAAATGAGATTTAACAAACTGTTTTTGTAGAAAATCTCCTGCTGTTATAAGCTCTATTAGAAGTCCATAACACGATCCACATTGGCAACAGACACGTCTAAAGTAAGTTTTCCAAATTCATGTACAAAAACTCATGCACAAAAATTCATGTAAAAAAAAATCATGTAAAAAAATCATGTACAAAAATTCATCTACACTGATTTGTTTCACTCTTACCAACTGTGGTTGAGATATTCCCTCCCTCGAACATTCCCTCGCTGGACGCGGCCGGAGCCTTCTCCCTGGAGTTCAGGACTCGTACAACACCGGTGGCTCGAGTATACATCGTCAAGAGGAATCCTCCTCCGAGACCCATGCACTGACCGCACGCTATTCCGTCGCAGAAGAGAATGGCGATCGCAGCATCGGCAGCTGAGCCTTGCATTTCTAAAATTTTCCTGAAATCAAACAAAACAATTCTATAATGAATAAAAAGATACATAATAATAAAACCGATCGAGCTATTTAATATTTCATTTCGAAAAGAAAACTCAGACAGGAAGAAAGCACAATACAGCAATCCCCCAATATATACGATAGGTAAGTTTTTCGCAAACCTGCGTAAATGGAAGCCATGTAAAAAGAAACAACATTGATTTCATTTCAAATTTAAATTAATATTCGGGAATCATTAATTTGACTTAACTTTGAAATCCTGCATTGAAAAAGACTCAGTTCATGATACAGTAGAACCTCGATTATCCGGACTTCGATTATCCGGATTTTCGATTATCTGGATTGATCAAAATAAACAAAAATATTACAAATTTGCTGTTATGCACGTGGCAAATTGCGTCCACTGTTTACGTACGTGATGGAATCCAGTCTTAATATTTTGATCGTTGCATTTGTTCTAAAAATAAGTCCTGTGTAAAATATGGCTTAGTCATCGTCCAAATTCGATGCGCATTGAACGTTTGTTTCTTGAAAAATTGATTTTCATATTTATTTTTAATATTACCGATATGTCAACGAAGAGAAAACGTGTCGTAGTTTCATTAAAAGACTAATTGGATATAATCGATGCTTTGAAACGGGGTGAATCGGTACGTCTTTTATCTAATAAATATGGTGTCGGCACGTCAACGATCTCGGATATAAAAAAATCTTGAAGTTTGCCAATTGTTTAATGAGAGTCAAGAAGAGTGCTATTCAAGACAACTTATGTTTCTTAAAAGTATTCGTGATTTGGTATCATCGAAAAGGAAAGTTAGCTTTAAGCAGAAATCGATAATTGATTTTTTCAATAAAAAATCGTGTATTATTAAAGCTATGTATTAATCTAAAGAAATACAAATGATTTATACTGAATATACTTGTCTTTTCCTGTCAATTATGATTTTTTAGATTATCCGGATTTGTCCTTATCCGGACTATCTTCATCCCCAATTCGTGGGTGTAGGAACATACGGGCGAAACTACAAAAACAACGAACTGAGATAAATGGCAAAACAGTTTCCAATTTTGAACTGTGTGCTTACGGATTTGCAGAAAAACCGAGCAATATCTGGTAAACCGCTCATCGTACAATGTTCATATTTTTATATCGTATAGAACTGCATTTGAGCATGACAATTCAACTCAAAACAGCCATTTTTGTAGTTACGCCCGTATGTTTCTACACCCACGAATTAGTCCGGATAATCGAGGTTCTACTGTATCTAAAATATTCATTCATTCACTCATTATAGTATTCAAACATATTTCGATATTTTTTTATTGTAAAACAATACAGTTATTGTTCGAATTCACTATCATTATCATTAAAAGAACGTATCCAAAGTAAATTTTTCCATGAAAAATTCCATGATTGTTTTTCATTTTAAGATCATCTTACTTTATTTACATACTATTTTTATGTTTGTGTGAATTCATCATTAAAATAAGTTTATATTGATATTGTCTTTGGTTTATTTTCCATTTAGACTTATTTTTGATTTTAAATTACTAGTTCTAATATTTATTTATTTATTGGAAAAAAATTCAATACATGGCATTACAGCTGACATGTTGAACAACAAAAAAAACATAACATATGAACAAAATTAAAAGATTATTATAAAACAAAATAAAAACAAAGCACCAAGTTCACTGCCGAATATGTCCACCTCAACAGGCGGTGTATTCATCGGCCGAACAGCCCTTACGAATGGCGACTCAAAAGTCCTACGTGACAAACAAGATCTGACAAAAAAAAATGATTGGCCTTGGCTACGACCACGTAGGTAAAACTGAGAGCATGCAAGCTTAAAGACTTAAGGATTTCAGGGCTATCAACTCGGCCGTGAAGAAGAAGACAAAAATGTTTCGATATTGAAATCGATCTTGGAGCTTCATGAAACGAAAGTGAAACGAAAGCATTTCTAAAGTAAACTCGGTTGGATAATACTCCATTAAAGAATTGTCATATGGAAAATAGTTGAATCTTACTAGACCGCTGCCAATAATTACAAAAGCAGGTCGCCCGTAGTGATCAAAAGTTTGGTAACCCCTTCTCTACATAAACGAAAACTTCTGAGTTAAAATATGCTCGCTCTCCACCATCTCGCACAGATAAGATGTTGAATAGTATATCCAAGGTCACGATAACTGCTTCTACAAATTATCAACAAAATGGAGCCTGGAATGGGATAGTACCTGTTTTAATTATTTAAAAAAAAAACATTAAAATTGTTTAATTACTCGCTTGAAGCTTATCGCAAAACAACAATTATTGATAATTATAATTGCAAAATTTTCTACTCGTTATTTTAATTTTAATCCGCTAATCAGAAATGTGAAACTAAAGTTATATTCCTCATTATTATTTTTACATGTTAAATGTCACGGTCACGTAATCGGCAATTTGTTAGATGAACACACGATAAGCAAGTGTATTGGGTGTTTCTTTTTTCTCCTGACCTAGCCGAAAAGCATGACAATGACTTTTTTCAAGTGGGACTTGTGACAACACTTTATTTTGGAAATAGTATTGAGAGTTGAAGATGTTTGTGTTTCGATAATTAAATATACCCTTATGCTGGAGAAGTATCAGAAGAATTATTTGATGAAGTATGATGGATATTTCAATAGGGACGCTCAAAATATGTTACTTTGTCCTGCTGAGTAGATTATTCATTGTTTAGTGGCCAAATTTGAGTCAACCAGTTTGGTAAATAATCGGCCAACACCTACCTGTACGTCATCAAAATACAATATCTGGTGAAAACATTGCTGCTGTGTGTGAAAGTGTACAGGAAAACCCAATGCAGCTTTTTTCTCGTCGTTCACAAGAACTTGGCTTTTCTGCGACTTCAACTTGGCGAATTTTGAATCGGGCCTTATGTCTGCACCCGTATAAAATCCAACTAACCAAGGAACTTCAGGTAAACGACCACAGACAACGCCTGATTGGGTTCTGGAGCAGTTGGAAGTTTACCCAAATTTGTCAAAATAGTCAACTTTAGCGACATGGCTCATTTTATAATGAATGGATATTGGCAGACATTTGATGCTATATTCCATATTTATTGCCGTAAAATATACTTACAAATGAAATTAAAATTTAGTCGAAATCTCACAAACAGCTTGTTTTATTTACATTTCAAAACTAAGCGTCCTTATAAAAAGACCCTTTATTACTAGTGGCATTGTCTAACACAGACTAGCTACCTTTTTGGCATGCTATAGCACGGTTATATGGTTCCACAAATGGTCGTGTAATACAAATTCGTGTTATACAAGGATTGAAGTTCATACAAAATTAGGGTTTGCGTTCCAAAAATATCGAATTACGTACAAGGTTCCAACATATTTTGTAATAACATCTTGAATTTCAAACTCCTTTCCATTATAGGATCATTTTCAATAATAAAAAACTTATTCAATAGCCTTTCGATGGTTTCGGCGGTGACTTTGTGGAAGTTCATTTTAATATAAAATTAAAAATAACTTTGATTATTCCACGTATTGTGCTACTAACTGTGACACGTGTTTTGCCTCTTTCAGAGGCATCTTCAGACTTACTATCGCAAAGTTTGCTTAAATAAAAAAGGCTTAAAGATGAATAGTCTAGAATTTTTAGAAATAAATAAAACTCTTAATAAAAAAGAAATATTATTAAATAATATTCTTAATAGGACAGGTTGCTCGCCATTAACTTACATTGTTTCCAATTAATAGTGTAATCACTAACCTATCTGATTGATTGCAGCTCATTAGTTTATAGTTTAATAGTTTGTAATGTTTAATGTCATTAGAAATATTTTTATTTGTTTGCTTTGTTTCGATTCTATAACCCCCTCTATTGCTTCCCTAATAAAGGAAAAATCCCAATCTGATTGATTGCACCTCATTAGTATCATTATGTAATTGCGTTGGTTTGATTCTATCACCCCCTTCCTTGTTTCTTTTAGAAGGAAAAAAACCCGTAATCCATTTTGTAATTTCATAATTTAAAATGTTAGAATTACTTAAGCAAACTTTGCGATAGTAAGTCTGAAGATGCATCTGAAAGAGGCGAAACACGTGTCACAGTTAGTAGCACAATACGTGGAATAATCAAAGTTATTTTATATTAATTCAATAGCCAATTCCAGGCCGTCATTTATTGTGTTTAATGTGAAACATGTAGCTAATTCTGTGCAACTGCTTTCCGAGTCATTAATTGTGGTAGGTTCATTCAACATTTCGACTAATACTTTTTCGTTCAACGTACGATCCTCCAATATTTCTTGGATGTCATGAATATCCATGTCATAAAAATCTTCTCCACTAATAAATACAACGACAAATGTTTATTGTAATTTTATTTCTTTTCCTTGTATAAAAATATGTAAATATTTATACATCCGTGTTGTATAAAACCGTGTTATACGAGGCCCAAGTGTACATGCTTCACATGAAGGGAAATATTACAATATAACAATAGGCTATCTATGATTTATTTTAATTTATTAAAATCACTGACCATTAAATTAAACATTAAACAATCGCAGAATTCTGTGAATATTAAACACGCAATTTATGATGTAAAAAAAAACCCAATTATAATAATAACTCATAAAACATAATCTAAAGATAGGAAGAATGCTTTATTGGTATGTGATTATGAACGGTAAGTCACTTAAGCCTTAAAAAATAGATTTATCTGAAAAATAACAATGGCATTATTTGCCATGGACTTTTGGCATTTTATTAATTTATTACTTCAAATTCAGGACAAAGCATTCAAATGGTAGGACAGAGAATTTTCGACAGTTCTTTACTCACTTTAGTATGTTCACTGTAAATCAGTGATGCACAACCCGCGGTCTTCAATAACATTTCAGACGGCCCGCAATGACAAATATTAAGAATCTTTTTTCTTCAGATCTTTTTCCGAACAATATAAAGCAATACAATTTTACCTAGTGACCTACCCAGCACAGATCTCAATTTTAGAATGAAATGGACTGCACTACGAAATTTGGGTAAATTATGGATATATGGTCGCGGGACAGAATCCCAATCCACTCGAGCTAAGCTCAAAAAAAATATACATACTGGCTTATAATTTTATGTTTTGATTTTACTCTTTGAGTTCTTGTGGATTATTATAAAATGTGGAATCAAAATGATTAAATAAGATTATTGTATGAGTTCTGAAAGAAGAATTTGTTTTTTAATATTAGCCTATAGTAAAATTATTCTTTTTATTTTAAACAAATAATAAAGCTATGTTACTGTCTCTATTCTGTATAATATTATTATTTATGTAGTTTGTGGTTGCATTTTTGCTCCTGTAAATTAAAACAACAAGATTTCATACTTATTGCGAAGTATTCTTTAGGATCTTCTATTATAATAAATTTAAAAATTAAAGACGTAATATTTCAAAAAGAATCGTAAGCCTTACATTCATTTCATTTAATGTGCTTATTTTTCATATTTTTTACAAAAATTCTGTCCCATGACAATATATCCAATAATTTACCGAAATTTGTAACAATCATTTTTCCTTTGCATAGATTTTTTTATTTTTAAAAAAATTAATGTTGCCAACGCATAGATAAACACAGGCTTTGCTCTGTTTTGTTAAGTGTACTCTTATCCAGCGAGATATGAGACGGGACTTGAATTGTTTGTCTCTGGTGCTAATAACTGAATTTATAAATAAACTGACAGACTGGCCGTAGTTTAATATTACGTTACCATACTTTGAAACGGCTTGCATGAATCAAATTCTAGCATATATTATGCTAACCACTTCAGTCCCGTAAGACCACTGGTAGCCGACCCGTACGGACGTCGCGAATACCGTCACAAATATTGCAAAATATATTTTAAAAAATCTTCTCGTAAGAATTCTTATGATATTTTTCTTTTCATAGCTTGTGACATCTATATATTTTCTTTATAAATTAATGGTTCTTCTGTCATCAGTCAATCTTGTTGAAAAAATGATTTTTTAGAATTCGGGTTGTAGATGTTATCAATCGACCATTTTGCTCGGTACTGAAGCGGTTAACTTCAGAGTTATCTATTATGGAATAATGAAGTTAGCAGAATGCCAGAGTTTTATCTGTACACTTTTTTGCATAAATGTATTTAATAAAGCTATCACATTATCATCACTATTTCTATAATAAAGATCATTAAGAATGGTTGTAGTTTTGAAAAATTATGCTAAAAATAAAGTACATATAAACATATTTACTTGCTTTTAATTACATAATGTCAATCCAAACTTTTAACGCTTATATCTCAAAACAGGGTCAAGAACAAGAACATTAGAACATTTTAAAAGTAAGGTGTTGATTAGTCACACTGAGTAAAACAGCCAATGGAAAAACATAAAAATATCTAAAAAATATATATGTTTTCATTTCAATTTAATATTTAAAATCTATCGCACAATCCAAATAATTCGGGCCTGGATCATTATTGCATTCAATTGTCGACATGTACATACATAGATCTAGTATTGATTTTGATTCCACGAAGAATATCGAACCGAAATGAATTTTTAATCTCAATAATATATGGCCACAGTTTTGTTTAAAAAAAATAATATTATTCTATCTTTTTTTTTACAATTGAAACAATACAAAATATTTATATGTCTAGTCGTTACCTCACTTTGAAAAGGTTCAAATTGTCATTTTTGCTTAAAATGACCTTTTGGTCGGAATAGCTTGTATTTACCGCATTCTATCATATGTATGAATCAGAATTATCTATATAATTTTTTTTTTTTTTTAATATAAAATTTTTAAAGAATTATCTATGGTTGAATAACGGAGTTAGCAGAGTTCAGAGTAGCACTGCATCTGCTCACTTATTTCCCAGCAAGCAGTTGTGAAAAAATAAACTTAAAATAAGAAATTTTAAACATTTTTACTTGCTCATTATTGTTACAAGTGAATTTTAATCAATTGAAACTTCAAACGCTCATATCTCAAAACAGTGTCACGAGCAGTTAGAAAATTTTCAAAGTAAGGTGTCGTAGTTTTATGTGTATTTTACAGTGAAACTGTATTGTCAGTGAAAATGTATTCTTCTCCAAGCTGTCATTGAAATCAAATTTGACCTCCCTATCTTCAGACCTATGTTGGTCTGTGTTTTGTCTTTGGTTCTCTTTTTATGAAAGGGACTACTTGCTGATTTTGTTTCATTGAATCAAACCAAAAATTTAGGCCGGCAAATCGTCGACTTGGGCCAATAATTTCAATGATCGTGACCAGTGACATCATGTTGTCATACAAATCTATTACTTGATACATTTTCACTGAGAATACAGTTTCACTGTGACATAAACAAAAATAATAGCATTTCAATAAAAAAATATGAGAGAAAATAAAAACGTTTCACCATTTTTTGACTCTGCTCACATTACCTCTCAAGGGCTCAGATTATAATGAGGTTACTTCATTGTAATTCGAATCGCTTACCTTCCTATCGCGGCACATTCGGCCCCGTTCGCCGTGACTGCGGCAGTCTTGAAGTTTTCACTGTAAACCTTGAAGGCGGGATCGTCGTCATTCTTCAGGTACACCACCAGAACTGCTATGAGAGCAGCCAAGGTTACGGTGGCAACGATCCCGATGAGGATCAGCTTAGTCCTGCAATAGAAACATTACGTCACGTTAACGTTGTATCATACATAAAGCGGTAGGTGTTCCAAGGACACTCAACAATAGGCGTTAGATCACATCGCGCATAAAAAATGCTCATTCGAACATCGTCACGGCTAGAGACTCCAATTCGAGTATCGAGTACTCGATACTCGAGTATACTCGTCCATTTTCTCAGTACTCGATACTCGAGTATTTTGAAAAATACTCGAGTAATACTCGTTTTAGTAATAATCGTCGAAATTTTTTCTACAACGAGAATTATAAAAAAAGCATAAAACCAATTTATAATTTGAGTCGTTTAATTCTCTATTATTGTTGAAATGGAAATATGTTGCATAAAATGGAAATAAATGTATTATAGTAATAATCAATAAGTTTCATTAATTATTTGTCATTTATTTTATTATATATACCACAATATTCACAAATTAAAAATATATATTTTGGTGCATCTGAAACTACTCGAGTATACTCGAGTGCTCGAGTATTTTGAAATTTTACTACTCGATAATCAATAAGTTGAGATGTCGAGTAATTGGAGTCTCTAGTCACGGCGATGCCAAAACCACGTATGTGCGCTTTTGGCCGATTCGAGTTGAGTGACTTGGGTACTGAGGAATATGACCAAATTAAAAAACTGCATTTATTTATTTATTGTATTTTTTTATAAATTACACGGCATTACAGCTGACACCAATGCGCCATGCATTTGACAAATTAATAAAAATATCACAAAACATGTTACACAAAATTAAAAAAAAAAATAAACAATTGTATGAAACAGAACAGAAACATATTAGTGACATAAAAAGAAAAAAATATAAACAGAGAACCAAGTTCACTGCCGAAGATGTTCACATCAACAGGCAGTGCATTCATCAGCTGAACAGCCCTTGCGACTGGCGACTTAAAAGACCTACGTGACAAACAAGTTCTGACAAAGGACGCATAGTAAACAGATTTTTATACTAATTCACTGTAGAGTTCAGTAAATCTTGCTGAACGTTGTTGATATAATTTAGGATTTGGGCAGAAGGTTATTCGCGCGCCTGAAATGCTTGAATATGCCGTAAGGCGAAACCCGTTGAAAAAGTCGTTGGAGACTAAACACATAGAAAAGTACAAAATTCAATAGATCACTTATAAGGTGTTCACTGTCAATACTTGGTTGAATGGCACTATAATAAAAATAATAAAACATGTTTAGGGCCTATTCTAAATTATTTTTTAGATCAAGACACCGGTTTCGCTCATAGCGATCATTATCGACTGAGTTCAAGATCGATTCAAGGTCAGTTGAAAATTCTTGAAAACCGGTCCTGATCTAAGAAATTTAATATGGAATAAGTACTAAAAATGTTTCTTTTTTATTTCTATTAAAATTCAATCGATTCAAATTTGATATTGAAATTCAATTTGGCGCCTTCAGTCTTAATCCTAAATTGAATATAATTGTTAAAATTTGTATATTTGAACACACAGGTAGAACATGCCAGGTAAACCATGTCCGCTCCCAACTTAGAGCATATGGACTCCTCACGGAGTTTATCTCAACATATGTTTTTCTACAAGAACTGCTTGTTACTCAGTTGCTCAACCTCCCTTTTTTGAAGAGAGAAGGGATGGAAAGGATACGAGGACTAGGACAGGACTAGTGATTAGCTAATCGCTGTCACTATGCGCCGCTTTTTGGGATCGGAAAGGTGGGAAGGGATTTTCAACAACACAAACACCCATGCCTTTGAACAGATTTATCGACTGAAAAAATCCGCTCGTACCGGGAATCGAACCCGGGCGGTCTGGCACGCAAGTCAAAGCCGTTGCCACTGCGCCACGGACCGGTCAAAAATAGTATAAGAAAAAAAAATTATACTAATTATCGTGTAACAGTGCTTCCCAACATTAAGTAATTAAGTAATCCAGTATCAAAGTAAATTATTTTCAAAAATGAAAATTTCAAGTTGATTTCTATTATATTGAACCGCACACCTCGAATGACAATAAAACATCAAAATTGGAATCTTGGATATTCTCTTATTGCCATTGCAGAAACATATTCAGTCTGAGTATGATGTCTTGCGAAACACAATATGTAATTACTTATTACACAACTGGTGGAATAAAAAACAAACAACTTTCACTTCTAATGTGCTCGCCGTCAATTCTTGGTGGAAAGGCATTATATAAAATAAATAAAACACTTCTGTTATACTACTCCCACGTATATTTTCAATAGATCACGACCGGTTTGGCTCATCGCGTGCATCTAGATCACTTTAAAATGCTCGTGATAAGCGAAACCGGTCCTGGTTTCTTCAACATCAAAAAAATGCGTTGAAACAAATTTATCTTCATTGAAAAGAAATAATTGAATTTGAATCGTTTGAGTTTTGTCGCTGACGACTCTGAACGACAGTTGAAACAATATTAAAACATATTTACTTTGTGATTCAATCATAACGAAAACCAATACTATATTTGCAATTGCTAACTTGAATCTTTGCTAAAAAGAAGATGTTGTTTTCATATTTTTTTACCCATAGTGAAAATGTCCAAGCCAGAAATTTACGAAACACGTTTGCGATCTAGATAACTAATTTATTTGATCGACGATCTCCGGTAGAATCTGATCCTCGAAAAACAATAAAAGAATTATCGCTAGACATCGGCTGTCCCTGGTCGACAGTAAAAAACAATTTGAAAAAAGACTCGGAAAAAAACATAGACAGGGAATTTGGGTACCGCCCGAGCTATCGCCGACGGTCTTGGAACAACGGATAACCATTTGTTCATCGCTTCAAGTCGGTCTTTTACTGACGCGACTATCATCTTTTCAAATCTTTAGAACATAATCGCTTAAGGATATAAAATTTACTTCTGTGGAACAAGTGAAAAGTCATTTGGACTCTTATTTTAATGAAAAACCGGCCGAATTTTACGAAAGAGGCATTAAAAAGCTACCTGATCTGTGGAGGGGGATTATAAATAATAACGGAAATTATTTAATTGATTAATATTGTACAGCTTTTTTTAAATATTTTTTTTCTACAAATGAAAAAAAAAATACATTTCTTTTGACTTTACCTTATACTTGAACTGACAGAAAATGAATCCCGAGTCGTTAGCGACAAAACTCATGTAAAATTAGAAAAATTCAAACGATTCAAAGTTAATATTGAAATTCCATCAAGCACAGTTAGTCGAAATCCTAAATCACAACCGCCGAATCCATCGCAAACAAATAATAATAAAACAATGCAAGCGGCCATTTTACCACGTTACATGCTTTAGAGTTTATGTTGTAATATGTTATTTCAGTGCATGTAAGTACTTGTACATTATCAAAGGTATGTATTAAGATACCATGTTTTATAGAGGTCTGCACGGGCAGAAATTTTAAAATTTCACCCGGCCCGAGCCCGAGGCTCATTTCCAAAATTTTTACCCGAACCCGACTGGAGCCCGACATTCTTCAACTTTGACGAAAATTCTAATAAAAATTTAAAATAATTAAAATTGACTCACCAATTATCGTGTGTGTGCAGTTTTGAAAAATAAATTTCTTCTAAATTACTTGCCCAAAATAAATTGATTACCAGCAAAGTCTCCCTGGTTACCAGTTTCCACTTATATAAATTTTTGTGTAAAAAAAGTCCATTTCTTGCCGGTAAATTTATAAAAAGTCATCTTAACAAATCTAATTGCGACCGATCGAAAAAAACTTTTAAGAAATACTGAATTCCGGATCATATTATGTTTATTGTACAAACTCCTCAACAGCAGACATCATTAAAAAATAATATAGTGGCGACAGCAGTCATTAAATTAAGAACAACACATCGAATGGATTTGTTCATTACGAGAAGATAAGGTTCCTAAATAACGAACAAGGCGTTGAAAAGACTACTGTAATACGAGTAAGTGAAGTTTATAAAAGTATTAAATTTAGATGTACGATAATGGTGAGCTCATTCGGAAAAAGCCCGATTGATGATATATTTTTGTGTGCCTGGACCCGAACCCAAACCCGAGCCCATGCAGACCTCTACCATGTAATAACATATTATTATTGACAGCGTAACGCCATTATTTAAGTGTGTTCATTGTTGCAACGGTTGGCAATTGAGGTCATTTTCAGCGCATAATTCAACTTTAAAGCATACACTTAATTGTAAAAAAATGACAGTCAAGAACAACTGATTTTTTCAAAACCTTGTCCCTAAACTATTTGAGCGTGCAGCCAATGACTATGACATGACTATGGCAACACCAGTAATCAGAGCACATTATTCTTTTAATGTAATTGAACAATAATTATGTCATTCCAATTTGATGTAATGTTTAGATATCGTTACCTTACTTTGAAAAGGTTCTAACTTTTTGCATAAAAATCAGGGCTGTGGAGTCGGAGCTTTTTGGCCGGAGTCAGAGTCGTCGTGGCGATTTGGCCGAAGTCGTACTCGGAGTCGGAAATTTTGAAAAGTTTGAACTTTTTAATTTTGCATTGTATATGTCAAATTTGTCTTTTGGTCGCAATGCTAAGGTTGATATTTAATTAAATACACATAAATAGGAAAATTAGGGGAAAAAGTGACGATATTGGATGTTGGAGTCGGAGTCGGAGTCGTGGTTTCGGTAAATGCTGGAATCGAAGTCGAACTTTTTTTCACCGACTCCACAGCCCTGATAAAAATACCTTTTGGTCGGAAAATTTTGTATTTACCGCATTCTATCATATATATGAATTTCAGAATTATCTACGGTTGAATAACGGACTGAGCAGAATTCCAGAGTTGCACTGCATCTGCACACTTTTTTTACTAAATTTAATTAAAGTTCTAAGATTTTCATCATTAGATCTTTAAGATCATTATTTCTCAGCAACAGTCGTGAGAAAATATGCTTAAGATAATCAATTTGAAACATTTTTACTTGCTCATTGTTACAAGTAAATTTTAATCAATCGAAACTTCAAACGCTCATATCTCAAAACATGATCAAGAACAGTTGGAGCCTTTTCAAAGTAAGGTGTCGATATGTTAAATTATCGTAGAATATCGTGTTACCATTGACTAAAATAATGTTATACATATCTATAAGATTCCTTTTCTAGGTGACGCTTCAGTATTTTACGATCTGCTCATTTATACACATACAGACAAAAAACGAGTGACAATATGCTCACAAACTGAAAAAAAAACTGACCGGGTTGTATAACTAACAATACTGGAATATACACAATACAGTTTTGCCTTAATTATACATTATAATCTCTACATTAAAGCAGGTTTTCCGCTAATTAGTAATCTACACCGGGTTACGAGCGATGATCAGACCTTCTAAAATGCAATTAACGATCGAAACATTTTAATATATTTGCCATTCTTAGAAGCAGCACAAATTTAGTTATTTTCGCTCAAAACCGCTACGGGTTTTTCATGATTTAATTTATAATAATATTCTGCAATAATAATAACATAATTTTTTTCACTGTACGTCAATTGACAAAAAATAACAACTGCAAGTCTCTAGATTGGGTAAACCAGTGTTCTTCAAACAATCGTCCGCGGAAAAACTTTCATGTTTCGAATATTTTCAAAAACAGATTTCGCACGAACAAAAAGTTGTGAAAGCTTTCTTTGATAATTCTATGTTACATGGACTTGACGTTTCAATTGCCGCTTTTTGAATTTAATATCCTGAAAAAAACATGCACATAGTAATATCTCGACTTGCAACGGCTTCGAAATTGAATGAATAGAAATTCAAATTAATTATATACATACGACCAAATTTTGACATTATATGGGTCACCCGCTGCCACATATTTTATAAAATACTAGTATTGCTACCCGGCGTCGCTCGGACTAAGCGACCAATAATTATTTAATGTTATATCATTCGACATAATTATATCACAAAATAGAGTTAAAATAAAATCACAAACTTTATTTAATTTGATGACATTCTCGCCCATTAAAATGTCCAAATTCAAGGAAAAAATCTAATTTGCTGTCAAATAAATGTCAAATAATACCTTCAAGTAAATAATAAACATTATTATTAATAATAAAAGCCGGGAAAAGTTCTGTAGAAGACTAATTTATTACATTTTGGCTAAATGTCTTCGCCGATAAAAATTCAAACATATTTTCTTTTATATTCGTTTTTATGGCAACTTGGAACAATAATTCAAAAGGGAATTACATACCCACATACATACATACGCCGTTTCGGTTTTATATATAAGATTTGTTTTCTTATTTGTACGCCGTCTTCTGGGAATCGAACGGTCTGCGGATGAAAAAGGGTTGAAGAGCAGTGGTGTAAACAAAACTATGATGCATTGAATCACACGTAAAACATTACGTTACATCATTTTACAATGAATTCAATTAATTTCAACGAGGTCGTTCCTTGACATTTCAGTAAAATTCTTAAAATTTTCAAATTAAAAAAAAATCATTCAAATTTTTATTCACATTAATCAGTCGATTAAAAAATATGCTTCTAAATATTTCAAATGCTCTCTACGTTGTTATATTATAAATAAATAATATTTATAAAACCGTTGTAAAAAAAATACAATCGCAGAAAATAGTATCAATAATTTATAATCATAAAAGATGCAAGTTTCAAGGTGATTAATAATTCATTTTACTGAACGCCGTCCTAAATATATTTTAATTCAGGCAATAAAAAATATACTGAATAAAACTTACCTTCGTGTTAATATCATCTTGTCTTATGTTATTATGTCACTATCGCGTAATGTAAACAATCATCGAAATATAAATACCGCGGAAACCACAATATTTAAACTGCGTTCACAAACTTTAAAACAGCGTATAATATTATCACCTGATCATAATATCAGCAAATAAAAAATTGAAATTAAACTTTGAAAGATTCCAAATTCAAATTCGCAATAAAGAGCGGCATTCAAAACTTTTTCAACATTGTCAGAAAAAAAAAACTTCCAAATTCAAACTGAGAAAAACTTTTCACGGTGAGCAAATTTAACTTTGATTATTTCAAATATGGAACCTTGCAGCACTGGTTTCGATTTCGAAACAATTTTTCACTTGAATTGTTAGTGAAATTACTATGAACTGGTCGCGAAATATTCTAAATTAATTAGCAATAGTGACACGTCTTGCCGCGAACGCTGCGCACGTGTCGCTAGCAGCCTCACAACTAACACAACCGACGAGATGTGTGCTGCCGCGAATTAAATAATAATACTCATTCGCCATGATGATCAGACATAGGAAGACCATGTTTTTTTAGATTTATTCTACTGGGTCGCATTTGAGCTACAGTTCTTCACATACATTTTTGTTTTTATTAAGTTTCTATCGAACGGTCAAATGAATCATCAGACAATGATACAATGTCATACTATAACATGTCAACTGTATAAAGGCAAAAAGACGTAACCCTGACTTTTTACGATGTATTATTTTTTCGAAGTTACACCACTTAACACACATTTTATCAAAAAGATGTAAGCCGCAAATGCCAAATGATAATTTGCTTCAAAGTAATTTGGGATTTTGACTGAAATTTGTGGCGAGAAAAAACGAATAATTTTTTTAAAATTACTTCCCGGGACCCAGAATCCTCGCAGAGTTTACCAGGTTTAGTGGTAAGTAATTCGCGCCGCAATCATGACTTGGGATCAGGAAGGTGGGCAAAGATTTGTAACAACGACTGAAAAAATCGGCTCTTTCAAGGTCTCGAACTTGTGAAGTCCGTCACGGAAGCCAACGACGCTGATCACTGCACCACGGATCGAGCAAAAAGGACTTACGCCCAGGGCTGTAGAGTCATTAAAAAAAATACGACTCCGACTCCACCATTGACCAAAAACTCGACTCCGACTCCATTTAATTACATCAACATATTTTGGCATATTATATGCAAAAATAAAATGTTCAAACTTTTCAAAATTTCCGACTCCGAGTACGACTCCGGCCAAAAAATTCCGACCCTACGACTCCGACTCCACAGCCCTGCTTACGCCACATCAAGGCATAATTTGTTATGTGTTAATTACGTCCTATTTTCTTTCTTATAAATTAATTTGAATTTCATATCATTCTGTGATACATACACTCAAAAAATTCCCCTGCACGTTAAATAAAGTAACTATTCATTCACTATTATCCATTTACAGAGAGTTCATGGGTCGCATAGATTAAACATTTTGACTATTTTGATACAATTTCTTTTATGTACATACTATTTTAAATTAAATAACTACTTAAATAAATGCTCACAATCCCTTATCTACTCGGCCTTACATAATTATAAATAATAATATCGACACACGGAATTTAAAAAGACTCTCATAAAGAAGAGTCTTTAAACGATTTTTTTATTATGTCAACATTAAGAAGTATGTTTATTAAAATCATTGCAAATAGGTTATTATTAAATATGACGTATTATTTAATGAAATGTCAAAATGAATTGCATTCCAAAATCATTTTTACAAACTGTGGTCACCTATTTAATCTGATCTATTGTTTACGTACCACCACGACAAAAAATGCCCTCGAATCTCGCTGAATCCAGTTTGATAACCAGGTGTGTAAAATAATAATATATTGCTTGAATTTTCTTGATAATTAAACACGCATTCCAATGGTTCGCTTTTTTGCAAAATACATTGAAAAAACTGCGTGCTTCTCCCATCTAATACCATATTGTAACCCCGTGTCTTAGGTAAGCGACGCGAACCGGCAAGCGAATTTAGGCGAATCCAGTCAATTTAAAACGTAGTTGATCAAAGGACTTATGTGCCGTCGCTCGGCCGGACGCAATTAACGCTCTGGTGAGCTTGGACCGTTTGATATTTTCAAGCGATTCGCGGCCGCCATGAGTCAGGCACTTGAGGCGACTTGCGACATATGCCGTCCTGACCGGATCGCTTCGCCTACATATGACACTTGCATGGGCGAGGACCGTTTGATATTTTAAAACTCTGCCGCTTTCAAAGCTGCGCCGGATCGCCTCGCCCAGCTTCGCCCAGCTAAGACGACCCGTAAGTGTAAGCAAAACGATGGGGCTTCGATAGAAAAGAGGTTATAAAACTAAGTTTAGCCGTAGCTCATGGTAGTGCATTGGCGGATCCAGGGCATGGGGGTCATGGCTCCTTCCTTAGAAGAATTTATTTTGCATTTAAAATATTATAACATTGATTTTCAAAGGTTTTTATTAAACTGCTTTTTCAGGAGCCTTTAGCTTAACAGATATATATACGAAATGTGATAAATTCTTATATCCCAATTGTGAGGTTTTATTACGAATTTTATTGTGATTGCCGATCAGAATTGCCTCCGCTGAGAGGTGTTTTATGTAAACCCAGCTATGGTGAGCAGAAGTGGAAAGTGGAAAGAAGTGGAAAGTCCAGGGAATGCTCAGTCCAACGTTCACATTATGGATTACAGACTTATGAAATGAACTTATTTTGGTTTTTACTTTGCTAATGATTATGCATACTTAATTGATTTTTGATGTATTAGCTTGCATTGCTCTGAGGTCTACAAAATTTTAAATATAGTCTATTTTTCATGTATTTTGCTTCAATTTATTTGCTTTGTTCCAAAACCAACTGTTTGTCATACCTTGTAATTCTTATTTATTGATTGAGTAGGCATTTACTTGGTAGAACTCCATTATAATGCGGAAAGAAAAATAACAATGTATTTGTAATATTGTAGTTCTGACGAAGGCGTAAGCCGAAATAGCTATCAACAAATATATAAAAATAATTTATGTAGAATTAAAATACATTGTTATTTTTCTTTCCGTATTGTAATTCTTACTTAACCTTTGTATAAATATCACTGTGTCGTTGTATTTCTTATCAGTTGGCAATGCTTGCCATGAGCGAAATCGATTCTGATCCAATAAATTTTATGTGGAATAAGTACTAAAAATGTTTTATTATTTTTAAGGTAAACAATAATTGACAGTTTCAATATTAAATTTGAATCGTTTGAATTTTGTACTATTCCACGAGTTTAAACGACCCGGGTTTCGCCTTCCTGCATCATCAGACATTTCAAGTGACTAATGAGCTGGAATTGTGCGCGTATTTAATAGTTTTTATCGTCTTTATTTATTAAAGTTAAAGTAGGTCACTAAGTTTGATTGTTACTATCGCAATCAGAATGAATTAGCGAATGAGGTTGTGGAAATGAGGTACTATTGATTGGATAATTATTTTAAATGTGATATCGCTCAAAATAATTACCAGTTCATAGCATGTAAATGCCTACTAATTAATTTGGTGGGTTTATATTCGACGTAATATTAGGCGGTTTATTAACAATGTTTTAAAACGTAGTTGATCAAATATAGATCGGCCAGACGCAACTTCTTCTCTATTTTGTTTTTTTTTCACATTAAACATGTATTTTTTATTTTTGTAAACTTCTTCGGATATATTAATTTTGATAAAATGCTTGAAAATTTTACGAATAACATTTTGAATATATGTGTGTATGGCCTTGAAAATTAAAGTTACAAGTCAAAGGGGCGACAGGGCGGCGCCTTGGCTCATTCTTAGGTGCCAGGTCGCACACCTGTCCCCACTACACCACTGCTTATTTCGATTGTTTGAATTTATAATAATTGATATTTATTTAAAAGGATATAACAAGAGGGAATCAGGAAGATTAAGTTGCTCATTTAAAATTGGCAAACAAACTAATCATACTAAAAAAAACTGTTAACCATTGAAAGGCCGCCTATTTGTTTAAAGAGTTTGTCCTATATATACGTTTTATTGCAATGAAAAACTGTTTATTACTTTTATTAGCTAAGTTTAATATACATATGAATAATTTAGAGACTATACTTTTCAGTAGTAAAACAGTAAAATTTAAACCTAATGTTTATTGGTTACGGTACGTAGGTAATTTAATTTATTTATAGGTTTGATGGAACTGATATTATTTTATTGGATAATAGAATTTAATTCACCATAGAAGTTGGAGGCAAAAATATCAATACTTTTGACATTAAAAACGTATAACGTATAATTACTAATCCAATTCACTGCACCTTGTCAACATCAAAGCATTCGTTAATTCATCGAGATTGATATGCCAACAATAGTAATCCTTATTTTTTTATATATAAGCGATACTTACTATTTACGACGCATCACTTCAAGTTCATTCAACTGGAAATGCCCGAAGATGCTTCGTCATTTCGAAACCGAAAATGAATTCGGAAAACGGGAGTAAAAGTGAAAAGAAGAAATCATAGTTTCACAAGAAACGAAAATGAGGATCGATATTATCTAAAGGTATCATTGCAAAGCTTTGCGTTTAAACATTAGCTGTGAATACCAGGACGGAGTCGTGAAATACTTTGAAAAAGTTTGATCTTTTTGTTTATGCATATAATATGAAAAAATTGGCTATTGGCCGGATTGGTTGATTTGATCTTTAATCTCTCTCATATCTTTGTGTATAAAACAAAGATATGAAAGGTAGGAAAATAAACATGACCAAATTAAACTTTTTTAGTCGGAGTTGGAGTCATGCTTTTTTTTTATAACGACTCCACAGGCTATGATGGTGAATAATTTTATTCAGGGCTGTGAAGTCGGAGTCGGAGTCGTCGCGGCGCTATGACCGGAGCCGTACTCGGAGTCGGAGATATAGATAATTTTGAATCATTTATTTTTGCATATAATATTTCGAATTTGGCCATTGGCCGGATTGGTTTGTTGATATTTAATTGAATACACATGAATAGGAAAGAAAGGAAAACAACGTGACGTGTTTTTGGTAAATGCTGGACTAGGAGTCGTATTGCTTTTTAACGGCTCCGTAGCCCTGCTTTTATTGCGTTCCTTTTTTTGATGATCTGATCCATAGACATCCATCCACAATTCATAAACCGTGTTGTTTAAGCACTGTGTTATACGAGACCCTACTCTATATATGAACAAATATCTATCCAACGTATTATAAAACGACATTCAAAATACAACGATACAGGTGTTTTTATTGAAACTACGGCTATATAACAAAGACTAGTTGCCAACTATTCTTGGAACATCAACTGGATACATTGGTTCATATAATGAAATTGCTTACCAAGGTAAAAACGGGAACTGTAGTTACCTTTGGACTTTTAGAACTGAAGGCTGATCCATATAAGGAAATCACGAGAGGCATCATTTTAGTTAATCAGCCATTTTACAGTACACGTGTCCTAAGTTAATTTAACCACTTCACTGCTAAGCGTACTGTGGTATACGGTTTTGTAAATAGCCACCATTGCCAAGCGCAGTGGCAGATTACCCTATAAGAAAAAGAGGCGCGCGCTTGGGGCCTCCAAGACTTGGGGGCCTCAAAAATAACACACATTGATATCGCTCAAATAATATTTTTGACACACATTTATTCGGCTTGGAATATTATATTATGCTGTCACATCGAAAATGCATATTCAAAACAGTAATATTGAAAAACCTATTTGTCATAAACCATAAAGTACAGTGTGCAGGCATGCTAGGTACTGAATTTTTCTAGTGAAATGCGGGGAATACCGTAATTGTTCATGCCATACTCTCAATCACATACAATAAGAAAAGAAAATTACAATTTTGAGAAATGACGATCGCTATTTACCGTGAATTCATTAACGTAATAGCAATCGTATTGGTCTTAACTCATTAATTGAGGTAATTAAAAGATCGGTCGAGATTGTTCTGAGTGCTTGGCAACATTGGGTTGTGTTTTTTCCCCGTATCCGCTACCTATTCGGAGCACATGGCCGCCACACGGTGGCTCCAGGATCACCCACCAACTTCCTCGCTTCTTCCCAGGTCATCCCGTAGCTCCCCTGAGTACATCATACATTTTTTTCTTCATATTCGCTCCGTATTCGGAGCATATGGCCGCCACACGGTGCCTCCAAGATTCTCTATCACCCGCCAACTTCCTCGCTTCTTCCCAGATCATCCCGGCGTCTTGTAGCTCCCCTGAGTACATCCTATGTATGGTCATCAAAGGCCTTCCGGAGCGTCGGGATCCATCAGGTTGATAAAATTCAGGCTCACCTGGGGCATCCGCAGCACAAGTCCAAGCCTTTTTATTTTTGACGTAATAAGGGGCTGGTTTGTCCGCTCTCTTACATCCGTGTTCCTGACAAAGTCAAACCACCGCACTCCTAATATTCGCCGCAGGCATCTGTTTTCGAAGCACAGTATACAAAAATTGCATTACATACAGCTATTTCATTCAATAAAAACCCCTCAAAACTTCCTAAAATTAGCACGTTCAATGAACATAATGAGCGTAAGTAGGATATTATAAGCATAAGTTATATGTAAAACATAAAAAATAAACATAATATTATTGCGTGCGTAAAATACATACTTCCGGATAAAGGTAGATTATATTTCTATTATTTAAGCGATTAAGAAAGATTGTTGACACTAGCGAGATGTTTTATAAATAAACAGATAACATGTTATGAATGCAGAATACGTCAAAAAAATCAATGATTGCACAGTCATTTCCTAATATAAACACGGTCACTTAGTGACATCTGAATTGCAAATATTCGCAATAATTATATTTTGCATTACGTATGTCGCGACATTGCCAATCTTAGCAACAACTCGTTGTAAAGGACGCGAATAATGATAACAATTCAACGACGTAACGAAATTATTTCACTATCTAATCTCGGCCGTTAATTACCTCGGCTGCAGATTAGTTATTATTGGTACATGACGAAACTTTGTTAATGTCCAAGTTCATCGCGGCAATCGGAATCGATCTTGAATCCACGGCGTGCCAACCGTACAACGTTTTTACTGCCTTGGGTCAGATTGATTCGAGTTTTTGGGACACAACATCTACATATATATGTTACAATGAAACTGTATTCTCAGTGAAAATGTATCAAGTAATAGATTTGTATGACAACATGATTTCACTGGTCACGATCATTGAAATTATTGGCCCAAGTCGATAATTTGCTGGCCTAAAATTTTGGTTTGCTTGAATGAAAAAAAATCAGTAAGTAGTCCCTTTAATAAAAAGAGAACCAAAGAAAAACACAGACAAACATAGGGCTGAAGATAGGACGGTCAAATTTAATTTCAATGACAGCTTGGAGAAGAATATATTTTCACTGAGAATACAGTTTCACTGTAACATATATAAATCAATGTCTTTTTTTTTGTCCAGTGTTCCTATACCGTTCATCCGATTGCGATAAAACTTTTGTTATTTGTTGTGTGGATACAATAAATGTTTTTGAATTAGTACAGCCATTTTACATAGAAAGATCGTCTCAGAAAGCGATCTGAAAAGTGAACTGTAGTTCGCTTAGATACGTCTTTGCAACGGTGCAAGGCATTCAGTGTAAAATATAACGAACAATATCATCGAAGCTACAATTTTAAATGGAAAATTTTTAAGAAGACGATGTACTGTTGCCACGCATCCCAATGATTCCTTCATTTACATTATGTATAATGAATAAAAATCACCGGATTTTTTAGTACCGTAAGGAAAGATTAAAAAACCTTGGTATAAACATATATTTTCTTATTATGAGATCAAAAGATCGGCACTTTAAGCTAATGGGACATTTTAGCATAAACGCTTCGAAAGTAGTATCGAATTTCAATTATTAATTAATTTTTGAATGTTTAATTCATTTTAATTACGTGCTCTTCCTAGAAAATAATTAGTCATAATTACAGTGTTTTTTCTTGTAAATAGGTTTAATAAAGTACACATCAATTTAAAAAATTTGAAGGTGATGTAGTTGTATTGACTGATGTAATTGTCGATAATTAAAATCGATAAAGAATCGACACTAATCAGGGCTGTTTATTATTTTAATCATTGCTAATTCAATTCCGTTTATGTACGATCTGTAAATTCTTATCAATATCAAAGCCAATTGTTTACCACTTATTGTCTTTCTTATCAATGCGATACAAATAGCCCTGCTTATATTTATATATCATCAGTAAAATGCTCGCGATGGGCAAAACCGGTTTCTCGTAAGTGTTTTGCAACAAATTAATGTGTTGCTCGACAAAAGAGGTGGAAAATGATCCAGCATTATTCAAATAAATATAGCATGCTATATATTAATAATTCCACGTATATATTCCGAATAGTCGACAACGCTCGAGATGAGCGAAACCGTTACTGATATTTGTCAGAATATATCGGTCCCTTTAGGATTAAAGAATCGTATCTGGATTTTTTCCGGTTTTGAGTTATGAATGCCACTAATTCAGTGGCTCTCGTGTGCGGCCACCAGAGGATTTTGCTGCGGCCACCAACAGCTTCATATTTTATTTTATATTTAGTAAAAATGTGTTTTTACAAGTCAATTTTGTCAACAAATACACTGAAAATTAGATATATGCTTGTCGTATGCATTGTTCTTCCAAGGGGTAGAACCAGTCTGCCAATGGGAATGCCTCTGGGAAGAGCTTTAACAATTTTAAACGGCATTGCTTAGGATGTCGACATATTTCATATTGACGTGAGTGAGTTCAGACGAATACTATATTTTATGAATAAAAGTTGATTTTGTCAGAACTCACTCGGTTGACATATTTGAAAATTTCTAATATGATTTTATAAATTTTTTCTCTCAGTTTTCATCTTGTTTTTATTAATTAGTGATTAATATTATGTATTTACATGTATGTATATATATAAATACATGTATTTGTTTTCGTCAAATACATGGCGCATTGGCATCAGCTGTAATGCCATGATTTGCTTTTTCTTAAATAAATAAATAATAAAATTGTTTTGTGCATCAAGATTCGTTAGTTAGGAAAAACTCAAACACATACATTTTTATGTCTTATTGACAAAAAAGACTCGGCACAAAAACTTGGTGTGGCCATCGGACATTTCCGTAGGATCGCTAATGATCCTAAAGCGGGCACAGCCAAATTTTACGTGAGAACCACTGCACTAGATGCAAAATTATAATATTATATGTTACATTATGTGTCAAAGATACAACGCTATAGGAGAAGTGGATACGAAGATATTTCAATATGTATTAAAATCACATTTTTGTTAATAGCTTCACCTAACCCTTAAAACACCATATAATAATAAATTACTATTCTATATTTAACAAACAAATCTGAAAGCCAAAGCATCGCAAATAAAGATAATGAAAAAATATGTACCTGTTTGAAAATATGTCAAATTGATTACTGGTGAAACCTGTTAATTGGCTCTCTTTAAATGTAAATGAAAATGAGTTCGGTTTCTCTGTTTCTAATGGGCCGATATTGTATCAGTCTTTTTTTTATTTGAGATTTGTGCTATTTGTATGGCATGCCTGAATTGAACTACTATGTGTCTTTGCTCAAAAGAAGATGAGAGTCTCAAATTTTACAACCAAAGAATTGGATGTATTTTAATATAAAATGATTACACATATACTATCGAAATAAAATTTGTTTATTTACCTTTGTGATAGGTTTGGTAATGAAGGTGGGTGGTATCGCACAATCAAATGGCATGGACAATCAGTTATTTTTTGACTATTTATACATTCTAAAAATAATAAACTTCCACATCATTATATCGTCTTATACATTTGCATAAAATATAGTCGACATTGGAAAACTGAAAAGAGAGTAAAATACAATAATTACCAATTTTAGTTGATCATATACTAATTGCTAAAATAAATAAAAAAATATTATTTTCGCTGCAGCTACCTACCAAAGATAGATATAAATGTGGCTTAAAAATAAAATACTGCATGTAAAGTCGGCCGCTTAGAGACAGATAAACCTAACTCATTTTTCCCTACTTTTAAGGAGAACCAAAAAACAGGTTTCATCCGTAAACAATAAAACGTATTTTTTAACAGATAAAAATTGTCTTTTCACTTATCTTTAAATGCGATTCTTTCGTTTTCTGGTGTATTTGTGAAATTTTAAAAATAGTAATTTATTCTAATGTGTTATTTCGAGGCTTAGTTGGAGCTAGGAGCAAGAAAGTGACTTTAATTTAATAAGGTACGAATTGAAACATCTTCGTATCCATTTATTTTTATTGATATGTCTCTTTGAGCATAACAAAACATATTATTTTGTATCTAGTGATATTCATCCCTCAAAACAGCCGAAGTATAAATGAAAGGTATTGGCAACTATATCTTGGCCGTCGGCAAACGTCAGAACTAAAATAGTGAAATCAGTTTTTGCTCTTATGAGGAATACATACTTTGTAAATAAATAAGATCGGCAAAGTTAGTTGTTTTAAAAACCATTCATGGGAATATGTGATTGAGGTTATTTTAGTTCTCTAATGACGACAAGTCTAAAAAGAAATCGATACAACCGACCAATAAATAAAGCTGAAAAATGCGCCATGGAATAGGTAGAAAAGGTGTGCCAACACTATTTCCGTGACACCAGCGCCCTCTTTTAAAAGACAATTTATAATGGTCTAATTTTATTGATCTTTTTGTATCATCACAAGGAAACAACGCTTGGAAAATTGAAAAGGGTATTATAATGCAGTGTTCTTCAATCATTAATCGAAGAACTGGTTTATAGTTTCGTGAAATGCTATCACTTCGTAAAAGAAACGTAATTCACACGGCCATTAGAAAAAGAGGCGGTCACACTTTAGTAAATAAATAAACAATATTATTGAGTGCCCCCTGTTGTATTTTCGTCAATGAAATAAATTCAAGTTTTTCAAGAGACAGTATTTCATTATACATACATACAAATAACAGTCGCGATTTACGCGTTTTTTTTATTAAAAATTACAAGTAGTTCTCTGTAATTTAAAATAACATGGCACAGTAAATATTCAATCATATAATTACCTGAAAGGAAGTCTTTAACGTTGCGATTATAAATTAGTTTTGCTCAAATAATAATATCGATATTATTAAGCATCGGAAAAATAATAAAATATTTTCACATTTTGACGTTTGGCATAATTAAAATTTCAGCTTGCATTTGTTTTTGCAAAACACCGAAACAGATCCGTTCCAAATTCAAAAGTGACGCCAATCGTTTCGATTTTAAATGTCGATATTGTTTATGGAAATGTCACTCAATGCATAAAGAATATCATTCACCCTTGGAAATGAAATTTTTGACAGTGCTTGTTTTTGCTGTGTAACATAATAGATAATAATTATGTGATTAAAGAATTAAATTTAAAAATAACATTATAGGTAGATTAGGCAGACCCAGTATTATATGTAGAGCATATTTAACGACAGGGACATTTTAATTGAACATAGATTATTCATAATATTGCAAGCTATCAAAGAAAGAAATATTATTTTACTTTTTCGTCTCACGGTAGTGCACGGTACATTATTATTACATATTATTCATTGTTTCCACGAGAGTAAAACACATTACTTAAAATATGACTGAAATGAACTTCCACAAAGTTACCGCCGAATCCATAATATATTACTTATGTTTGTATTGGACATAGGTAATTAATAATACACTCAAACCTCTTTTTGTGCGATTTAAAAGTTATAATGCTTTTTTTTTAATTTTAGATTTTTTTATATTTATATACATTTTTGGTACTATTTCAACGTACATTTGTTATAACGTAATTAACTGTGCGTTGTTCACATACTGTACGTGCAAAATCCAGTGTCTCACCTGTTTATTACAATGTAACCTTGACACGTGCGTCCTTGTACATGTTATGTCACCATATTAAGTCATAGCTTTTTGTGTGCGATTTTCCGCGGAACGCATCTACCTACCGCAAACAAAGTTTTACGGGTCGTCTTAGCTGGGCGAATCTCCGCGAGGCGATCCGGCGCAGCTTTGAAAGCGGCAGAGTTTTAAAATATCAAACGGTCCTGGCCCATGCAAGTGTCATATGTAGACGAAGCGATGCGGTCAGGACGGCATAGGTAATAACTTCAACAAATTGTCGTAAGTCGCATCGAAGTGCCTGACTCGTTGCGCGCGCAAATCGCTTGCAAATATCAAACGGTCCAAGTTCACCAGAGCGTCTTATGTTGACGATTTACCGCGCGTTGCCGCGCGTTACCGCATATGTTTACTTCGCGCGATCGGTTGATTTGATATTTTGAAACGATCTTGACGCGGCGGGCCTCGTCATATTATGACAGATGTAGAAATTTTACTCAGTTAACATACAAATGGACGCCAAATAATGTCGGACAATAAAAACAAAAGATATCATAATCGTTTATTTATTGAAAAATGTATATTTAATATATATGTGCATTACAAAAATAACAAATTATAAGTTAATTTTAAGCAATGGCTTCAACCTGTATTACGATACGTGAAACAGTTCCAAATCTCAAGAGCATATTAATTAAATTGGCATTGACTTGGGTAGAACTCCATTAAAATACGGTGAAAAAATATCAATGTGTTTTTAGTTCTACAAAAATATATAATAATTAGTTGATCGCTATTTCGACTCAAGCCCTTGTCAGACCGACCACTAAATTGATTAAATTTAGAACACGTTTGCAAAAAGTGTTGTATACGGGGATTTTAAAATTAAACACCCCGCACATATCAAAAACCAAAGTGGTGCTTGTTTTAGTTTGACTATGAAAAATAGTAATAACGAAAATATTCAAATTTGAATTGTTTCAATTGACCACGCAAAGAAGCACACAATTTATTGACACTGTGAGACAACTTGTCCTCGTCACATTTACATATTCCAACTTTTGTGTTTATCCACTGTGTGTTTGTGCCGTGTCAACCATATTTTTTATTTCACATCATCACAAAATCTAACATCCAAAATAGAGTTAAAATAAAATCACAAACTTTATTTAATTTGATTGAAAAAAATCTAATTTGCTGTCAAAGAAATGTCAAATAATACCTTCACGTAAATAATAAACATTATCATATTAATAAAAAGCCGGAAAAAAGTTCAGTAGATGACTAATTTATTACATTTTGACTAAATATCTTCGCCGATAAAAATTCAAACATATTTTCTTTCATATTCGTTTTTATGGCAACTTATAGCAATGCCCAACAATGCAAAGGGGAATTCCCGACCCACAAACATACATACATACATAGCCGTTTCTGGTTTTATATACATATAAGATTAGTGTTATATATTATTCTAATGAACGATAGGTAGCTTGCCGTGAAATCGCGACACCTTCTTTCACGATATCAGTTTTCAAATAAAAGCGTTTGCGTCCTGACATAATGAATGTTAACCCTTTGGTTACGGACCGAATTTTCGAAAAAAAAGGGAATGGTTTATGGGTTGCCAAAAACAATTATATTTTCTACATTATTCAAATTAAGTCATTGAAATAAAATAATACACATCAATAACAGTTTATATTTAAAGGAATCAAAGAAAAAATATAAAAAATAAAAATTGTAAAGATAAAATAAATACATATTTTTTTTTGCATAAATTTTAATTTTGACAAGAAAATGCAATCTTATCCAATATAAAATAACAATATGAATATTTTTTTAAATATAAACTATTAAGGTGTTCACTGTCAATACTTGGTGGAAAGGCATTATAATAAAAATAATAACACATTTTTTAGTCTTTTCCACATCTGATTTATTTCATCTGGACCGGTTTCGCTCATGGCGAGCATTATCAACTGATGTTCAGTTGATAATTCAGTTGATGATTCAGTTGATAATGCTCGCCATGAGCGAAACCGGTCCTGATGAAATAAATCAGATGTGGAAAAATTAAAAATGTGTTATTATTTTTTTTTTTTAATATAAACTATGCAAATATAATCTAGATATATAAATACGTGTGGAAATTTAAAAAAAAATCACGTTTTTTTTATTTGCAACAAAAAAAACGTGAAAAATGCACAGCACGAAAGGCATTGGTATTAGATATGGTACTTTCAAACAAATATAACTATATAAATAAACAACTTATAAAAATATATATGTTTTAATTTCATAGATAAAAAGTGTATTAGTGCATATTAAAACAATAGTTTGATCGATATCTCCCCGTACGTAAAAAGGGTACGGTACATTGAATTGGAGCTAAACAAGAAGCGATAAATCGCTGCGCCGTAACCTGGCGCTGCGAAGTGGCTAGCCATGCTAGCCAGAAGTGGCACATAAGACCTTTAATCAACTACGTTTTAAATTGACTGGATTCGCCTAAATTCGCTTGCCGGTTCGCGTCGCTCACATAAGACACGGGGTTAGGTGTATGTGATTTTGATTTTGAGACGAGCTTTTAATTATTTAAGTCAATTCACATGTTTTTTTTTCATTAACAACATATGTTTGAAAATTTATATTGGGCACTAGGTTAATTTACTAAAATTTAACTAAATATATTTATTAAATCGCTTCATTGTGCGTCTTATAGCAAAAACCAATAAGTCCATATTTTTAATTTAAGATTTCAAAGCCTGAAAAATAGGATACAAAAAATATATTTTTACTATTCCACATGTCAAGAATGTTACACACAAAACCCTATTAACTCAATGTTGAATTTTATCTCAAATTGAATGCAATTAGTGATTGAATGGCTCATAAAAATAGGCATATTTTTCTTAATTGGAAATATAATGCGATGGAATAATAAATTATAGGTAATGCTAATGATGTTAAGCATGAAGCAGGAAGCTGTGGTAATTTAACTTTTTAATTGATTTACAGATTTTTATCTAAATATACAATATCTGATCCTGTTATATCAGCTTACTTCTCGTCATTTCCTCAACATATCTTTCGTTTTATACTCTCTCTGAAGAGAAAAGTTAAACAACAGACTTTCTCTTAAACAGTTTTTCTAATTTTTATACAATAATATGAAGACATCTATGCTTCACATTTATAAGCTTCGGTGTGAGTATTATCATTGATAATACCGTAATCTGTTTGGACTACACTAATAAGCAAAATAGTGACATCTCTGATTAAATTATATCAACATTTTTTTTTATATAATATTTTCTACTATCTTTGATTATAAACATTTTAAACGTATGATTCTTCGATAATACAAATTACTAGGCATATAGACAGTGGTTAAACACTTCATACATAGGCGGATCCACGGGTGGGACGTGCGGGCCATGCCCCCCCCCCCCTGAGGAGAATTTATTCCATTCAAAATATTATATAATTTTCAAATGATTTTTATTTAAATAAATATGTTGTAGTTCTCTTTTTTTTCACGACCCTTTAGTTTAAACAACTACAGTTACGGCAAAAAAAATCGGCGCACCCTTCAAAATTCCATTCATTTACAAATATTTCCTCTAAATCTTTACCGATTTCCATTTTTGTTTCTTCCGATTGTAAAGAAAACTAATAGCCATATTTTGAAGAACAATCTTAAGATGACATCGGTGCTTACCGTGTCTTGTCCTCATGAGTTAAACTTGAAATCATCACAGTATATGACTCGTCTCCAATTGTCCGAAGTCCAATTTTTGTGCGCCTTCGTCCATTCTTACCTCTATTTTTACATTTTTTCGTTTTACCATGCTAATAAAAACGCAATCATTGTGATATGAATAAAATACTCAAATCTATTGAGGAGTTGCTGGAAGGAAAAAATAATATATTGAGGAGTGCAAGAGGTGATGAGCAACCTTATTTTGTAGGGGGCCAAAACAGAAAATTCAATAATCCATTAGGGCTTGCAAATCCAACAACAAAAAAGAGAGGTACATACATAGGTATGTCCAGACAAAAGTTTTTTAACAGAGTGATAATCACAACTCCTCCTCATTAGTAAAATGGAAAATAAATGTCTGTCCTGTATTTTTGTTTTTGTCTCATTGAAGGTTTTAACGTCTGAACGGCGATATAGAATCCACCAAATGTTGGATTGAATGAATAGTTGATTATTTTTTTAATCAGTGAACTATGAACTTCTAGATTTGTTTACAAAATAGCATTTTGATAATCTTCTTTCGAACATTATTTCCAGAAGTGGTAAAGGCATGGGAATCAATTGTAATTTTTTACGCTCCTGATTTGCAGCATATTTCCACCACACAGCACCTTTAAGATTCTTTGCCCTCTACCGTCTTTGTTCCCGGTCCGTGGTGCAGTTTTTGCTAAAAATCCCTTTCCGATCCCAAAGAGCGACGAATAGTGACAGGGATTAGTTAACCCGTAGCCCTGTCCTAATCCTTGTATGCTTTCCATTTCTACTCTCTTCAAAAGAGATAGGTTGAGGAACTTAGTAACAAGCAGTTTTCTTAGAAAAACATATTTGGAGATTAACTCCGTGAGATGTCCATATGCTCCATGCTGGGAGCGGATATGGTTAAAAAAATAAAAAAAATCTTTCCTTATTAATTAAGGATTTCGACTGAGGGTGCTTGATGGAATTTCCATATTAAATTTTAGTTGTTTGTATTTTGGATTTTGACCCGGCTTTCACCTTCGGCATCTTCAGGCGTTTCATGTTCAAGGTTGTACTTGAACTGACGCATAGTAAACAGTCTGTGTCCTTCCTCATTGCTTAGAAATTTCAAACGAGGGGCCACCGAAGAACGCTGCACCTTTCTTAAAATTTTCTCTGAGATAGTATGTACATACACTGCTTTCAATTAATATCCTGAAATGTGAGCAACAAATGTGTTCCTGTGATTGTGTATGAATCAAATATGGAAGCTAATTATTTCAAAATTATTATTTTATTCAAAAGCAATGAACAGGAAATGATAAGACAATTTAATCTTTATTGCCTAATATTTTTTAAATAAAATATATACAATGATTATTTTGCTACTATTTTTAATCTTGAGTTTACAACTACCATTCCATTTGAATAAACTCACAAACAGACAAATAAAATTTGCTCGCACACTTTCCAAAATTTTCCAAACCACAAATAACTAGCGATGGTGATTCCAGTTATACTTGTTCACGGAGGAGCCTGGGGAGTTCCTGATAAATGGGTGGACCAGACGTTGTCAGGAGTTCAACTGGCAGCCAGTATCGGGTATGACGTCTTAAGCAGGGGAGGATCAGCAGTTGATGCAGTCGAAGCTGCAGTGAATTCAATGGAAAGTGACGAGGTCTTCAATGCGGGTGAATTTAACCTGTCTATTTCTAAGTTTAATATTGTTTACTGTTCATCCTTGTTGTAACAACATTACATCACTTTCTGTCGTATAGCATTATGATTAAAATAATAATTTGAATTTATTGGATCAGGATCGGTTTCGCTCATGACAAGCATTATCAGCAAGTACTTGTTTGTATTCAAATCCAGATCTTATATTTATTAAACTTTTATAAATATAATAAAACACTTTTTGTACTTATTCCCCATAAGATTTATTGGATCAGGACCGGTTTCGCTCATGGCGAGCATTTTATGTGGGATAAGTACTAAAAATGTTTTATAATTTTTATTATAATGCCATTCCACCAATTATTGACATTGAAAACCCTTAAAGTGATTATGTTCATATTCTTACAGTAATTATGTAACACAGTTGTAATGTTTTGTATTTCTTATTAGTTGACAATGCTCACCATGAGCGAAACCAGTCCAAATCCAATAAATTTAATGTCGAATAGGAACCAAACATATGTTACTAGTTATGTTGCTAATTTTCAAACTAAAACAAGTTGATGTTAAACTATGCCAATGTTTCATGGAGTTATAGAATTTAATAAAGCTACATACTTAATACTTATTTTACATTTTAAATATCGTAAAAAAAATTACCATCAATCTAAATTAGTAATATGTTTCAGGACGAGGTGGTTCACTGAATATTGCTGGCAAAATTGCCTTGGAGTCGAGTATCCAGAGGGGATCAGACTTAAAGGCGGGTTGTGTGACATTCCTTGATGATGTACTGCATCCAGTGAGCTTGGCTCGTAAGGTTATGGAGACGACACCGCATGCTTTCATCGGTGGTGAAGGCGCGAAAAAGTTAGCTCATCAACACGTAAGTATAGTCGATATGTTATGTGTGAACATTTTTTTTTCTTACTTTAAAATTAATGCCTTTTAAATCTCATATTGCAAATTCATGTTGAAAAGCAATATACGTGTCCTTAAATTCACAAAACACAATGATACTTTTATTTCAGGGCTTGAACATTCCGAATCCGGAATCATTAATAACGGAGGACGCAAAGAAAGAACTGAAAGATTTTCTAAACAATAATGAATCATCGAATAGACAGGTAAAACAATATTAAATTAAATTGACGACTTTATTATGACACGTATTGTACTACAAATATTGACACGTGTTTCGCCTCTTTGAGAAGTATCTGTCTTACTTTTAACAATAACATTTAAAATATGACAGGTAGATCACCACTGTTAAATGTATGTCCTATGAGTATACCCTTCCAAACGCATCACATTTTCTATTATATTAATTAACTAGTATTGCTACCCGGCTTCGCTCGGAATAAGCGACCAATAATTATTTAATGTTATATCATTCCCAAAGAATTACAGACCCACAGACATACATACATACATACGCTAAGATATGCTAAACATCAGGCTATTTGTATATAAGTATATTTAAAAAAAGTTAAAAGTGGCCTTTAGGTAGTTTTTGAAAGTAAGGTGTGTGAGTTCAAGCTCTTGATCCCGTTAATATGTGAGATGGGCAGCCAACTGATTAATAGCCAAGATTAATTTATTTAATAACCAGTTGAATTTTGGTAATAGTTCCTAAAAATTTTCAGATATTTTTTAAACATTCTCAGAAGATTCGAAAAAATCACTTTCATTGTCTGATTCACTTATCAATATATCATCGTCACATTCATGATCTACACTTCTACACGAAACATTTTGAGCTAAAAATAAAATAAGTATTAATAAAATCCGTAATTAATCTTAATTTCCGATCGAGTCGTGCTCGAGCAAAACTGTCAAGTGGTTAATATAGGGAAAATAGTTTACGTTGCCATAATTTGTGAATAATATGTGTAGGACACAGTTGGTGCAGTGGTTGTTGACAGTCAAGGACGAGTAGCAGCAGCTACTTCTACCGGAGGAACTGCTGGGAAATATGTCGGAAGAATAGGTGACGCCCCTCAGATTGGAAGTGGGACTTATGCTGATGATAATGTTGGAGCAGTTTCATCCACAGGTTATTTTGAATATTATGACTTGCAGTATTAGCCCTCTTCATAGTGGTTGTTAAAACCTTCGCTGCACGATGATATGTATTTACTACAACTCGACTCTAATAATGAGAATATTTCTATTAAATATAATAGATACTGATCTGAGATTTTTTGTATTCCTCAGTAATGTTATTAAGTATTAAATAAAATTACAGTTATGTATGTTTATTCATTTGCAGCGATGGAAATAAATAATTAGTGGAAGAATCGGGCAAAGAATCACCGAGTCGCAGTAAGTACTCTTGCAGGTGTTCAGCCCCGGCGCGAAAGCGCATGCGTAGAAGTGATGGACTTCGAACTAGCCAAACATTTCGTCAGTACGAATTCGACTGCCGACGGGTGAACACGTCGGAGCGGCAGCTAATTGCGATGATTTTTTCTTCTTTTCAGACACTTAGATTACAAAAATTGTTATATTTCAACTTCAACCATAGTCAATCAAAGCAATGTTTAGAAATATTCACATTTTTCCGGTTTTTAAATAACTTTTTCATATGGTGTAGTAAATACATATCACCGGAGCTCGCGGAAGTTTTTAGCACAGTATGGGGAGGGTTAATATCGCCTGCACTTAAATCATGAGTGACACAAGCTGAGGGAATTTCACAAGTAAGTTTCATTAGTTTTTATTAGGCTCACAATCTGTCCCATCAAAGGAACCTTTTAAAATTTTCTTTATTTAACAATATAATCCAGAAAGTCTTCCCAAAATAATGAATCATTAAAAAATATATTTAACTTTTTAAATGCCGGTAGGTATACATATGGCAGGACCTGGAGTGCCAGCAAATTCTTGAAAAAATCAAAACTTTTTTGGAAATATGTCAAGATAATACTCAGTGTGTCGTTTATGCCAGAGTTCTTCAACTAGTTCTGGTCTGTGAAAACTGTCATGTTGCGAAAATTTTGATCACATAAAAGATGCATCATATATCACACAAACAATTTTAATCAAATTTTATCTAAATTAGAAAGTATACAATACGTCCAATTTTGAAATTTATATGGGTCACTAGGGTAAACAATATTTGACAGAAACAGGAGATATTTTTTTTTACTTATTGATACTCCATTGTAAGATGCGTAAGGTCCGGGCATTTAAAAGGTTTAAAGAACAGTGTTTTATATCATCATTTATCTAAAAAAAACAAAACTCAAATTCTCACAAAATGTCAGGGTTGGCAGTTTACTTATCATTGAAAATACACAAACTTAATTACATCAATATACTGTCGATAATTCTGGAAAATATTTCACATCTTAATTAATATTTCACCATGATTCTAAGAGATGCCTGTGCGGGTAAAACATTAAATTATTTAAAACAGTCAAATATTGTGCATCAAACAAAGTACAGCGCGTATGGGGCTAATTTTCTTTAGCATTCTTTGCACGGGATTATAGAGTGGGTCAACATGCCTATGGCATATAACCGATTGGATGGGGTCGAATGTGCTTATAAGAAATATTCATCAAAAACGGTCAATCGGGAAAATATTTGTGACGGAAACATAATAGTTAGACGATACATCGAGGTAATCGATACAACGTGGAACGATTAATGCGATATTTTTTAACATTGTTCTTATGGATGTTTGGCCGGGACTATTGAAAATGAACGAACCATCCGTAAAAACGGTTTATTCGAGAACGTTAGATTAGGGTTCCACTGTATATGTCTTTGTTTATCGTTTATTCAATAATGAATGAATAACCTTTTAATATCCTTACAGGACATGGTGAGAGTATCTTAAAATGCTGCATAGCACATTCTGTCATCAAATCAATGGAGGGCGGACTTTCTTCGGAAGACGCTGCCACTAAAGCGATTGATGGAATGAAGACTCGTGTCAAAGGAACAGGAGGAGCTATAGCCGTCTCAAATAAAGGAGATGTCGGCTTTCACTTCACGACCGACCGGATGTCATGGTGTTATGTAAAATCGGGAGAGATTCATTACGGGATCGAACCAAGCCAACACGAAGTTCGGCAATATATCCCTAGTATTTAGTGCCACTCAAACCTTTTTTTATATTCAGACTGGTCAATATTTTGCAGTGTTACTGTGGAACCGGCATCATTTTATTAGTAAAGAAGATTTATTGTGTACCATGACTGCACCGGTATATATATGTAGATGGGTAAATGCAGGTTTAAACATAGTTCTGACGATGGCGTAAACCGACATTAATATCAACATAATAATAATAATTTCTGATAAGTTAAAAAAATATCCTCCAATTCACACGGTTGGATGTTTCTAAATATTTTCAAACCAAATTCTCCTGAGACTTTTAAGGAAACCATTATGACGATGTGCTGTCTGAACAATTGTTCAAATGTGATCCAATTTCAACAATATTAATTCTCAAAGTTGTTTGGCATTGTCTGATGAAGTTGATCCATTGTTTTTTTTTTCACCGTACAGATTCAATTTACACTAAGATTATCCACCAGTGAACGTGTTAAATGATTAATGTATTGTACAAACACTCCTTATGGCACTGTCATAAATTAGCTTCAAATACAAAATGTTGCGATAAATCGGATTAGAATTATTATTCGCTGAACAAAGTGACAGCTGATGACAGAAGGAGTATTCGACCCTTCAGGGTAAAAGGAAAGTGACTGTATTTGACTTAGGAATGTCACTAGATAAAAAAATAATATGTGATTTATGTTTTAAAGAAATACATCAACAGGAGAAGTGGATAATAAGATATCTAGTCCAACGCCTATTTAAAGCACTTTACTTCACTATTGTTCGTTTATATTTAACAAATAAATCAGAAAGCCAAAGCATTGCATTTAAAGATATTGAGAAGTAGGCTGTGGAGTCGTTCAAAAAAAAAATATGACTCCGACGTCAGCATTTATCAAAAACACGACGACTCCGACACCGACTAAAAAAAAGATTAATTGCGTCACGCCACGACGACTCTGAGTCCGGCCAAAGAACCCTGAATCCATGACTCCGACTCCGACTCCACAGCCCTGATGAAAAGACAATTTGTATCTGTAAAAGATAGATAATATTGATTAATTGTGAAACCTATTTTTTGGCTCAACTGAAAAGTAGAGAAAAATGAAATTTTGTCAGTGTTGTTTAACACAGCTGAGATCAAGCCTCGACCACCATAATTCTTCCACGGATCACCGGTTGGCGACCACTGTTCAATAATATTTAAGGTGCACTTAATGCAAAAATTTTAAGGCACACTGCTCAGCTAACTGGATTATTGCTTCTGAGAAACTTCAAGCAATCATATAATCATAAATATCATTTCCAATTAATTTTTATGTTTATTATTAAACGTGTAGCACTGTTTTATTTTTGACATGAAATAAAGTATAAAAAAATAATAAATGAAATGTTGTTGCTTACATGATTTTTTAACTATCACAACAATAATAAACAAAGGAATTGGATTATCTTCCAAAATCAAATGAATGGAAAACTTTAAGTTCACTAACCCTTTATCAGTTTGGCTGTAAATTTACAATTAAATATTTTGCCATTTTCATATTGTATATGAAACCGTTATTATTTATTCATATATAGATACTGCACATACCTATCAATAATTTTTGACAGCCATACAGTGGCGGATTAAGTATTTGCGAGGCCCCAGGAAAAATATAAATATGGAGACCATCTTTTTCAAAAAATAAGATTAAATCTCAAAATTAGTTGGTAATTTCATCTAATCAAAACTATTTTATTTTACAAGTTGAAGGTATTCCAATGAAATCATAAATGAAAAAAATATTCCAATATCTATTTATTCCAGGGCTGTCGAGTCGTAAAAAAAATACGCGACTCTGTCTCCATCATTTTCCAAAAACACGACTCCGACTCTGACTTCAATATTGACCAAAAAAACTCTCCGATTCCAACTAAAAAGGTTTAATTTCGTCACGTTTTTTTCATACTTTTTCTATTTACATATGTGTATTCAATTATATATCAACCAACCAATCTGGCCAATAGCCAAATTTTACATATTATATTCAAAAATAAAAATTTCCGACTCTGAGTACGACTCCGGCCAAAACGCCGCGACGACTCCGACTCCAGCCAAAAACCCTGACTCCACGACCCCACAGTCCTGATTTATACAAACGGGAAGTAAAAAGGCAAGTTGGCACCCCTTAATATTATTTAATAATACTTCTTTACTGTTAACATTATCCTAAATATGACAGGTGGCTCGCCAATGCTTACATTATTTTCAATGATAAATGATTTTTTTTTTTAATATTTTGCATTACAGCTTACGCCAATGCGCCAAATATTCTTAATTGTGAAAGTCATACGAGATTAACGCGATGATAAATAATGAATCAGTTGTGCACAAAATCAACGATACATAACATACACCCTGCCCAAGATCTCTTTTTTTAATTGAAAAAATCTAACCTTGCCGAGTATTGAACTCGGGTCCACTGATCGCTAGGACAAAGCTCTTGCCACTAGACCACAGAGACCGACAATATGATAGGTTTAATCCTTCCTAATTGATTGCATCTCTTTAGTAGTATATTTATTTGCTTGCATTGCTGTGATTCTATAACCCCTCCTTACTTTCCGTAAAAATGAAAAATCCCAAACTCCATTTTGTAATTACAAACGACATGTATTTCTTAAATCATTAAGGCTAAGCATTTATTGCCTTGAGTAAAACACTTTCTTATGAGAAACATTTTAGAAGAAATAAAGCTCGCACACGTACGGACGAAACACTGCTAGAAAGACAGTGCCAAAGCAAGCTTGTAAATGCGAACCCCCCTCCCCGCCAACTCAAATATATTCCATCGCAAACGGTACTGTTTATATATTAGTACCGCGGTGTGTGATAATCTTTGGCTGCATCGGTTCGCGGGCGAGCTTACTACACTCTTAAATAATATTGATATTTTTAAATAATATACATACATAAATTTAAGTGTATCATAATTTAACATTTTTCCATTTTGTTTGAGGGTACTGCAATTCTGCAGTTTGTAAGGACAGCCATATTACTGAAGTTCAAGAATTAAGTCAATGTTTTTTTATACGTGATAATTTGGTTACAGTTTTTTACATATACAGTAGGTTTATATTTTATTATCTTTATGCAATTTATTAATTAATTAAAGTTATATTCGTTTTTTTATTGTTATTTATTTTTGTGATAAAGTGCTCCATAATTTTATTTTTAATCAAAATTAATCTGATGTATTTGAGTGATTGCAGTGATAGTACACATTTATTTTGGACATACTTTAAGGATAATAATCCATTTCACATTAAAAATATAATTTTGTTTTTACACTTGTTTTGTATCTAGGTGGGACATGTGTTTCGCCTGCTGTAGAACATCTTCTGACTAACTATATCGTTAGATTCTAAGCTACAATAAATACTTCTTTAATTAAATTGGAATGAAAGAAATATCATTTTTTAAGAATTCTAAGCTGCTTTTTACCTATTATAATTTATGTAATGGAGAATGTCTATGTTATGAACTTTATTCAGTTTTTGGAAATTTTTGATGCTTTCTAAATTCTGAAACATTATTGGCTTAAAGACACCTTTGAAATTTTCTTTCATTCTAATTTAACAAGCCATCTTTTTTTAAATACATAAAAAAGATTTTTTCAAGTACTACTTTCTGATATGCTTACGTTCCCCTTTTCAGATGCTAACAAATGAAAATTTCAAATAGTTCTGACGATGGCGTAAGCCGAAATAGCTATCGACAAATGTATTAAATAATTTATCTAGAATACATTGTTATTTTTTTCACCGTATTATAATGGAGTTATAACCCAGTTAATGCCAACAAAAAAATTCAAGGCACTGATAAATATAAAGTTTTTAACTATCAATTCTTGGTGGAAAGACATTAATAAAAATGCAATTCGACAAAGTTTCTGCCAAAAGATAAAATCATTTTACTTGGCCTTCAAGCACCTCTTACATTAATCTGCGCCCCATAGATTGAGAAGATCTTGGACGTAGAGAAAATATATATTTATTGGCAAGTGACTGAAATCAGAACCACAATATTGAAAGTCCTGCATATGCGTCAGTCAATTCGAAATTATCAGTCAGTGTTTGGAATTTAAACTAGAAATGAAACTTTATCATATCTTTACAACATTTATATTATTACATCACTCATCAGCTGTATTCAAGAAGGTAGGTTTTACCAAGTTTAATTATGTATATTGACTTTTGAGTAGTATATCGATGGCTTAAAGAGTAAATTTGCTATCTCCGTTTTTGTCAATTATTTTGGTATTTTCAAACCGGTCGGGAAAATTTCAAATAGAACTTTCAAACGATTTTTTTGTACCTCTGCTGAAAAGCAACGAATGAATGACAGGTGACAATAGAAAATGGTGGAGTTGGATAAAATAGCAGAGTAGGTTTTAGGACGACAATGGAGTTATCAAAATTTCCTAAGACGTTTTTACGATGCACTCAAATAAGTTTTAGTTATAAAAAAAATTACGGAACATGCACATTGCATGATACAACAAAATGACATTATGAAGTCATTTTCAGCCAAAACTGGACTGGACAAAATTACTCTTTAAGCCATCAATATTGTTTATATTTTATTCGATCTGAAAATTAGCTGTACGCTCCTTAGAAAAGTGTTTAAGAAGCATTTTGAAAATTGCGCAACTGACACCATGCCTAGCTACTTCTTGGGCTTGGGTTCACTAAAATTTCAAAAACAAAAATCCAAAATAAGCTTTTTTGATCTATAATTGTTTCTTATCAAGATACTTGGCCAATCACTGAGATGGCTTAGACGGAAGTTGTTTTTTACTTCACTGTTACGTTTGATATATACGCCGTGGTTTCGTCAAACGACCGCGGGATATTGTGAACAAAGCATTGATTTCGTTGTCAAATCAGTTATGCCACCCAAACTATAAACTATTGGTCGATCTACACATACAGAACGAAAGAAAAAAGCAACACGATTGTCTGAAACAGACGATCAACGGGAGACAAGATTGGAAACCGTTTGAGCACGCACTACTCAAGCCCGATTGCAATTCAATTGCAGATGACCAATTCAATATAAATCCAAAAGAGAATATGTACTGTTGCCACGCATCCCAATGATTCAGAAAGATATGCCATTCGTATAAAAGCGTTTACAGTTTCCGGTGCGACTCGCATTTGCAATGACCATCAACAAAGCACAGGGACAATCGCTACAAGTGTGTGGACTAAATTTGGAAAATCCATGCTTTTCACATATACAGCTGTATGTGGCCTCCTCACGCATTGGAAACCCTTCTGATGTATTCGCTTACGCACCAAACAGAAAAAGAAAAAATATTGTGTACAAAAATCATTTCAATTAACACAATTAAAACACTTTCTTTCTTTGAGTGGCATTGCAACGCTTCCCGGCTAGAAGAAATATAAAAAATATTTGATAAAAATAGCAAACATAGTAAACGTAAAAACAATTACACGCATAGACATATTGTTGTTGACATAAATATAATACCCACAAAACATTTTAATACACATAAAAATATTCGTGCGTGTGATACATTAAATTACACATAATTTTAATCACATACATTTATTTACAAAGTAAAAATCGGATAAACAAAAGGTAACAAGATTTCATAACACTCATTATTAAAAGTCTACAGCAGCGTCTCTCAACCTTTTTTGACCTGTGACCCTCTTTTGAGTTGAAAATGTGTTTTGTATTTTAATAACAAAACATTTTTCAATGATTCTATTATTTTTAAATGATCACTTTTGAGGTGTTCTCGTGGAATGGCAGTATAGTAAAAATAGTAAAATATTTTATTACTTATTCCACATTGAATTAATTAGCTCGGGACCGATTTCGCTCATCCTGAGCATTATCAACTGATTAACTGTTGCAAAAAATATGTGTCTCTAATTATTATTCATTAAATATCACTTTTAAGCAGGGCTGTGGAGTCAGTGAAAAAAAGTCCGACTCCGACTCCAGCATTAACCAAAACCACGACTCCGACTCCAACTCCGACTAAAAAAGTTAAATATCGTCACTTTTTTTGCCTAATTTTCCTATTTATGTGTATTAAATTAAATATAAACCCTACCAATCTGACCAATGGCCAAATTTGAAATATTAAATGCAAAAATAAAAAGTTAAGCTATTCAAAATTTCCGACTCCGAGTAAGACTCCGGCCAAATCCCTGCACCGACTCCGACTCTGGGCAAAAAGCCCCGACTCCACGATTCCGACTCCGACTTCACAGCCCTGCTTTTAAGGTGTTCACTGTCAATTCTTGGTGGAATGGCGTTATAATAAAAATGATAAAACATTTTTAGTATTTATTGTACATTACATTTACTGGATCAGGACCGGTTTCGCTCATGGCGAGCATTGTCAACTGATAAGAAACACAATGAAACTGTGATATTTATAAAAGTTAAGTTAGAGTTAAGTTAACTTTTGTATAAATATCAAATATAAAAATGTTTTATTATTTTCATTCATTAAATAATTAAGACGTCTGGCTGAGCGTCTGTTTTTTGAATTGCACTTTTGTTTTTCATCAAGGTTCAGGAACCTGCAGTCATCGCTCATGGAGGGGCTGGGCTAGTACCAGAAAACGAGCACATAGAAAAGATGAAGGGTATAAAGATAGCAGCGAGTATCGCTTATGAAACGTTGAAGAAAGGTGGCTCAAGTCTTGATGCAGTTGAAGCTTGTATCAATTACATGGAGGACAATGAAAACTTTAATGCAGGTATTGATGATCAATATAAATTACGTTTAACCTTCCAACAGCCCAACCTGAAATACCAGGTATTCAGCCCAGAGCCCAAGATTTTAATAAAGTTTATGTTAAGTCAGTCACAAAAATAACTTATATCTCAAAAGCTAAACTTATTAAGGTAAAATAAAAGGATTATCAAAAAAAGATTGTTTTGAAACGCTTGTAGAACTTTTTTAATTGGAACGCCTGGTGCGTTCGTGTCTCATCACGGGCGTCTGAATGGTTAAGATACTAACTGCCACTTCTTGGTGGAAATGCATTAATTTAAACCAGGGTTCGTCAACGTTTGCCCACCGCCCACTTTTGCTTATTTTTCATGGTACAATTTCCTTATCGCCTACCAACATCGCTATATTTCAATCCAGTGTACGGTTGAAAAATCTGGAAGGTATTTAGGAGATTTGAAAAAAAACAAATTCTCACCACCATTTTATTGCAACAAAAATAGAGTGAATATAAAAATCAAATATAATCATTCATGAGAACTTTGAGTCTGATGCTGTGAGACTAAATATTGTATGTTAAATAAAATTAAAAAAAAAAAAAATGTCTGGTTCAATTTTCTAAAAACAAATAAAGGTCTCCTCTTTCATTGATTTTCAGACAATTTCTTTGTTTTGTCATGATTTTGAAAGATTTTAAAGTAAAATCAAAAATCGCCCGCCGCCCACCACGGAAGCCTTTATCGCCCATTAGTGGACGGTACGGACCAGGTTGACGACCCGTGATTTAAACAAATAAAACTACATTTTTTTATTCTATTTCCACATTTATAAAGATCTTAAAAGTGACCTTAAACGCTTTTTTTCACATTCACAAATCTGTGCTTGTGCCAATTGACATAAAATGCGAAATAACATGTCAATTATTGAAGTAATTAAAAGAGCCCGTAAACAAATTTTTAACCTTCGAAATACGGTCCTTGAAAAATAACGTGTTATCCGAAGGGGGGTCCAAAAATATCCCTGTGGTATGGCTTTATAAGCATATATTACATTCTTTTACTGCATAGGATGTAAAAAAATCAATCATGTAAGAATTCCAAATGTTTACACATTGTATCACTGATATAAAGATAGATATTTTAGATAAAGTGGCAGTAGGGGTCCTTTATCTAACCCAAAGGAAGCAAAAGTTAAAATGTAAAGATTGAAAGAGTACCACGTCAAATTTTATTCTAGGGCATGGCTCCGTTCTTAATCTGGATGGAAAAGTCGCGATGGACGCGAGCATCCAACGCGGCTCGGATTTGAGCTCAGGCGCTGTGACTCTCATCGAGGAGTTTGGCAATCCAATAAGTATCGCAAGACGAGTTCTTGAAGATTCTCCTCATTGTTTCTTGGGCGGAGAAGGAGCCAAGCGATTTGCAATCAAACAGGTTCAGTGTCCAACTTTAATATTTTGGTAAATTATGGATATATGGTCACGGGACAGAATTTTTGTAAGATTTATGAAAAATAAGCACATTAAATGAAATTGAGGAATGAATGTAAGGCTTACGATTTTTTTTGAAATGTTTCGTCTTTAATTTTTAAATTTATTATAATAGAAGATCCTAAAGAATACTTCGCAATAAGTATGACATCGAGTTGTTTTAATTTACAGGAGCAAAAATGCAACCACAAACTACACAAATAATAATATTATACAGATAGAGACAGTGACATAAGTTTATTATTTGTTTAAAATAAAAGGAAAAATTTTATTATAGGCTAATATTAAAAAACAAATTTTTCTTTCAGAACTCATATAATAATCAGTAATATTCTTCAGATTTAATCATTTTGATTCCACATTTTTATAATAATCCACAAGAACTCAAAGGGTAAAGTCAAAACATAAAATTATAACCCAGTGTGTATAAATTTTTTGAACTTAGCTCGAGAGGATTGGGACTCTGTCCCGTGACCATATTTCTATAATTTACCAATATTTTTTGTACCTTTTTTTTTTATTACATTAGTATTGTCCTCTTTTTGCTTTTATTACTTCTTAAATTGATCTGAAACAGTATTTAAGTTGACAGAAATTTCTATCTTTCTCATTTAGTTGAACACCAATTGTTGACATCTTAGATTGTCAACTCAATAAATTTGAATACAGATGGCGTTACTGTTGAGAAAACGTGTACTATGTGTCCAAACACATTATATGTACATCCTAAACTTTCGACTTTATTGGTTCCAAAAAATGTGTACAAGAATACAGAAAGACAATAGTGCAATAGTGTTTTATGAACAGAAAGAACCATTAGTATAATAAACATACGTCCAAGCACTCGTATGTTTTCTTAACACATTGGCTATGGGTGATCTGGACACATGGAGAAACGGCGCGTATTCCACGTTCCCGTAGCCAATGTGTTAATAAACTCGACATGAGATAGTTGAATATCACTTTCCTTTTTTTATTTGATAAAAAGTTCTACAGCATGCCGTGTCCTTTACCTACTTACTTTCTTTATTTGCTCTCGATTGGAATGATTTTTTTTCATGGCGATCGTCCTATTTCATTTTGTATCTCTTTTAACTTGTAACTCTTGTAACAAATCACTACTGTTGCTATTTTTGCAGAGAGAGCGATAGAAACCCTCTCTGCAATATTGTATCACTTTCACACACACCAACAGCTATCTTTTATATGTCCTACCTTGTTTGAAAGAAATCCGTGGAATAAATATAAATATGATTTTTTGAGTAACCTAGGTACACGCGAATCGCGATCTAATCAAAAGTGCGGGTTTATCCATAACTTTTCCACGAAAATGCAGGATGCTTGAATTGGATTTGGCTTGGCAACAAAAGGGTTAACTGACATTCCAGCGGAAGTCTATATTGAAATAAAAAGTAATCCGGTAAAAACCACTTGGCCTGAACCAGAAATAATATGTCATATCCTTTTTTTGCAGGGGTTTGAATTGATCGATCCGAACAGCCTGATCACGGAAGCGGCAAAAAAAGCTTTGGAAGAATTTCTTAAGCATGGTGGATGGCATTCTAGAAAGCACAATATGGCAATCAGCCAGGGTAAACATGTAAGTATAAAAAGAAGTGGAGCCGCCTTCCATAGCGCTATACGATCAAGTAAAGAAACGAATTCACTTCTCACTTACTTGGCCCGAGACAGAGCTGCACGGTCGCTTAACCATGCACTAAAGTGCTTAAAGAAAAAAAGAAAATTGGACTTGCTCAGCCACTTTGTTAAAGTGATATTAAGTATCCTTTGTATCCGTATACTGATAATCCGTGGAGTTTAATCAACTTCGCGTTGAATCTGAAAAGGAATCAAAAGTGTCCCGTTCCCCATACAATGTTGCTAATTTATCGAATGCCTCAAAGTTGCCCTTGGTCGACATCAAGTCAGGGTGGCTGGTTGGGGCCCGTATGAGGACGGACCGCAGCAAACAGCTCTGCTCATTTGGCATTCATCTCACTGCAGTCCCACAGTACACGATTAGCGTCCTGATGGTGGTGTCCACAATTGTAATCCGGCCTTTCAACCAACTAGCCAAACCAAATAGTTTGCCAGTACAATGAAAATGATTCAGTAAATATTAACGGTTCTAAAGCTAACGACACATCGGTGTGTCGCATAAGAAAAAGCTATGACAGCTAAGAGCTCACCGGTGGGCAACTATGTTTAAGGCGTCAAAAAATAATATTTCTCAAATTATCACATCGAGTATGTATTCGACATCTCTTAAGGCTCACAAAATGAGTATAAACCTTCCGTTTTAATAGTTTTCCTAAAAGATATTCAACACAAAAAGTGTATAGAGGTTATCAGGGCTGTCAAAACTGTTGATAACGTAAATATTATGTATATATGTTTCAAACCAATTGAATAAACACAAATTCTTCATAAAATCATAAGAAAAATTCAATAAAAAATCATCTTATGGTAGCCAATCGGGGTGCAAAATTGAAAAAATATTATAAACTGTGTGTGACAACCCTTATCGAGGATTCGTAAATACGCTCTAAAAGACATGTGGTATTGTAATTAACATGGGATTGCTTTCATAAGGGATCGAAGACATCTAGGCCCTTAAATAAAGTAATTAGTCTTTTGGTATTGTCCTTTTTTAGCTGGTAACAGGTTAAAATAAAAACATGATTGTATTTTTGACAAATAGCAAGGCGGTGTCGGTACAGTGGGCTGTGTCGCGGTTGACAGTCACAGAAGAGTAGCTGCAGCGACATCGACAGGTGGTCTGACTGGGAAATATGTTGGCAGAATCGGAGACACCCCGCAAGTCGGCAGCGGGACATACGCCGATGATTTTGTAGGAGGTGTTTCGAGTACAGGTAATTTATGAATGACAGTTGTTGACAGCGAATTGTTTTTCAAGGTTGGCGAGCCTAACGGGTCGTCTTAGCTGGGCGAATCTCCGCGAGGCGATCCGGCGCAGCTTTGAAAGCGGCAGAGTTTTAAAATATCAAACGGTCCTGGCCCATGCAAGTGTCATATGTAGACGAAGCGATGCGGTCAGGACGGCATAGGTAATAACTTCAACAAATTGTCGTAAGTCGCATCGAAGTGCCTGACTCGTTGCGCGCGCAAATCGCTTGCAAATATCAAACGGTCCAAGTTCACCAGAGCGTCTTATGTTGACGATTTACCGCGCGATGCCGCGCGTTACCGCATATGTTTACTTCGCGCGATCGGTTGATTTGATATTTTGAAACGATCTTGACGCGGCGGGCCTCGTCATATTATGACAGATGTAGAAATTTTACTCAGTTAACATACAAATGGACGCCAAATAATGTCGGACAATAAAAACAAAAGATATCATAATCGTTTATTTATTGAAAAATGTATATTTAATATATATGTGCATTACAAAAATAACAAATTATAAGTTAATTTTAAGCAATGGCTTCAACCTGTATTACGATACGTGAAACAGTTCCAACTCTCAAGAGCATATTAATTAAATTGGCATTGACTTGGGTAGAACTCCATTAAAATACGGTGAAAAAATATCAATGTGTTTTAGTTCTACAAAAAATATATAATAATTAGTTGATCGCTATTTCGACTCAAGCCCTTGTCAGACCGACCACTAAATTGATTAAATTTAGAACACGTTTGCAAAAAGTGTTGTATACGGGGATTTTAAAATTAAACACCCCGCAAATATCAAAAACCAAAGTGGTGCTTGTTTTAGTTTGACTATGAAAAATAGTAATAACGAAAATATTCAAATTTGAATTGTTTCAATTGACCACGCAAAGAAGCTCACAATTTATTGACACTGTGAGACAACTTGTCCTCGTCACATTATTTTATTTAATTTGATTGAAAAAATCTAATTTGCTGTCAAAGAAATGTCAAATAATACCTTCACGTAAATAATAAACATTATCATATTCATAAAAGCCGGAAAAAGTTCAGTAGATGACTAATTTATTACATTTTGACTAAATATGTTCGCCGATAAAAATTCAAACATATTTTCTTTCATATTCGTTTTATGGCAACTTTATAGCAATACCCAACAATGCAAAGGGGAATTCCCGACCCACAAACATACATACATACATAGCCGTTTCGGTTTTATATACATATAAGATTAGTGTGATATATTATTCTAATGAACGATAGGTAGTTACATATAAGATTAGTGTGATATATTATTCTAATGAACGATAGGTAGGTAGCTTGCCGTGAAATCGCGACACCTTCTTTCACGATATCAGTTTTCAAATAAAAAGCGTTTGCGTCCTGACATGATGAATGTTAACCCTTCTGTTACGGACCGAATTTTCGAAAAAAAAGGGAATGGTTTATGGGTTGCCAAAAACAATTATATTTTCTACATTACTCAAATTAAGTCATTGAAATAAAATAATACACATCAAAAACAGTTTATATTTAAAGGAATCAAAGAAAACAATATAAAAAAATAAAAATTGTAAAGATAAAATAAATACATATTTTTTTTGCATAAATTTTAATTTTGACAAGAAAATGCAATCTTTTCCAATATAAAATAACAATATGAATATTTTTTTAAATATAAACTATTAAGGTGTTCACTGTCAATACTTGGTGGAAAGGCATTATAATAAAAATAATAACACATTTTTAGTCTTTTCCACATCTGATTTATTTCATCTGGACCGGTTTCGCTCATGGCGAGCATTATCAACTGATGTTCAGTTGATAATTCAGTTGATGATTCAGTTGATATTGTTCGCCATGAGCGAAACCGGTCCTGATGAAATAAATCAGATGTGGAAAAAGTACTAAAAATGTGTTATTATTTTTTTAAAATATAAACTATGCAAATATAATCTAGATATATACATACGTGTGGAAATTTAAAAAAAAAATCACGTTTTTTTATTTGCAACAAAAAAACGTGAAAAATGCACAGCACGAAAGGCATTGGTATTAGATATGGTACTTTCAAACAAATATAACTATATAAATAAACAACTTATAAAAATATATATGTTATAATTTCATAGATAAACGTGTATTAGTGCATATTAAAACAATAGTTTGATCGATATCTCCCCGTACGTAAAGGGTACGGTACATTGAATTGGAGCTAAAACAAGCAGCGATAAATCGCTGCGCCGTAACCTCGCGCTGCGAAGTGGCTAGCCATGCTAGCCAGAAGTGGCACATAAGACCTTTAATCAACTAAGTTTTAAATTGACTGGATTCGCCTAAATTCGCTTGCCGGTTCGCGTCGCTCACATAAGACACGGGGTAAGGAACTCATGCCGGTCCCTGTGATCTAGTGGCAAGAGCTTTGTCCTAGCAATCGGGGGGCCCGGGTTCGATCCCCGGCAAGGTCAGATTTTTTCAATTGAAAGAAAAAAAACACCTTGGGCTGGGTGTATGTTATTTATCATTGATTTTGTGCACAACTGATACATTATTTACCATCGAGTTAATCTCGTATGACTTTCACAACTTAAAATATTTGGCGCATTGGCGTAAGCTGTAATGCCAAATATAAAAAAAAAAAAAATTGCCAGAGGTGACATGTCGTTACCTTACTTTGACAAGGTTATAATTGTATTTACGTCATTCTATCACATATCAGGAGATCATTTAAAAAAGTGGTCATTTCCTTAAAATATTGATAGTAAACACAAATTTATGAATAAAAGTAATGAAAATATCTCACAAATTCAGTTTTTCAACAAACCACTTTTCTAAACTACCTCATGATACATGAATTTCAGAATTATCTATGGTTGAATAAAGTAGTTAGAATTCCGGAGTTGCACTGCATTTGCACACTTTTTTACTAAACTTATTTGACAATGTTCCAAGATTGTCATCATTATTTCCATCATTAGATCTTCAAGATCATTATTTCTCAGCAAGAGTTGTCAAGAAATGTGCTGAAAATAAGTAATTTTAAACATTTTTACTTGCTCATTGTTACAAGTGAATTTTAATCAATCGAAACTTCAAACGCTCATCTCAAAACAGTGTCAAGTGCAGTTAGAACCTTTTCAAAGTAAGGTGTTGATGTGTGAAATTAAACTTACAGATTCTTTTTTAGAAAATTAGTTCTATTACATACATATTTATTGGCCACTAAATACCACAACGATTTGAATGACTACCATTTTGAATTCAAAAAAATTACTGCTTAAAACAATCATCAATATTTTACCAGATCGAATCATAAACTCATTTTTATAGGTCGCAATAAAAAAAACATTGCCACATTCGTGTAAAAGTCAGTATTTGTCTGCTCTTCAACATGACTTGAAAATACAAATCAAATTCACTGGTAAAGGGTTAATTTAATTTGCATAAGGGTGAAATTGTTTTGCAAAAGGATTAATTTCATAGTCGGTCCCTGTGGTCTAGTGGCAAGAGCTTTGTCCTAGCAATCGGGGGACCCGGGTTCAATTCCCAGCAAGGTCAGATTTTTTCAATTGAAAAAAGTTATCTTGGGCTGGGTGTATGTTATTTATCGTTGATTTTGGGTACAACTGATTCATTATTTATCATCGAGTTAATCTCGTATGACTTTCACGATTAAGAATATTTGGCTCATTGGCGTAAGCTGTAATGCCAAATATTTTTTTTTAAATTTAAAATTTTAAAAAAAATTGCAAATGGGTGAAATAGACTACTTGCAAAAGGATGAATTTCAATTTCAAAAGGGTAAATTGGCTTGCAAAAATTGTATTACCTTTACCATAACTTTTGTTAGTTTTGTGTGTGAATTAGGCCAGTCAGTTTGAGTTATTTAATACAAAGAAGTCGAAAATGCATATTTTGCAGATATCCAATTCAACGGTGGAAACAATGATATGCATAATATATGTTAAAAACAGAATCATAACTATTGAATCCTTTCACAGGTCACGGTGAGACAGTCAATAAATTTGTTCTCGCTCACACTATTATCAAGCTGATGGAGAGCGGGGAATCAGCCCAAAATGCAACAACGAAAGCTGTGACCGCCATGACGAAACGCTTGAAAAGAACAGCTGGCGCCATCACCATTTCAAACAAGGGAGACATAGGATTGGATTTCAGCACGGAGCATATGCCGTGGTCTTACATTAAATCGGGGAAAATTCACTATGGAATTTTCCCGAATCAAGATGATTCAGAAGATTATGTATAAGTGGTATTATTCTTTCAGGAATGACTGCATAATTTTTCATACCTCATAGTAATGTCTTTATTTACATATACCTAGTTGCAAATCTTAGTAAAAGTAAATGTCTTGGACAACCATTTTTATAACTCAAATCGACTGAAGGTGCTTTGGATGGAATTTCAATATCAAATTCATGCCATATCATATCATCTGAGATGCCGAAAGGCGAAGCCCGGGTCGTTAGCAACAAAAATTAAGGAAAAGTACAAAATTCAAACAATTAAAATTCAACTTAACTTGTTGATTTCTTTTTAATTTCATGATCTACAACTACAACTGACCGGTTGAAAATGGTCGCAATGATCAAAACCAGTTCTAATCTTTACAAAATATATGTGAATCTAGAATAAAAAATGTTTCTTTTATTTATTAAAATATAATGCCTTTTCCACCAAGAATTGACAGTTGAACACCTTAATGGTTTCAAGCATTATCATCCGATCAATTGATAATGCTCCGATAAGCAAAATCGGTCATAATCATAAGAAATATAATGTGGAATAAGCTCATAAAATGGGTTATTATTTTTATTACAATGCCATTCCACCAAGTTTTGACAGTGAACACCTTTAAAAGTGTTTTTCGTTGTAATATATTATGTATATATTAAAAAATAATAATTCATTTTTTGTTTGCATTAGATTTATTAGGATCGGGACCGGTTTCTGAACTTGAAAATGCTGGCGATAAGCAAAACCAGTTCTGATCCTTGTAATTCTAATGTGGAATAAGTACAAAAAATGAATTAGTATTTTTCAATATATGTATGTATTGTCATTATAATAATTATATTAAATGGAAATTGGTAGATGGCAGTGCTATATGTCAAAATATCAAATAAAGACTTTATTATTCATCATTTTCATTATTGGAATTGAGAATAGATAATAAACTGTAAATTTGAAACATAATATTCTCTCTTATGATTTTCTTGGCATACTTTTGATTTATTGGCATAACTTTACATTCAAAGATATAGTCATATAACTCAAATTATTACAATAATTTATAAAAATTATATTCATATTGCATGGTTTTCTCTCCGAAAGTAGGACTAACTGTTCCAAAAAAACTAAATTTATTTAGAACTTTTATTCAGTCATTTATGTCGACTTTATACTATAGTGAATACCCGGCATGCAATGCAATGCCAATCAAAGAAAGAAAGTGTTTGTGTTTTAATTCTGTTTATTGAAGTGCTTTTGGATGTACAATATTTGTTTTTCTGTCTGGTGCGTATACAAATAAATCAGAAGGTTTTCCTACGCGTGAGCAGACTGCATAAAGCTATCCATGTTGGAAGTATGGATTTTCCAAATTTAATCCGCACACTTGTAGCGATTTTCCCTGTGCTTTGTTATGGTCATTGTGAATGCGAGTCGCACCGGAAAATGCAAACGTTTAAATTCAAATTGCATAACTCTTGAATTCATTGGGATGGGTGGCAACAGTACATCTTCTGCTTTAAATTTTTCATTTAAAATTGTAGTTTGAATGATATTGATCATCATATTTTTCACTGAAAGTCTGTGTGCAAAGTCATGGTGAATTTATATTTCGGAGAAGAATGATGGGTACGCCAATTTTCAACGTTAAAACGTAGCGGCATGCTTACCAAATCAAGAGAATATAATATATTTTTTATTAGAAAAAGAAAGTAGAAACCTTTGCGGGCATCCGCACAACAACTCACCTTAGTTTTATCGCAATCAGATGAACGGTGTAGGAATGTATAAGGGACAAACAAACATTCATTTTTGTATATACATAGATAAATTATATTATGTACCTAGGATACACAATACACTGAAGCAGCAACTGTCCAAATCGATTTGTAAATTAATACAATGTAGGTCGATCGATTGATAAGATCTTATACAGGCAGAAGATGAATATATATTTAACAGCATGCAGCTGAAATTTAAACCGGTTTCATATCTGAAGTCACTGCATATACGTCAGACATTATCAGTCAGTGTTTGGAGTTTGAAGCAGACATGAAACTTTATCTTATCTTTGTAACATATTTTTCAATACATCAGTCATCAGTTGTGTTTGGAGACAATGAACACTTGCAGGTTATATAATTTATTTATTAACTCTGATATCATATTCATATTGTTCGCAACAGTTTGGTTTTGCTTAACCTTCACTTGCCTTTCTTATAGTGTCCTCTGCTAACTGTTGTACAAACTTGAACATATTTTTTGACTGCATCCAAATAACGATATTTCTTAAACAGTAGTATGTGCAATAAACTGAAAATATTCTTTATAAAAAGATAACAAATTACTGTCAGTCAAGATCAAATTCCGTGTTAGACTTTTCGGAATTTTCCTGCTTACTTATTTCTAGAAGGGTCTCCAATCTTATTCATGAGCTGCTCAATTTTTACTAATAATTGATAATAGGCCATCTTACTTGGCATAGATTAACATTTTTTTCAACCATATTGATTCAAAATGTGGATCATATCGGCCTCTTAGGAGAAAAGAAACGTAATTCGGTTTTAAACAGTTGATGAATGCCAGTAGATGCAAAATAATATATTACGTTATGCGTCAAAGGCATATATTTATAGGATAAGTGGATACGAAGATAGATATTTCACAATATGTATTAAAATAACTTTCTTGTTCATAGCTTTGTTAAACTTGAAAACAACTCATTAAAATAAATTACTATTATATATTTAACAAATAAATAAGAAAGCGAAAGCATCGTCATTAAGTATAATGAAAACAAATTGTATCTGTTAAAATAATAAGTTAAATTGATGACTGGTCAAACTTGTTTCTTGGCACTTCTGAAAAGTAGAGAAAAATGAGTAAGGTTTCCAAGTCTCTAAGGTGCCGATATATATTCTAATTGAGGCATCTAAACAGAAATTGATTTTACCAGAATTGATTGTTATACAATTGCTCAACCGCTCCTTTTTCAGAGAGTGCAACTAGGATGTGGACTAGCAGTTGTGCCTGAAATTAGTTTTCAATGGATTCAGGGGAAATGAACACAAATCCATAAACTGATACTGGATACTAGGATAAATAACATAACTATAATTAACATAACGATATTAAATATTATGTAGTAAAATATTTTATTTACAATCACTAAAAATGTTTACATACAACCAGTGTGACTCAAGGTTAGAGATCAACAAAAGATTTATATAATAAATCTCATGTTAGCATTATTGTAATATTTCGATGGTCATTGGTCAGTCAGTTCTGGAACTGGTGAATTCACTGCTGTCGTTTTCTTGGTATTTCTAATTATATCTTTAAAGGAATCATTTTTTTTCTTCAACCTTTTAACTGTGGCTTGCAAAGTTCTTATTTTACAAACATACCTACGGAGTAATATGTCTTTCTTTGATATTTGCATCTTTAGGCGAGTCTCTCTAGGCGTTTCAATAATTTGTTGGGACTTATCATCTGAAGGTATTCCTTCTCCGGTAATATTATGACATTCAAAAGTTTGCGCGGAAGGTGAAGAATGTTCAATTATAAGTGCAGCTTCAAAATTTTCATTGTACAGATTCTGAAAGAAATACATTTTACAAATTGTAGTAAATCCAGTTTTGTTTTGGATTTGGCGCCAGATATATATATTTTTTTACATTTTTTTTTGCATAGTAGTCTTTGTAACGTATTCCCCTGCAAAAAAAAAAGGATCAGGTGTATGCCTCATGCGTTGCCCAGAAGCTCCTTATTTTATATGAAGTTGGGCAGTCATTTAATTTGTTTGGAACATATCCTACGATTATAAATAGCTATGGAAATTATATCAGGTCTGTGAAGTTGGAGTCGTGGAGTCGGGGCTTTTTGGCCGGAGTCGGAAATTTTGAAAAGTTTGAACTTTTTATTTTTGCATATAATATGTAAAATTTGGCTATTGGCCGGATTGTATAAGTGTACGATATTAAACTTTTTTAGTCAGAGTCGGAGTCGTGTTTTTGGTCAATGTTGGAGTCGGTGTCATGGTTTTGGTTAATGCTGAGAGTCAGTCGAACTTTTTTTTACCAAGTCCACAGCCCTGAATTATATGCATAATGTAATATCATAATAAACATTACATACTAATTTAGGGTAGGCTGTGTTGGAAAATCGACGAATTCCTCTGTCTGTAACATAAATATCGTCATCCTTAAAATGTTCTGAGCATATGTAGGTGTACTTATGAGGAATCCAGTATTCATCGTGTCTACATTTTCTTAGCACCGAGGACCACTTATCTCTTTGTACGGGATCGGCGGGAAATCTAATAAATACAGACAAAAATTCGTAGATTACAAAATTGAAAACAATGCTAGAAAATATGTGTTGTCATAAATTAAAAGTACCAAAAATATCTTATTTATAAAACATTTTGTGTGCTATCAACGGAATCATCTCTGATTGGCTGTAATAATAATAATGAATATTCTATTTTTAAACAATTCAAATTTCAAAAACAAATGAATGTCGTTTATTTCATACACCATAACAAATACAGTTTGAATTTGTTTAGAATATTTTTTCGTAAAACTGTCATTATATTAATACATATTACAAATCCCGAGCGAAGCCAGGTTTCCACTGGTCTTATGACCGATGTGTGTAATTAATGTAGTTTACGTGCCAGAATTACAGAATTAATTATTTTTGTCAAACTGTTATTGATATATATATGATATATTGATATGCCAATACAAGGCCATCAAACTTGTCTAATGTCAATTTTGGGATTTGAACTAAATAGAACCAACACCAAAGATGTACCAATAGCCTTTTCACTTTCTAGTGCACATATTTATATACCATACCATTTGGAAACATCTTATGGTTTTTAACGATTAAATATTAATTTGGTGTTTGCCATAAAATAACAACTAAACTGTCAGATAGCTAGCAAATTACTTCTAACCTCCAAACCATTCTTACCTATGAAAAGTAACTCCTTTAGACTTGTTTTGCGTTCTGGAAGTGTTTCTGCAGATTCTTACAGCGCAAGATGGCATTTTTTTTATTCAATATCAGAGTACCACAGCTGAATGAAATCTGTGGATATTATAAATGACAGGAGTGTAACAGATCTGCTAATAGTTTCCTCATCATCGATGGCAACATCCTAGTGAGCACTTCTGTCAGCTTGAAGAAGTCCTTAGTGACATGAAGTATCAAAACATTATATTATTGTTTTTAAGACTTCATATCTTCGTAATATTTCTCAGCAAAACCCTTCGATAATCGCGTTACTATCTTCAGTCGTTTTTTTTCAAATAAATTGAGGAATCCTGGAATTAATCCTGCTTTCATTAATCTTAATTTAAATAAATAAAGTATTTATACTGCATACAACTGCGGTTTCAGTCAAGATGGCCGTACCTGCGTACATTGCATAGATAACATGTACATTGTTACAATACAAACAATTTTGCACTACTGCCAACATAACAAGCTATTTTAGCTGTCAAATTGACAGTAGAACTGTCACAACAAAACCATAACCTAAATTTCATCAAATAATGATAAAATCTTTACTTTAGATTTTTAAAATTAAAACCAAAGACAAAATTTGTCTTAAAAGGTATCAATCTATGTGACGATAACATATTGTAACATAAGTTCTTATTTTAGTTTATTATAATTTTTGAATTTCACTTTTATTTTTGAAGATATTAGAAATGATTGAACCTGTAGTGATTGTTCACGGAGGAGCTGGGAATATTCCTGAAAGCAGACATGCCGCAAAGATTAAAGGTGTAAAGGCAGCAGCAAGGATTGGTTACGAAATATTAAAGAATGGTGGCTCAAGTCTTGATTCAGTCGAAGCTGGTGTTAATTTCATGGAGAATGATGAAGTTTTCAATGCAGGTATTGATGAACAATCTTTTATTCTAACTTTATATTCACGTTAAAATTCTAGATTATTCTTTATGGAGAAAAAAATTAAATATATTTTTTGCTTATTTGTCGGGTCTGTGGTGCAGTGGTCAACGTCGTTAGTTTTCCATGACGGACCTCAAGGGTACGAGTCCCAGTACGAGCAGCATTTCTTTTAGTCAGTTTATCAATACTGTTCAAAGGCATGGATCTTTGTGTTTTCTTAAAATTATTTCCCACCCACCCATCCAATCCTGTTAGCAGGGTGAAATGTGAGCGACTAGCTAAACACTAGTACTTTCCTAGCCTTATCCTTACTATCCCTACTCTCATCAAACTAAAGATAGGTTGAGTGACTGATTAACAAGCAGTCCTTGTAGAATAAATATGTTTAAATACCTTCATCAGGAGGCAATGTGCTCCACATTAGGAGCACATAGATTTTAAAAAAAATATACTTAAAAATAATCACAGAAATTAAAAGACAAAAATACATTGAAAACCCCATTTTATGTTTTTAAATAGACTGATGAAAAAAAATGTAAGACTTAAGACTGAGTAATATTATTTATTTTGAAACTCACGCAATTTCTTTTGGTTCATATTTCCAGGTTTCCAGGATAAAACTCTTCAAAGCCACTCAAAAACGATGAAACCATAAATTACAGTCAATGATTAAAAAAGTAGCTGTAATTTAAAATACCTGAATAATATATATTATGTTATTTGATTTTAGGTTATGGATCCGTTCTAAATCTTGATGCAGAAGTAGAGATGGAAGCAAGTATCCAACGCGGCTCGGATTTGAAAGCGGGCTGTGTCACTCTCATCAAGGATTTCCAACATCCAATAAGTATCGCAAGACGAGTTCTTGAAGCAACTCCACATTGTATGTTGGGGGGAGAAGGAGCTAAGCGATTTGCAATCAAACAGGTTCAGTGCCCAACATAAATATGTTTGCTAGTTTTTGAGGAATAATTATTTTTACCACATAAAACTTTTGAATAGGTTCTTTGGAATATAAGAACTATTTTTTTTAACTTAAGCAACCAGGGGACTGGGCCCTGAAGGGACTTTATTTCCTAATCTACAATTTTTATATCATTTTCTTTTATAGGGATTTGAAGTGATCGATCCTAACAGTCTGATCACAGAACAGGCTAAACAAGCTTTGGAAGATTTTCTTGAGCATGGTGGAACTGGAAATATAGAAATCGGCCACAATAAAGATGTAAGTATAAAGAATGTTTCATTTGTTTCATATATTAATTCATCTAAGAAGCCTGAATTCTTATATTAAAAATGATTCGGTAATTTTAACCCCTTCCACTTCTCAATATATTATTTTTTTCCTTGAAGCAACTCCTCAATAGATTTGAGAAATTGATTGATATCACAGGATTTTCAAATCATGGTAAAACCAAATAATATACCACATTATGACATTTTATACACTTTCACACACAATCCAATATGTACGGTTTTTTAAATAAGGATAATTTAAAATTAATAAAAAATGTTTTTCCAACCAAGTTCAATGCAAATTCAATGCCAATTAGAACTCGACGTAGGAATTCCTCGTTTCATATACGATGTCGAGCTAGAATCGACCAAGGTGTTTTAGGAGGTAAAATATATATAATTTGTTTTTTGACAGGAAGGTGGTGTTGGTACAGTGGGCATGGTCGCAATTGACGGTCAGGGAAGGATAGCAGTGGCCACATCAACGGGTGGTATGACCGGAAAATATGTTGGCAGAATCGGAGACACTCCGCAAATCGGTAGCGGGACATACGCTGATGATATGGTTGGAGGAATTTCAACTACAGGTATATTTTTAACTAGTTTGTAAATTGTTTACCAGATCTGGTGATCCTCGGGCACTCATGCCAGAAGTGACAATCATGTATTGTATATTTATTTTGTCCCTAAATACCACTTCTGACAACTTGAAGTACTATAATATTGTGTTACAACATGGCCCAAAACGTGTTAAAAAGATTGTCTATTATTCCATGCATTGTATAACAAGTGGTGACACATGTAACACTTTTTGAGAAGCATCTTTAGACTTACTATCGTAAAGTTACTTTAGCAATAAGGCAAACAGGCAAAACACTATTCTTACACAATACATGGAAAAAAAAATATCTAATATGTTAGTATAAGTGTCATTAGTACTATTATAGATTGTATCTAGCCCCCTCCGCCCCCTCCTAGCATCACATAAGAAGGAAAAATCCCAACCTCCATTTTGTAATTTCATAATATAATAATTAGAATTGACCTTAACCTTAGTACTTAAGTAACCTTACGATAGTAAGTCTGAAGATCTTTTCAAATAAACGAAACACTCGTCTCTATTTGCTATACAATACTTGGAATAATAAAGTTATCAATTTAGTTTTATACTGAAATAAACTTCTACAAAGTTACCACTGAATACAACTTTAAATTTTACTTGCAATACATTTGCCATTCTATCAAGAATTGACTGTTAACATAGTAAATATGTTTTCTATTCTATTAGTGTTATCATTATGGTACACATTCTGTTGGAAGATTACGTATACGTTAAAAACAGAATCAAAACTATTGAGTCCTTTCATGTTATCTATGGTCCTATCACAGGTCACGGTGAGACAATCCTAAAATATTGTCTTGCTCACACTGTTATCAAGCTGATGGAGAGCGGGCTATCTGCCCAAAATGCAACCACGAAAGCCATCAACGCTATGACGAACCGCTTGACAGAGACAGCTGGCGCCATTACTCTTTCAAACAAGGGAGACATTGGAGTGCATTTCAGCTCAGAGAAGATGGCATGGTCTTACGTGAAATCTGGGAAAATTCACTCTGGAATTTTACCTAATCAAGATGATTCGGAAAATTACTCATAATTGGTATTAATTCTTGTTGTAATGATTGTATAATTTGTCATTAACGTTTGTATTTTCATATATTTAATTTGGTATAAGGATATATATCTTTGACAGTAATTTTTATAACTTTTGTGTGAAGAAAATTTATAGTCTATATTTGTGTAATTAAATATGAGTTCTGAATAAGTCGTTTTATTTTTTATTTGTCTTTTGTCGAAACCCTTGCACAAGACAAATGGTATTCGTTATTAAAATAGGTTTAACTGAACACTTTAAAGATATGTAGTTTTACGGACGATGGAAGAACAATATAAAACAATAAAATTTTCAATTTTATACACTAAAAATATCGTTAATTTAATCATTTTTATCCATGCGGCCCTCGAACTATCTGAGAATTGATTATCTGGCCCTTCTCCCAAAAAGGTTGTACATCACTGTGTTAAAAGCTTGGGAATAAATTGAGGTTGAGACAGAAATAATAAACAGGTTAGAAAACAAAATATTTATTTACAATTGAGGTTGCTTGTGATGACAATAATTACACTAAAAAACAATGAGTTGTAAATTATTGTGTGAAAAGACATTGGTATAAAAAATAATTATTTCATTAATAAATAAATATAATTAAAACAAAGTTAAAAGAATTATTGTGATGAAGATGCTACTGCTATTTTGACATCTGTTCATATCTACATTATGTAGTGTGATGTATTTAAAACTCTAAAACATATTTTTTACATAGACAGTTCTACTCTATGAAGGTTTGAAAAAGAAACTAATGTAGAATTTGTTATCATAAAATATTATTGATGCCTAGCGGTAATGGAGATTGGTTAAGGTTCAAATTAATTCAAATATCAAGTGCCGAGTCAACCAATTTAACATTCGATTTGACATTGACGTATCCTTTCTATTCAGATTTATTCCGGGTGTATAATTCTAACGCATATCAAAAGTTATTTGATATTTTAATACGCCTGGCATATTGACAAATTTATATGACAAATATGTTTTTCTCAGTTAAAATATTACAACCTATTATAAAATACTGCATGTCAAGATACCCTTGATACAGAAATGTGAAACACAAATTATATATCAGGAGGTAGTTTTCAAATCCATTTGTTGACAAACTGAGAATGTGAGATATTTTCATTACTTTTTCCTCATTAGTTTGTGTTTACTAGCAATATTTTTTAAATTGAAGACTTACAGATAATGTGTAAAGATGCAAAATTTTCATTGTGAATAAAAAAGGTCTGAAAAGTTTAATCCAAGATTGACAGTTAAAAAAAATAATTTTGGAATTGACCAGTTTTGAAAATTACCTCCTGATATATCAAATTTAAAGTATTGCTCCACTTACAAGAACCCATCAGAACTAATGGGCAGTAAGTAGAGTACTTATCGTAGCAAAAAACTTTGACCTTAATTTACTCAAAACGTTTATTTCCTAACAGCCACATGTGTCTGTCAAATTATACATATACTAGGATTGGTTTCATGTCAAGTTTATTCAATAATGAATGTCTTTTAATTCAGTAAATACAGAAATTCAAATATTTCAATGAGATTTAATGATAATTATTTGTTATCATAAATAAATATGGATTTACAGATATTATGCAACAGTAAATTGTTGTATACAATTCACACTCTTTGGTTAGACGGGTATTACTTCGCTGTAAGGCAAATTAACAATATTCTAAAACAGTAATTATCATTATGCACTATAAATTATGATATACCGAAGATGCTAAGTACACGAAAGCCGCAAGAGGTCAAATTGATATTTTTTTTAAATAAATAAAAGATTGAATTTAAATTTGTGAAAAATATTTCATAATGTAGTTATGATTTCCCAAAATCTGAAATATTATGCACTTGGGTATACAAAATTTTCCAGTATTGCATAGATTTTATATGTGAGGATCCTGTCTTTTATGTTTTGTACTTTACCACCAAAGTGAAGCTTTGCTAATTGTGAAAATGTCCAACTGAATCGTAAATATGATTTTTTTTTTTTTCAAGTAAAGCCAGCCTGCTAAAAGCAATTCCGGTTAGAAGAACTGTAACAAAGTTGAAAGATATTGCTTTGTGATTTCAAAGAAATAGTATTAGTAAAAATACAATTTCTAACGTGCCCGGTAGAAGTCATTGACCATTAGTAAAATATTATTTACTATTTCTTGTAACTGACTTTTACAGTTGCATTACAAATACAAAATTTAACTAAAGAAGTTAATTGGTTAATAACATAAATAAATTGGCAATGAATGTTAGGATATCAGCATATATATATATATATATATATATATGTGATATACACCGATTACTAGTTGTAAGTTTATCATTCAAAGTCTATAGATTTCCGGTCCTGCAGTTGAATAAGATGTCAATATTCTCGAATTCTCTAATGGTTTCCAACTAAGTACTGAAAGTGAACACCTTAAAAGTGACTGATTGAATGATTATTAAAAAGAAGCTGTAGCTTATATTCCAAGAGAATAAAAATGAAGTCACTCAGCGTTCTGTTACAAAATTACGATTTTAAGCGGCTTTCGAAAATCATTTTTTACTGCAGCCATACAAAGCAAGTCGCATCTTTGGTATTACATTAGGCTAACTGATAAAAAAAGAAATAAATCTCAGTATCATATCTATCAAACTGTAAAAAATCACTTCAATACATTTTCTAAAATATAACCACTATCAAATAATATATACATCTATGTACACTTTTTCTTTTTACATTACTCTAACTACCGAAGTTGGCGCAAGTTTGATGCGCTCGTGAAAATCTATCTCGACCTTAAAATATGATACGGCATCAGTCGACAGGACTTAAGACGGTGGCTCTTGAAAGTTGTCCTTCCCGGGCAGGTCTTCACCGTAGCAATGCTTTTCTTTTGGATCTCTGTACGAGTTCTCGTGGTGCACGCTCAACGAGTTGGTTCGACATTTCGCCAGACACAACTCGAAGTGATCGTTCACCGAAGCGAACAAAACGTTATTTTGCACTGACACTTTGTCCAACACTGACTGAAGAATATCTCTCTGAAAATGAAAAAGAAAACATATTAAACACTCATTAAAGTTTTGACCATTGACTGCTGAAATAAATTCCAGGAAATTTACTTTATACATATGTAGGTATATTTATCAACAACAGATCACCAGTTGATAATGCTCGCCGTGATTGAAGATTGAAACCAGTCCAGATGATTTACTATATATATTGTTTAAGTATATACTATTTGATTATTATTTGGTAATTAAGAACCACAATTTATATTTAAGCAATAGCTCATTGGTATAGAAAAGGGTGGTATAGAAATCTAGATAAAAGATGTGAAAAATGAAACATGTCGATGAAATATAGCATTCTTTTTTATTCCGAGATTTCAGCAGGGCTGTAGAGTCGGAGTCGTGGAGTCGGAGTCGTCGAGATGTTTCGGCCGGAGTCGTACTCGGAGTTGGAATTTTTAACTTTTTATTTTTCCATTTAATATGTCAAATTTGGCTATTGGCTAGATTGGTTGGGCTGATTTTTAATTGGGATTAAATTAGGAAAAAAAGTGACGATATTGAGCTTTTTTTCGCCAGAGTCGAAGTTGTGTTTTTGGTCAATGTTGGAGTCGGAGTCGATTTTTTTTTTAATGACTCCCCAGCCCTGGATTTCAGTGATGGCATATCTCTTACTTAGTAATTATTTACAACTCAATTACCTTATCTGGATGAAGACAGCACGAGATACAATATTCGTAAATAGCACAGCACCCATTGGCTGAACAGGTGTAGCATGAATACTGTTTGGTCGTTTGCACTTTTGTGTTGCAACAGCTCGATGATAAGATGTCTGAGCGGTGACACACAAAACCTGTAAATAAAAACCAACAGAGCTTAAGTAAGTAATTTAGTAACTGTAATTTTTTTTTAAATTAAACATTATGAAAGTTGATTTTAATAAATTGATAACCAAGTATTGACAGTGAACACATTAAAAGTGATTAGATGAATGTAATTGTATCTCTTAAGGCGAAACACGTGTGACTTTTTACAACACAATACAATACAAATAATAACACATGTTTAGTACTTATTCCACTTTGAATTAATTGATATCAGGACCCATTTCGCTCGCCAAGAGCACTATGACAGTTCATAGTGCTCATGATGATGACACAATACAATAAGTGGAATAAAAAGATTATCAATTGTGTTTTTAATAATTAATTAATTATTTTACTTTCTCTTCGTCTTGGGCCATATTCATTTTCTATGTGGTGCATGTGTCCATTACGTGTTACTAACAATCGCTTGATAATTTATGCCGAAGCACAACCGAAATGTAAGATTATTTTAGCAGCACAGTAATTTCGTTTTAAGTAAGTAAAAATAAGCGGGAATAAGAGTAAATTTTCCAACTGTGCTATTTGATTAATTTACGCTTATTTATTAAAATTTATTTCAAAAATTACCTCTATCATCAACAATCAGAACTTTTCCCTGAACTGAATTCCGACAATTTCCCACCACATCTGCCAAACTTTCATTATGTTCTTGAAGAGTCCGCCATATAAATGGATTCTTTCTTTCCAAAATAATTTCTTGGGCACCGGAATCCACTGTGTTGTTATTCTAAATGTAACACAAAAACATGAAAAAAATTAAATGAGTCTGCTTCATGAACTGTCAGGTTTAATTAAGTATCAAATATTTGATTCATAGAAAGAGAGGCGATAACATCAGACACGCGCCACTTAATTTCAATAAAATTTACGATTATTTACTGTTCTGAAGCAATAAAACTGGGTTAATAATAATCTGTAAGGAAAAGTGGTGTAATGAATTACTGTTACTCACATCTTTCATCAAACTAACGATACAATAGGTAAGCGAGCAAACAAATATGATACCAAGAACTAATCTTCGTCTAATAAATCGCATAACAGCCGCATACCACATTGTAATCATAAAATCGAGACATTTCAAAAGTTTTCTGTTAACGAAACGTCAGTCTTTCTTGATATCATGAATTAAATTTTCTGCAAGTTGTCACATTGTTATTGCCATACGTCAAAAAATGTTGATGGCTTAAAAAAATGTTTAAAATTTACAGTACTACAACAAAATCGCCCTAATTTATTGGGCTGACGAGTTTAGTTTTTCGCAATGAACCTTTTTCGATAATATTTTTTTATTTTTCATTTACATTCTATAACACTTTAAAAAACCAGAAGATAATTTTTAGACCAAATATGTTAGGTAAACGGAATCCGGCAAAACTCACTTGGTAAAAGTTTGATTTTTAATATTCAACCTTTTATTTTACACTCAGCTGAAAATATTTATTTTTGCCAATGTTTTTTTATAATTTTTTGTAGGTACAACTCTCATATCTTTTTAAATTACAAAGACTTTTTCCAGTTTGTTTCAATATAATGCCTTTTCACCAAAAATTGACATTTAAATTGAGACCTTAAAAGTCACTTCCGAAAATGTTCAATCTTATAACAAACTTAATGTTACCAACCCATCTTTTTGTGCGTGCATAAAATGCGAAAAAATTTGATAATGCAAATAAAATTAAAATTTGTCTCAATTGATTTGTAAAATCATTTTAAAATCAATTCTCACTGGTGGCATGATCAAAATAACATATCTTTACTTATTTTCTGTTGTGATAGGTGCCCATCACAACGGAAATAATTTTACTTCATCTTTTAATTATTATACCTAGATGCTTATTAGTCATTTCAAGGGTTTCAATGGTTTTAATGAAGGAATGATAGTGGAAGTGCCAGCTGGGTTACTATCAGATGCCTTCTTCTCATTTCTATTTGCTTTTAAATACACAGGCCAGTTGTTGCTCAAGTCTTAGTCAGAAATTTTTACACCCATCTGGTCTTAAAAACTTTCGCAATATAAACAAATCACAAGTCCTGTACTAGTCTTATTCTTTATAGACCTCGAAAAAAAGAGGTTGAAAAGTTATTGTGGAAATACTTTAGATGGGTTCGACGGTAACTTTGTATAAGTTCATTTTAATATTAAATTACAATCACTTTGATTATTCCACGTATTGTGTTACTAATTGTGACACATGTTTCGCTTCTTTCAGAGATGTCTTCGGACCTACTATAGCAAAGTTTGCTTTTGTTTGCTAGTGAGAAAAAAAGCTTGAGGAGGAGGTTCGATAAGTTCATTCACAAAATCACACAAAATATTACTGTTATTTTAATTTTATTAAGAATCATATTAAAAAAATACAGTCATTGAAAATAAATGCACAAAAATAAAAAGAACTTATTAATCTTACATACAGTTAACATCACATGAATTATTACATTTTAGTCTATTATATAATCAAATAATTATATCAGTCTCAAACATAAATTCAATTGTCTTGGCATTGGAGGTAGTCTTTTGCCGTGGATGAGCTTCTCGATAATACGTATAGGTAGATTATAAGTTCACAATCCTTCAATTTACGATTATGTTGTGAAATACTCGAATGCGGTGCTCACCGAAGGCAAATAGATATTTCCCGGACGGATGGAATTGTATTCCGTTAATTCTTTCTGAAATTTAAAAAAAGAATAAGATTAGAAATACTTACATTCATAAATATTCTAGCAGAAATAAGTACTAAAAATGTTTTATTATTTTTAGTAGAAACATTTATGTTTAAGGTTACAAACTGTTTTCATTGGGATTCATTAATTTTAGAAACTTTTATTTACATCTTATTAAACATAGTTTGATTTAAATGTATGAGCAGATTATAAAGATGAAAATAAGATCACATTATTTACCAGTGAAAAATAAATAACCACTTCAAAGGTGTTAATACTGTCACTTCTTGGTGGAAAACCATTATTTAAAATAAAGAATACATAATTTTTTTAGTGCTACTTCTGCATGTTTTCTTTTAATGATCAGGACCGGTTTCACTCATCGGGGATTATCAAATAGTTATTAATTTCAAACATGGTATGTACAGGACTCATCAAGTTATGTATTCAAATATATCAGCTCAAATATATAAAATCATATTAAGAGAATATATTGTTATGTTCATTTAAGCCCCTGCAGATTTTGTGCTTTTATAGTGTGCCATGACTCGCAACCGTAAAGCAGCACAGTCAGTCACAGACTTTCCGTATTGAGTTGGATGCTGCTCCAGCTATCCCAAATCGGAACATGAGCTCTTTACACACATTGCTATCTCCCGTGATATGTATTCCCAGGTACCTGAAACCTTCAACTCTCTCGATTTCTTTCCCCGCACTCATCGGAAAGAAGTTTGGGTCTGGATAGGCACTGTTGCAGAGCACACCAGTTTTAGTGTTGGATACTGGATAAGAGTTTCTCATACCTACCTCGTCATAGTGCCAAGTATAAAGCTAGTAAACTAATTAAAGAACCATTTTATATTGATTTATTTACCTGCACAAACATTTTCAATAGTTTCACACAATTTTCCAGTAGCGGCATTAAAAATTTCTAACGATTTTCCAGATGCAACAACGACAATATCTGCAGCAGGCGAAAGAGCAATGAGTGACGCATCGCTGCATTGAGAGTAGTAACCTGTGGCCATCAACTGGATCATTTCACCTCTTACATAATTTACTGAAAGCAAAAATGACGAAATTAGTTCATTTATTATTCTTCTCATAGATAGTGCTTTTGTAGAATACTCACTCTAGGGTGGGCTATGCTCAGAGCTGTTTGTTTTTTTCAGTTTTGTAAACATAACCTCATTCATACATTTTTATGGAGACTTTTAGGTAAAACACTCCTTCACATCCATCTTCATTCCAGTGGTCTCTAAGCTCAATAAATTATCTGTTGAGATACTTGTATGTATTCCCTTCATTATAATTTTTTATCGTCATCCTTTATCGTGCCATACATAATATTCAATCAAATAACTAATTGGTAATCAAATGAGAAATAAAATGTTAATTGCCATAATAATTAAAAAGGCCCATAAACAATGTGAATATATTACTGAAAATAATATAAGATTTAAAAAAAAAATATATATATTTACTCCACAATTCGTGACACATGTTTCGACTCTTTCAGAGGCATCTTCAGACTTGCTATTGTAAAGATTGCTCGAGTAATAAAGTAAAGAGTGATTCTAATATTCCAACATGATAAAATATGATAAATTACAAAATGGAGGTTGGGATATTTACTTTTTACAGGAAGCAGGGAGGGGTAGATAGCAACAAACAAACAATAATTATACTATGAATGACGTTAACAATATAAATTATTATTTAATGAGTTTCATCAATTTCAACCCATTGGAAATAAATTTACAAGTAAAAACAGTAAGGAGTATTATTTACCCTTTGCACTTCCTCAAAATAATATTCCCACAACTCCCCAATAGAATATCCCCATCAATTAAACAATCCAATAAATACGGTATTTGAAATAAGGATAGTTAAAAATAATTTTCCAACTAAGTTTTACAATGTCGAGCAGGACTCGACTTTGGTGTTAAATATTATCCTAAATAGGACAGGTGGCTCGCCACTGCTAATTGTATTTCCAATGGGTTTAATTCAGAGCTGTGGAGTCGGGGTTTTTGGCCGGAGTCGGAGTCGTCGCGGCGTTTTGGCCGGAGTCATACTAGGATATTGCATATATTAAATATGTCAAAATTGGCTATTGGCCGGATTGGTAGGGTTGATATTTAATTGAATACACCTAAATAGGAAAATTAGGAAAAAAGTGACGATTTAAACTTTTTTTAGTCGGAGTCGTATTTTTGGTCAATGTTGGAGTCGGAGTCGGAGTCGTGGTTTTGGTAAATGCTGGAGTCGGAGTCGGATTCGAACTATTTTTTACCGACTCCACAGCCCTGTTTTAATTTGATCCCTTGGTCATAGAACCAAATCTAGGTACAAGAGTTCAAAATTAAAAAATAACAAAATTAATAAACTTACTGGCTGTGTTGAAGAGTTTCCATGTGCCATCCTTGGATACTGTCGCAATATGCGCTGTCCCAGAATCGAAGGCAAAGTCATAGACCCCCGACGTATGCCCGCTCAATTCGAATGCTCTCACAACAGTCTTGAACTTGCCCATCTTGTCGAAGAGCACTTCCCAAATCTTGACGTCGCCCACGAACCCCGACGCAACCACGTATCTCGCGCACGGCGATATCTTCGCCTTCATTGTGTTCATGAGGTAAGTGTCCACCCTGGCCATTTGCTCGCCCTTGAGCGTCCAGATTATCATGTCATTTTTCGACGAGCACGACATCATGTAACGGCCATTGCAGGCGATCCCAGAGCCCACTACGTCTTCGGTGTGAGCCTGAAAATACAAAAGAATTATTTTACTGACTTACAATGTAAATAAAACTGAAAAATCTATCTACCGAGTTAATAACTCGGCGTCTTAGAGCAGTGCTTCCCAAACTGGGGGCCGCACAAAACATGTTTTTTGTTCAAGGGTTTTTCTGCAGATCATATTTTTAAGATTTTGGAGGCTGTTGCATGAAAAGTTTGAGAAGCAGTTTTCGTCAACGGGTTTTGCAAATCGGCATCTTCAGACATTTTAAGTGACGAGGGAACTTTAACTGTCGTGTAGTAAATAGTTTGTATCGCTTATGTATAATATAAGAATACAACTAGGTCCGTAAGTTTAACTGTCATAATCGCAATCTGGATGAATTTGCAAATATTTTGATGTAAATGAGATTCGACGATTTGGGCTAATTACGAGTGACGAAACCCGGGCTGTAAGCTACAAAGTCATGGAAAAGTACGAAATTTAAGTTGATAAATTTTGAACGACCTGATTAATAAATATTGTTTAAAATAACATAAAGATCCACAAAATACAGAAAAAAAATTGAAATTATGCCGCGCATTTGTTGGATTAGCCGGCTCAGTCTTTCAATTTTCCGCGCTACCAACCTCTTAGCTTTGAGGGTCCATTGATTGCGACTGTGAAAATCTGGCAACCCTTCTCGTGTAATACATCATATATTAATATGATACTTACATGTTCAAAAGTAAATGCTTTGCTGGTGACAAGGGGCAGTCCATCCTTTTTCTTGTCCACTTTGTACACCTCGAAACAGTTCTCTATGCCTTTGTGGATGATGAAAGCCTTCGCATCGGGACTCCATGCGATTTGTGATGCGTGATCATACTCTATGTTTATCCGGAGTGACTTCCTGCCTTTTCCCAACAGATCTCTAATGTCCCAGAAGAAAATGCTTCGATCTAGAAGAAATAAAAAAAAAATTGAAAATTATTGTACAAGCAAGGCTAGAACAGAAAACAGTGGATTCCAATATTTCAATGAAAATAATTCAAAGAAATGTCATAGTACAGCAGTGTAGAGTTTTTTTTAACCATGTCCGCTCCCATATGGGCTCCTCACTGAGTTATAATCTATCTCAACGTATATTTTTCTACGAGACCAGCTTTTTACTCAGTTGCTCAACCTCTATCTTTCGAAGAGAGTAGGGGATGGACAGGATACGAAGACTCGGACAGGACTAGTGGTTAGCTAATCGCTCTCGCTTTGAGTCGCTCTTTGGGATAGAAAAGTTGGGAAGGGATTTTCAACAACACATACACTCATGCCTTTGAACAGATTTATCGTCTGAAAAAATCCGCTCGTACCAAGAATCGAGCCCGGGCGGTCCGGCACGGAAGCCAACAACGTTAACACTGCGCCACGGACCGGACGCAGCGACGTTAGAGCGCATTATAATAAAAAAAAAATAGAAAAAAATCATTTCATAAAAAAAACATTAAAAAAAAAATGCTTTTTCTTTCCATCATATCCGTTCCAATTGGGAAGCATGTCGCCTCCGAATGGAGGTATTTCAGCATATTTGTTTCTCAGTCGCTCAACCTCTCTTTAGTTCGATAAGAGTAGGAATAGAAAGGCCTACTAGGACAGGATTAGTGGTTGACTAATCGCTTTTGCAAGGGTTCGTTTTTTAAGATCGGATGAGTGTGAGATGGTATTATCGACCAGTGCTTACCGAGCCAAGGCGGGCGCACAAAACATGTTTTTTTGTTTAGGGGGCGATATCATGAAAAAGTTTGGGAAGCACTGTTGTAGACATCCGTGTGTGCAAACAGAAATTTGTAACTCGGATGAGTCTGGGAGGGTATTCTAGACCAGTGCTTCCCAAACTGAGTGGTCGAAGGTTTTCTCAGGGGGGCCTTGTCATGAAAAAGTTTGGGAAACACTGTTATAGACATCCGTGTGTTCGAGCAGAAATCAGTTACTCGATTGAAAAATGAAACCGCCCGGACTGGGATTCGAGCCTGACCGCTCCGCAACTTTCAAACTCGACCATGGACCCGACGAATTTGTCACCCGTTAAAATTAGGTGAAACTGTAAATGTCACATTTGAGACACCTGTTGTTAAATTTTGCTATTTACATAAATTAAATACACGAGACTTTCGGAAGATAAAACCAGTTTTCTACCAAACACGTGAGATTTTGTATATTTTTTATGTCTTACTTACTACAAAATTATACGAAATAATAATTGCGAAAAACGTTAGGAAAAGGTAAAAAGGCCTTGGGCATTGTGATTTAACACGATATAACTCTTTGCTGACAGCTTACATTATCTTTTTTAATAGTTAACATTGTTTTTGTACAACTTGGTTTCAAAATAATTATAATAGCCAATAAATTAGAGACTGTTTTCCCTTGCGAATAACACCTTACTAAACAAACAATGTAGTAATTATAAGTCTACTATCTTTGTTACATTTAAATACAGAATCATAATTTAAAAGTTTTTTTCTGCCCGCTGATTGGTTCATTTTAATATTTTAGTACCTACACGTGCAAAATTCTTTTTTCAAAATTTGCTCGATAATAGTTTCATTTGTTTACTAGGTATTTGAGATATCAGTTATTCAATACATTTATTGAACAAAAGGATTTCAAAAATGACATAAAATCAATTGTTACAATTAATACAAAATTATGATGTTAGAATATATGAGAGGATGTATTCTGTACCTTTTCTACACCAGTATATAAAGATAAGTAAACTTTGTGAAAGTTCATTTTAATATCAAATATAATTAATCGTTTAAGTATTCCATTCGTACTTTATTACTTCAACAACCTTTGCGATTGTAAAATAGTCTGAAGACGCCTCTGAAAGAGGCGAAACACGTGTCACGAATGGTAGCACAATACGAATATAGATAGAAAAGTCAAAGTTGTTTTAAATTTAAAAGTAAATTGTATGTTTAAGCGTTAGCCGAAATAGCTGTCAACGGTATATACCAAAGCTGTGGAGTCGGAGTCGTCGTGGCGTTTTGGCCGGATTCGTACTCGGAGTCAGAAATTTTGAAAAGTTTGATCTTTTTATTTTTGCATATATGTACATAATATGTCAAATTTGGCTATTGGCCGGATTGGTAGGGTTGATATTTAAATTAATATACATAAATAGGAAAATTAGGGGAAAAAAGTGACGATATTAAACTTTTTCTAGTCGTAGTCGTTTTTTTGGTCAATGTTGGAGTCAGAGTCGAAGTTGAAGTCGTAGTTTTGGTAAATACTGGAGTCGGCGTCGAACTTTTTTTTAAGGACTCCACAGCCCTGATATATATACTATGTAATTTTTATAGAACTAAAATACATTGCTACTTTTTCACCGGGTTATAATAGATTTATACCGCGTTAATTCCAATTCAATGAATATGTTTCCTACCATTAACCGGATAAGAAATTAAAACGATAATAACAACTCTATGCAAGTTATAATCAGACATATCTTTCTGATTAAATGTCGTTTTATTTTCGCACCATCAATTCCGTTTCGCATGCAATTATTGTTTTCAATACAGTCTAGGGTCCATAACCTACTTCATGGGTACGATGTGGGTGCGTGTAATTTTAAATTGATAAATAATTCGTGGAGCATTTTTAATGTGGGTGATAAAATATTTATCACGATGCGTCACTGCCGGAAATTTAAAAATTGTACTGAAATTACATTCCCAGTATGGTTCGTGAACAATTCAAAATGGATGCGTAAATCAAATTCAAAATGGACGCTTAATCGAAATCAAATTGAATCAGGAAAACAATGAAATACGAGATAGATAAATTTCAGCTAATTAAGTATTAGAATCTGATTATTTACTAAAAAAATTAGCATGGCATAAACGTCATACGGCATGTAATATATGTAATTGTTTTTTATACATATATGGGTAAATTATGGATATATGGTCACGGGACAGAATTTTTGTAAGGATTAAATGAAGTGAATGTAAGGCTTAAGATTTTTTTTGAAACGTTTCGTCTTTAATTTTTAAATCTATTCTAATAGAAGATCCTAAAGAATACTTCGCAATAAGTATGAAATCGAGTTGTTTTAATTTACAGGAGCAAAAATGCAACCACAAACTACACAAATAATAATATTATACAGATAGAGACAGTCACATCAGTTATTATTATTTGTTTAACATAAAAAGAATAATTTTATTATAGGCTAATATTAAAAAACAAATTCTTCTTTCAGAACTCATACAATAATCAGTAACATTCTTCAGATTTAATCATTTTGATTCCACATTTTATAATAATCCACAAGAATTCAAAGAGTGAAGTCAAAACATAAAATTATAAGGCAGTATGTATAATTTTTTTGAGCTTAGCTCGAGAGGATTGGGATTCTGTCCCGTGACAATATATATCCATAATTTACCCATATATGTCCCTATCTATACCCATGCTCCCAATATATAGCCTATCGCCTGATAATGGAGGTATCTCTATTATATACATATTTTTTTTCTGCGAGATTTTATGTAACGCGCTTACGTAATTACAATCTATATTTATATAATTCGTCAAAATGATGGTATTGTAATAAACCGGATGAGATGTGTATGGATTGTCGTGGCTCTCGTGTGGCGTGAGGGAGAAGGGGACATGTCCACGTTCCCATTGGTCACTCCTGCTCAAGGACTGATAACGGCCAGTAACGTCTGACGCATAGACTTAAATACTTTCTGTATGCCTGACGTTGGTGATTGAATGCACGTGCCTAGCGATTGACAATGTGCGGAACATTTTATTTACTTAATTTTACATAAATTTGACGCCATTATGTTCTTTGGTTGTTTCTTTATCTTTAGATATAACATGTTTAAAATAAAAAATAAATCTATTTTTTTGTGCTCTTCGTGGCATAGAAAAAGCTGCTTTAAATTATATTTAAATGATATTATGTTGTATAAAGAAATTTTATCAGTAGTAAAATATTACTTATACCTACATACATATCTTTTGGTAAAAATGTAATGTTTTATAAAGATATTTTATCAATAGAAAAATATTGCTTATATCTTTTAATAATAATATAATATGTTATCAATATGAATTTGAATTTCTTATGGTGGAACGTGTGTGGCCACGCCTTTTCGGTTGTAGCTCCGCTCTGTCTGTCCCATGAAGCTATATCCATATTTTACCTAGTTTTATTTAGTAAAAAGTTCGATATGAAGTGAGTTCCGGCACTTTTTTTTCAAAAAAAGCCCTGGCTGTACTGAGAAGAAAGTTCAACGAATACAAGATTAATCACCAGGAAAATATATAATTCAATATCCGATAATCGTGCGCTTAGCGGTTGCAATAATAACACCCAACACCGCTGTATTGGGTTCGATCATGCGTTTCTGATATGGCTATCGATATCGGCTGACAATCGCGCTCAGCTTAGACGACTTATTGCAGGTACTGTCAACCATTGGCACACACCAATATTCTAATTAAATATGTAAGTCCGATGTCAGTTTTAGCTGAGTTTCAAATTTGTTTGGCTTTTTTTCACTCGTTTGTAGCGTTTCTAGTTTGATTCCGGGAATAGACTACTTTGTTTCATACGCTGATTTTTAATTCGATTTAGGGATTTATTTAATTTTAAAAACATTATTTTCGTTGGATTCAGCGGTACTTTTTGACAGTGGATAACGCAACATTGACAACGTTGTTTTGTTACGTAGCACTGCGACACGTGTTTCGCCTCTCATCGGAGCATCTTATTAGCATTTTACTATCTGAACAGATGGTGATCTATGATTCTACACAATTTGCAACATACAGTGACACGTGTTTCGCCTTTTTGAGAAGCAACTTCACACAAACAATCGAAAGATTACATTGACGATTAGTTAATAAATTAATGAACCTTTATACTGAAATAAAAATAGAGATATATCAGGATTTATTAAGTCAAATAATGATCCTCAAGAAACAACTGTAAAAACAATGCTAACAAATACAAACATTTTTATTTCTTATTCCACATTAAAATTTATTACATCAGGACCGGTTTCGCTCATGGCGAGCATTATCAAATGATCAGATTGATAGGTCCATAAGCGAAACCGGTCCTGATTTTATAAATTTAATGTGGAATAAGTACCTACTAAAAATGTTTTATCATTTTTATTATAATGCCATTCCACCAAGTATTGACAGTGAACACATTAAATTGGACAGTGTTATTAATTTTAATTTTATTCTAATTGAAATATTTTACCAGAATTACATAAATATGTATATGATTTATGGTTACTCATATATCTTATGGTACAATATAAAATGCATGATATTGGTTTTGAATATAAAATATATTTCATTTTTTAATATTATGTTGACGACCAGTGGCGGCGCAATGTGAGAATATATTCACTGTCACTTTCTCTGCACTAGAAACGCACTCGCATTTTTTTTTCCAAAAACAAATGTTATTTATATGGTACGCAGCCCGTTAGCTGTCATTATGAAAGGAGTAACAGGTGAGTCAGGGATCGCAACTGACGGTTCGCGTCTACCTAAATAATAATTAAGATACACAGGGATCAGCATATAGAGGGCGATATAATATTGAGTACGTTTTCTTAGATATTGTATTGGAATCAACACAACCGTGCAAAATTACTAAATAAATGCCCAGCGATTTTTGTATGACGTCACTAGGCACACATAATCATACAAATATATGACAAATGAACTTGTTCGAATTTTAAACATTCCATTTCAAATTACGCGCTAGCTTCAGAGAACTCTTCCATTTCGTCTTGAGTTACGAGGAATAAAATGTGATCGACGTTAGGATGAGTAATCCATGGTGAAACCACGGCGATACTCGAGGCATTTTACAGTAATAAAAATAATGAAACATTTTTACTTATTCCATATTAAATTAATTAGATCAGCACCGGTTTCGCTCATATCGAGCATTATCAGCTGATGTGCAACATCAGTTGATAATTTTGTTTGTCAGTAACGCCCAGAACGCGCACACTATCTATCTATAGGGCATTGAGCGAATGTTTTAAGGTGGCACGGCCTCGTGGAATTTATATTGTTGTTTTTTGAGAGAACTGCTCGTTACCCAGTTGCCTTAGCGATCAGGTGGGGCCTGGTTCAATTCCCGGCAAGGTCAGATTTTTTCAATCAAAAAAAGAGATCTTGGACATGGGTGTGTGTCATTTTCGGTGAGTTGTCCTCGACCGGGTCAAAAAAAATATCATCAAGCTTATCTTGTATGTCTAACATTAAACTTTACCTCGATTATCCGGAATAATTGGGGATGAAGAGGAGTCTGAATAAGGACAAATCCGGATAATCGAAAAAATCAAAATTGACAGGAAAAGACAAGTATATTCAGTATAAATCATTTTTATTTCTTTAGATTAATACAAACTACGACACGTATTCTTTTTGTTGACATATCGGTAATATTTAAATCGTGATCAATTTTTCAAGAAACAAACGTTCAATGCGTATGGAATTTGGACGATAACTGACCCATATTTTACACAGGACTTATTGTAAGAATAAATGCAACGATCAAAATATTAAGATTGCATTCCATCACGTACGTTAACAGTGGACGCAATTCGCCACGTGCATATCAGCAAATTTGTGTATATTTTTTTTTATTTTGACCAATCCGGATAATCGAAAATCCGGATAATCGAGGATCTACTGTATATATTTTTTTGACTTTAAGGCACTAAATAAATTGGTAATTTGAATAAACTAGATAGTTGACCGCCCCTTACTTGGACCAGATCCGTAGAGCTTTAACGGGCAAGTAAGAAGTGAGTAACACAGCAGTCAGTTCTTATCTTTGCCTTCCGATCGACAAAGAAAGCATTCTCCCCTCGACTACTCGACGGCAACTTTCAATTTGCTGTGATATCGAATGTTATTCACAGTACAATATAATTATTTGACATACCCTTTCAAAGCTTTCAAGATAAGAGATCGATATATTTCACGGGTTCCCAAACTTTTTTGAATGGCGACGAACTCTGTATCCAATTGTTTATAAGCAGGGCTGTGAAGTCGGAGTCGTGGAGTCGCAGTTTTTTGGCAGTTGTAAAAAACTTTCGAAAAATCTTAACTTTTCATTTTTGCATATAACATGTAAAATATATAGGCAGGATTGGTTGGTTGATATTTAATTAATACACGTAAATAGGAAAGATAAGAAAAAACAAAATTGAACTTTTTTTGGTCAGAGTCGTGTTTTTTGTCAATGTTGGAGTCGAAGTCGGAGTTTGATTCGTGTTTTTTTTAAGGACTCCACAGCCTTGGGATTAGTGATCGATATATTCCACGGTTTCCCAATCTTTTTTGAATGGCGACGAACTATGGTACGAATCGTTTAAAAGAGATTAAATATCACTCATAAGATGTCAACAGTCGACTTGGTGGAATGACATTATATCGAAAAATAATAATACATTTTTCGTACTTATTCCACAGTAAATTTTATTTAGATCGGACCGGTTTCGCTCATCGCGAGCATTTTCAACTGCTAAACAATACAACAATACTAAAAAGTTATTTATCCAAAGACTAAACAAGACCAATTCGTGGTGTAACAATCAATCGGTCGTCGAAATATGCAAATAATTTAATGAAATTACAAAAAAATATGTATCAGTCCTGATCCAAATAAATTTAATTTATTTTATAGAACTATTTACTAAAAACATTTCACATCCCTCTGCTTTCGAACATTCAACATTCGTATACATTTTTAGGAATCATTTACGTGCGAAAGTCGAGGGCCGTCTGTACACCATTTTATTTAATTTTTTAGTTCTGGTGTGCCGCAGAAGAGAAGAGGTTGCAGAGCACTGGTTTAATATGCGTTTTTTTAGTAGGTATTTATAAGAAAAAAACCGGAAATTGTTCAAGCGAAAATATCTTCAACAGTCTCACAAGAAAAAGGGTATAATTATTCAAGAACAAATAGGAAATATTTCCCGGATTAATTACATGTATGATATTATCTTTTTTATGTTGGGAGCCACTGTTATGGATTACAGTATGCAATAAAATTTAATGTAGGCCGTATGCTTCCTTATAATCATTACAGATTATCTATGGAACGTTTTTTTTTTTGAATTTCGAAACTGTACATTTTATTGAGATGCAGCATTACATTTCCTTTGTTTTGTAAAGCGCCCGGGGCCAATCATTATTTAGCCGATTGGCATTTGTTCTGACATTCAAATTGAGATGAAAAATAACAATCCATTTAATTATTGAAGGTCAAATTTCGCCATTAAAATCACAGGATCTTGAATAATTACGTTTAGTCATCTTAAAATCATATTAATTTAAGTTTTAACTGTCAGTGTTCTACCAAAATAACGCCTACTGATTTGATAGACGATAATTAAGTACAGTGATTATGTTTTGACCATGCTCAAGCCATAATTGTAAAATATATACTATTACTAAGATTACAATACAAGATCGCTTTCACTGATTATTGGCAAGACGATGTGATGAAACACAATTTATACAAACATTTTTACATTTAATTAAAACATAAAATTACGTACATATAACACTTTCGTTTTCAATTTGTCTGTAAGAAAGAAGTAGTTAGCTTGGTGTTGATTCTTTCAAATGGGAAAATTATACTAAATAGGTTAATGTTATTTTTTAATTGTTACAAATTGGTGTAACTTTATAACCTTGGAAAAGATGAGTTAAAATCATAAATGCTGTAAAATTATTCCAACGGATAACGGCCAGGACCGATTTCGCTCATCGCAAGCATACAAATAGCTCTAGGTTGATGTATTTTCGTATTGATGCTTGACATTGATACCTATAACTAATGTGAACAATGGCGTAGCAAAAATGGCGTAATTGTGGAACACAACATATCTTATGTGACAACACACGACCAAGGAGATGTCTTCCGAGCAAGTTATTGGCTTTTTTATTTTGCGAAATAAATCATATGTCCCTTTTAGGGTGTTCACTGTCAATACTTGGTGGAAATGCATTAAAATAAAAATACATTTTCAGTACTTTTTCCACATAAAATTTATTTGATCAGGTCCGATTTCGCTCATGGCGAGCATTGTCAACTGGTAAAGAATACAATAAAACAGTGATATTTATACAAAAGTTGTAAGAAAAACAAGGTATGAGAAACAATTGTTTACCACAAACAAACAAACGTGTAATAATTATCTATATTTATATAAGATACAGTGTTTGAAATGGTCATTTATGTTTCTACGTCAGAAGACATCGAATGCATTTTCAATTGCAGATTGTCATTACGTTCAACAGAAAAATTAAGATCATATTTTGAAATCGTTACGGACAGTATTTCTAAAATATTTGTTTTAAGCGTGCAGAACAAATAAAACAATGAAGACGTTTAGAAATACGGAAACAGAATACGCATCAGAGCAAAATGGAGTCATCACGAAGTATTTCCAAAGCAAAGGATTAAAAGCCCATAGCGATTGACACATATTTTTAAAACCGAAATGAATTTTCACGAATTCGACATAAAGATTACGATTTGTGAGTTTTATAATTGCCGTTCTCCATTATATCTGTAGTAAAATAAGTATTGCATCTCAGTTGACGTGGTTGCCAATAATTGGGGTCATTGGGTCTAATGATGGGAGGGTTTATGATTTATGAGCAGAAACGTATCTTGTAATAGTGCATGGGTGCACTGATCTCCCACATATATTCAAGCAGCAAGCAATTTTAAAATAAAAAGTGTGTGTTTCAGGAAGCGATATAAGTGCTGTGGCAGACGCCAAAATTATATCGAATTCAGCCGATGATGCTAGGGGGAGCATATTCTGTAATGTCCCAACGTGACTTGAAACAGTATGCAGAAAAAATGACTTTGTATTGTCACGTCAGTATTTGACACAAATCACGCAGCATTTGGAAACTGAAGTTTTTTCAACCTCCCTAGAAAATAGGTATTGCCGAATTACACGACCGTTGCCGAATAATGCCAGGATGGAAGAAGACACCTTTGGCATAATGTATTAGTTAGACACGTTTAGTAAGGGTTTAGGACTTTCCAAAGGCACGTCTTTAGGGAAAGCGTTAAAATTAAAATAAAATTTGGATAAAACTAATGACTATAGTTGAAAGTAAGCGTTGCTTGTCCACTTTAAAAAATATAGAATCATTTTACTAAATTTCCTTGAGATGTTAAGTGTATAGAAGCACTTGGTATCGCCAATGTCGGACTTGAAATGTGTTTTTAAAATCCAAGAATCGGAGGATAATTTTTTTGCATAAATAAGCTTTTTTATTCACTCCCTAATATTCTAGCTATCGCCCGCCACTGCAAAAAAAAAACAATGCTACAAATAAAGGATTCAGCTTTAACAATGAGCGAGGAAATGTAAATGAGAAGCGTTGTGTTTTTTGCCCATCGTTATTATCTCGATCTTTAGGCATGGTAGTTTGAGAGCCATTGTAAGCATTAAAACAACCTCATTACAACGTTTATAATGACACGGGCTAGTGCGGAAACTATCAGCAGTGATTATAAATCTTGATGTGAAGCATAATCACTCGGGTAAAAAAAAAGATCACTCTTTTTTACCCGTTTCTTGGCACTTTTAAAAATTAAAAAAAAACGGATTTTTAGGGTGGGTTTGTATGGGTTGATTAGAGACCGACTTCTTTCACAGTGCACTCGAAAGTGCGGCAGCTATTTAAACTAAATAAACGTTCCCCCCTCTGACATAAGAATAAGAACCGCACTTACATCACATGCTCAGTCTGTATCAAAGTGTTGAACCTTCATCATCCCTAAACCTTTACGCTCTCAAGTTTTGTGAAGAAGAAAAGAGCATGAGTTGCAAAATTGACAGCTAAGAATAACGGCATGACTAGCGTCTAAAAAATCCCTACTTGTAGAGGAAAAAATATTACGTTTTTTTTTACGCACAATTTATGAAACGGCGTATGTATGCATGTATGTCTGTAATTCCCTTTTGCATTGTTGTTGCAAGTTGCCATAAAAACAAATATGAAAGAAAATATGTTTGAATTTTTATCGGCGAAGACATTTAGTCAAAATGTAATAAATTAGTCTTCTACCAACTTTTTCCCGGCTTTTATTAATATAATAATGTTTATTATTTACGTGAAGGTATTATTTGACATTTCTTTGACAGAAAATTAGATTTTTTCCTTGAATTTGGACATTTTAATGGGCGAGAATGGGGCTGTCATGAAATTAAATAAAGTTTGTGATTTTATTTTAACTATATTTTGGATGTTAGATTTTGTGATATAATTATGTCGAATGATATAACATTAAATAATTATCGGTCGCTTAGTCCGAGCTACGCCGGGTAGCAATACTAGTAATATATAAAAATGACCGGTAATTTAACTAGCTTTTTTGAAACAAAAATTTGCATTAGATTCTTTAGCAAAATGTGTGTATTTTTTTGTTTTTTTGAAGATGTTAGAGTTAAAACTATTCAAAAAAAAATACTGGAGTCAAGAAAATATCCCTCATAGAATATTTTTTATTTTCACGATTTAAATAAATAGATACACGAACATCTACACTACCGAAGGTTAACAATGGTATATTTTCAAATGCGCTATGAAAAAATCAAAAAAAAAATGAAACGTATTTACTTCTTACTTTCGACACTTCAACTCCTAGAACTACAATGTTTAGTCTTGCTCTAAATTGTATACGTAACGCTAAATGTCGATCCTGCTCGGCATCCTTAAACTAGGTAGGAAATTCATGTTTTATTAATTTTAAATTATCCTTATTGAAAAAACCGTATATATTGCATTGTGTGCCTTATAGTTAGAGTTTGTAACATGTCATAATGTGGTATATTTTTCAGAATTTCGTTTTACCATACCTACTAATAAATACGCAAGCCCTGTGATATCAACCAATTTCTCAAATCTATTGAGGAGTTGCTGGAAGGAAAACATATATAAATATTGAGGAGTGCAAGAGGCTACATGTTTAAAACTTTAGAAAATGAGGGAATTTTGAATTTTAGAACTCTGGCAATCTTTTCTTTTGTGGGGGTCGGTCATCAAGGACATCCTCACAGCGCCACACTGCCAAGTGCACAAGTATCGTGGTCAAATCATACTTGATAGCGTATTTATTAGTCTGGTATCCGTCTCAACGGGTTGACGTAGATACGGAAACTGTTGACGATAACAGCCTGCGTCTATAGATAGACTACACTTGAATCGAGCGATTATGATGTGGTGAACGTATCGTGTCACTCAACGACAGCTCCGTTTGTTAAACACTCCGGTTAATTAATTAACCACATGACAAAACACGATCGGCGTGCAAATGGCAGCGGAAAGATTAAATACACACATCTTTCATAAAACGATATCACATTGTAAATTGCCGAGAAAATTTCTGCGCCGGCGCAGAGCGGTAAAAATGGAAAACGGGAAATCAACCAGACGTATTGTAGAATGGCATTGTAAAACATTGCATTCGTGCACTTGGAATTATTAAAATGATCATTTCGACTGAAGATGCTTTATGGAAATCAAAATATAATTTGAATCGTTTAAATTGTGTACTTTTCGTAAACGATCCGGATTTTGTCTTTCGGCACCTTCAGGCATTTCAAGTGACAGTCATACAATTGAGCATTTCGATTGAAAGCGCTTAATGGAATATCAATATATAATTTTATTCGATTGAAGTTTGTCGCTAACAGCACGGACGACAGTCGGTTCAGTTGTCAGTTCGAATTCATTCGTGCACTTGAAATGCCTCAAGATGCCCAAAGGTGACACCGCTGCGAGTTTTGTCGCTAGCGTCAGACGTTTATAACAAGCATTAATGAGGCCGTGATTTTTCCATTTTGTCTACTCCCAACGCGGAGCGTTTGAACTTCCTTCGGAGCATATCAGTCGTAGTAATTTTACGGGAATCACTTTTGATTATTCTTAAATAAAAACCATTGCCGCTCCCAATGTGTAGCATAACGACTCACAATGGAGCATATCTTATCATGTTTTTTCGAGAATTGCTTGTAAGCCATTTGCTCAACCAATATATTTCAGACGTCCGTGCCGATAATGAAATCTTTAATAAGGAACCATCCGTAATGAGTTTTGCCAAAACTGAAGCCAACGACGTTAACAGCTCCACCACGGACCCGACTAGACTAAATAGCAGAGCTGTAGAGTCGTTAAAAAAAATTACAACTCCCACTCCAGCATTTACCAAAAAAACGACTCCGATTTCGACTAAAAAAAGTTAATTTCGTCACAATTTTTTAAATATCTTTCTTATTTATGTGTATTCCAATTATATTCAATTAATCTGGGCAATAGCCAAATTTGACATATTATATGCAAAAATAAAAAGTTCAAACTTTTCAAAATTTCCGACTCCGAGTTCGACTCCGGCCAAAGAGCCGCGACGACTCAGATTCCGGTCAAAAAAACCCGACTACACGACACCGACTCCACAGTCCTCTTAATTGTAAACATTAATTACTGGATCAAGTGCCACGTAAGCCAAACCACTACTTTTTTAATACATACGGTAGAAACTGAATGAGTCAAAAGTGTCAATAGGCATGGTTTTAAAAACCACTCTACGATGCATAGCAATAAATGCGATTAAAAAAATAATTATCTTAATATTGTAAACTAACGATATCTTTATAATTTTAATTACATGACGGAATTGAGTGAAATGTTGTAATATCATTAAATGGGTCTATAGGTCAAATGATACAAATTATGTGGCAATTAAAATGATCGGAAGACACTTGCATTTCACATGTAGGAGTGGCGTTGCAATCGGGTCCAGGCGTTGCGCCACCGCACATAAGGTCAAATGAATAACCACAAAAATTATTATGAAAAAATAATACATTTATCCTCATTCTCACGAAGCAAACATTCATCGTAACATCTTTTTAGGATTTCTTTAAGAACCGTTATATATTATAGATGATTTCGTTTCAGTCGGGAATGCATGCAAATTGATGCATTTACAAAATTCGAAGCGACGAGCAAATCGTTACTTTACTTAGAAAATTTTGTAATTGAAATTTTTGCCTAAAATGACCTTTTAGTCGGAAAAGCTTGCATTTACCGCATTCTATCATATAGCATAATTCCAGAGTTGCACTGCATCTGAACAATTTATTTGACAAAGTTCTAAGATTGTCATCATTATTTCCATTATTAGATCTTCAAGATCATTATTTCTCAGCAAGAGTTGTCAAGAAATATGCTGAAAATAAGTAATTTTAAACATTTTTACTTGCTCATTGTTACAAGTGCAAGGTCATATCTCAAAACAGTGTCAGGAGCAGTTAGAACCTTTTCAAAGTAAGGTGTCGAAATGGCGCCAGAATTATAAAAATACTCGGTCGAAGATATCCTATGACGAGCTGGGAGTGCATATTCTGCAATGTTCCAAGCAGAGTTGAATCCGTAGGCAGAAATAAGAGTTTGTGACGCCAGTATTTACCACGCCAAACGCAAATTTTCGCACACTACATTTCTATTGATGTGATCATTCGGGGTGCTGATCTCACATTAGAAAAGATTGCCGACTGATGACTTGCGTTGCCGAATGCATGTATAAACTTTCACTTACTATTTTGTCGCTTATATATTTTGACGTTTTGTAAGGGTCTAGTCCACGGGTACAGTCAACTAAAAAAAGTATTCACTTTAATTCATTTTCGTTGTTTTTTGAAGTACATACCTTATTAAAAATGCTTTTTTGAATTGCGTTGGCTTTTATTAAAAGGAGTCGCCACCCTAAAAAGGTTGGGAACCTATGCATAACGCAATGCATACTAAAGAATTGATGCATTTTTTGAGCGGAAATAAATTTATATTCAGGTGCAAAAGTTGGCTGTCCCACCACCTTCTGTTATGTGTATGCAGTATTGTATGAACCGAAAAAGAATTGTTTTTTGTGTATGTTTTTTTGTCTGTTCTACTGTATTCCATAAGTCCTTCACTGATATTAACGATTTCATTAAAATATCAGTTTTCGGGTTAAAAATTTCTAATTCTAGTTGTTGTGCCTTTTTTTGACAAAAATCTGCAATACTTGAAGCTATTTATACTGTATCTATTTGGCAAGTAAAGGGATTGACAATAATGGAGACCGTTAGCTTGATAATCGTAAACTGTATAAATCTCTTTTCAAACTTTTTTTACGAACTTGAATGTGTTTCACAAATAATTCACTGTTACCTACCATTTCTTACATGTTTCGGAAATGCACGAGAGACTTTACCTGTCGATGTGATATCCACAAAACTAAATTTGCAAGTTGAATTTTTTTTTCTTAAAAAGATGAGTCGGGTCAATGTTGGCGGTGGTATAGAAATCGGTCTACGGGCGCCATGGCTCCCGCGGGCACAGGGTTGGAGATCCCTGACGCAATACAATGGGCTCTCGTTTAGGCGCCAACTAAACCGTGATACGCGGCATAATTGCGACGATACAAAAAGCTTTTTGCACATTTTAAACATATTATATATCGATTTGAAAAATATTCTCAGCACAGTTTTTTTTCACAAAACTTTCACTACGTGTTAATGAGATTTTTTGTGTGTGTGGAATAATTCATTGGATAAATCGTCAACGCTTTAGTCTTAAAACCATACTGAAACATTTTTTTTTAATATGTCCGTATGTCGAAGAGCTAAGTCAGTATACACCTGTTGAATAACTGTTACTTGTTTCTGACAAGAGTTGTCAATCCCAGTATCCTGTTGAACTTGATGAGTCTCGGGATTAGTAAACATAATCCCAAAATTTTCGGGATCGCTTTATTATCAAGCACTAACGAATTGTTACTAAAAAAATGGTAATATATCGTGTCATCTTATGGTAGTGAATTTCCTTTAGTGATCCCCCATTTAAGCACAACAAAAATGCGAAATTTTAAAAAGGTGCTCCTTTTAGATGCCATTTATATAACCAGAAATATTTTTAATCAGATCGCATTCGAAATTTAATCAATATGAAATATATCGATCATTAAAAAATATCCCAAATCTATGGACCAGTCTCGAGATTCCGGGATTCTTTTAATTACAATCCCGGGATCTAAATTTTGGTGCGGGATTGGAAGCCCTAGTTCTGACCGAGTACAGCCGAGAGTCCCAGACTTTCCGCATTAAATTTAAGGACACTCCAGTTTTCTGGAAGAATGTTTTGATGTCAATAGGGTCCAATGAATTGGATTAGTAATTGCATGGGTAAATTAGATTTTTAAGTATTTTAAATGTGATATCGTTAACATATCATGGAAATGCCTACTAATTTATGAGGTGGATTTTATCCGACGTATTATTAAAGAATTGGTTTCAATTTATAATCTATATAAATTACTTTAAAAGATATAACATGGATAAATTAGGAAGATTAAGTTGATCATTTAATGTGTCCAACTAAATGTATTTCCAGGTAAAACAATCTATAATCACCCGTGTTGTGATTTTTAAACAAAGAATGGTTGACAAAATTTGAAATATCTTTATTCAATGTAAAAGCGGCTAGATGTTCAGTTACTCTGATATTCAGTTTGCGTGTGTTTTTCCCCACGTAAAAGTGCTGGCAGTCTCTGCATTGTAAACTATAAATACCAAATGTATTCGTAAAATACTTACGGTTCAAATTTGATATTGTAATTTCATCAAGCGCCATCAGTCAGAATCCTCAATTTCGTAGTCAACAATTCTATACAACACCCGCTGCTTTAAAGCGGTTTTATAAAGCGTGTGCTGCAGACTTCAGGCAAATTATGTGTTCCGTTAATATGTAAAATTTTACATTAACATGTGCATTCGAAGAATATTTATCAGTAAATTTACGTCTTTTCACTTCTGATAAATTAAGTCATAAAAAATCACTACCTCGGTCCTGTAGGAGGGTTGACTGTATTATACCCCTCATTTTGATTTGATGCTTTTATTTTAGTTTTTATTAAGCAAGATTTGGGGAAAAGAAACGAGATTTTTATATGCTTGAAAAGTTACACTTGTGAAGATAAAAAAATAAAATAAAATTGCATACCAGTTAATGATTTAAAAGAAATAATAATTACTTAATTTAGTAACAACGATTATCTAATTTTAACCGACCTTGCTTGTATTCCAAGCATACACACAAAGTAAACAAATATACATTTATAAAAATAAAAAAAATACACAAAAGGTAAACTTGTTGTATGACTAGGGTTGCCACACTTGTATTTTTATATTACGTATGTTCGAAAAGCGAATAATGCGATTCAAATAAAACGGTGTACATCACAGGTTCACAAAGTGTTCCATATGAACCCCCAAGAGTTTATATAGACTTGCAGGGAGCCCATGTCAGGAAAAAAGATGAAGGTCCACGGATTTTTGGTAGCTTTTCTGCATTCATATGCCAGTGTTTCTCAAACTTTCGACATTTGCGTACCCTTTTAAATATAAATAAAGTTAATTTTTCCCTTTGTAGTGCACCATCAAAATAATGCGGTTGAAGCGCGTAGTCCCACTAAATTCTTTTCGTCCCTCAGGGTATATACGTACCACACTTTGGGAAACACCGGCGGAGACCAATATTAAAATTATATTAAAATGTTTCATGGAGATACAAATTAACAAAAATAAGAACACATGTTGAGTACCTATTCCACATTTAATTTATTGAGAACAAGATCGGTTTCGCTCATCAAGAGCATTGTCAACTGATAAAAAATACAAAAATACCTTCAAAACTTTTAAATCTTGCTTAGCTTTTGTATAAATAACAGTGTATTTCTTGACAGTTGACAATGAACGAAACCGGTCCTGATCTCAACAAATGCGTAATGAGAACTCAAAGTGTGTTATTATTTTTATTCCACCAAATATTGACAGTGAACACTCCAAATTGTGAGATACAATTCGATAAATAAGTATGTATTTTGAAAAATACTCGTGTAATACTCGAAATTTATAAATGAAGAGTTTTTTCTTCTTCGGAAATTATAAAAACAAAACATAGAATCAATTAAAAATTTGAGACGTTTAATTCTCTATTATTTTTGAAATATATTTTTTATAAACTGAAATAAATGGTTGAATGAAATCTATAAGTTTATTTATTTTAATTACACAAATTTGAATTAATAGTATATATTTTGGTACATCTGAAACTACTCGAGTAATTTCAAATTTAACTAATCGATACTTGAGTAGTTGAGATATCGAGTAATTGGAGTCTCTAGTGGTGACATAATATTCGGAGACCTTCGTAAGGCGTGCAGCGAAAGTGCGGTGTGACCGATCGCCGTCAAAACTACCGGAAAAGTGGTAAAAATGCTGGCGTTTTTTTAATGTAATATACATAGCCAAGGCTGACAATATAGGATACGTGTTTTATTTATTAAATATTAAATTCGCAATGATATGACATTAATTTCAAGTACATATAAAGTTTTTCAGTATTCTTCAAATCGACTTGAAAGTTAAAATCAACCATTTACATTGGTTTTTGGTTTTTCAAGCCACTGTCAATGTAAAATGTACGATTAATTGGATATTTCAAAGCTGTTTTGTCAGAAAATGACTAAAAATATAAGAATAAATCACAAATAAATAGTCTCCTGTGACAAAACTTTAAATTAAATTAGTAATTGAAGATGTAATCATTGTTGTTAAGAGCAGTGTTCTTCAAACTGTGTTCCGCAAAAACTTACATGTTTCGAAAATTGTGATCCAAAAAAGCAGCAACAGATGTATGTAACATTGACTAGACGTTTCAAGTGTCTCTTTTGAATTTACTATCCGAAACACACATGTATAGTTGACTCAAGTATTGACTTGAAAGGGGTTCTGTTCCACTACCTTCGACGAAGTCAGAATTTCAACTTTATTAAACATTCCAATTTGGATATTATTGGGGTCATCCGATGCCAAATAATTTCCACTTTTTTTCGCGTTTCGACATTTTCTTGCGACAATGCATAATTTCGTCAGATACTTACGCGACAAGGTCTGGCTTAATACTGTTGAAGCTTTCAAATCTCGTTTGTTTTTCGAAATATAGTTATTGAAATATGTAAATTGGTGAAGTTTCCGAGGACATATCCACAAATGAATGGAATTTAGAAGGGTGCGAGTATTTGGTTGACGCTGGTCCGCGAAATATGTTTACCAGGGATGTAGAGTCGGAAATGTCGCGGTATTTTGACAAGAGTCGTAGCCGAAGTCGTGAAAAACTTTTGAAATGTTTGAACTTTTTATTTACATATAATAGGTACAATTTGGCTATTGTCTGGATTGGTTGGTTGATATTTAATGTAATACACATAAAAAGGAAAGGTAGAAAAAAAAACGTGACAAAATTCAATTTTTTGAGTCGCAGTCGTGATTTTTGTCAGTTTTGGAGCCGTGTTTTGATCAATGCTTGAGTCGAAGTAGGCGTTGTGTATCTAAAGACTCCAGATCCCTGATTTTCCAATTCTCCCCGGTACTTTGATGTTAAATGGTTGAAGAACACTGAGAATTTAATTTGATGAACATAAGTTTACAACCCATCGTTGAACAATAAACCTTTTAAAATAATGACCATTTCGAAATTGTATTCATGCATTGCAAAGAAAGCTTGTTGACATTTCAACGTTTAAACACATCAAACAAAATCAATAAGAAACATAAAAAGATTGCATAAGCCCGTCAGTCAACTGTGCGTTATTCGACAAATATTTACGATTCGTCCTTAATGTTAAAGATTAACAAATCCAAGCATAATGTAAATAAAATTGCTAACAGCTAACTCTCCATTGAATTAACTATTATTGCAAAGCTATTTGGTGGAACGAAACATGTTTGCACCTGACAATATGGAACCGAGTAAACAATATTGAATATTAAATTATTGATTGTGAAGAATAAAATTGCAATGAATTATGATTATATTTTACCGATAAAATCATTGAGAAATAAACACCTTACTGTAAATATTTTCTTACTGCTCTTGACTAAGGTTTCCAATCCCGGGATCCCGAAGATTTTCAATACCTGATGAGCCCCGGGGTTAGAAAACATAATCCGGAATTTTTCGTGTACCTACACCTGTCATTTTTGGGGCACCAGATGCTCGTGGAAAATACACTATTCACTGCGTTATGCATTAATGACAGTATCGAATATAAAAAATCATTATATTTAAATAGATATAGAGAACGAAAAATATCAAGTGCTCATTTATGCTGATAATTTTATTTTTGTACATCAACGATACAAGCTGTTTACTATGCGACAGTTTAAGTACGTTCGGGTACTTGAAATGAATAAAGATGCCAAAAGTGGAAACCCGGGTCGTTGGCGACAAAACTTATGGAAAAGTACAAAATTCAAACGATTCAAATTTGATCAAGCACTTTCAGTGAAAAATCATTTTTATGTCTGTATTAGTGGTCCGCATTTTTTTTCCTTATTTTACCGGTCTGTAGATGTAAAAAGGTTAGGGAACACTGGTCCATATTAATTAATTATCGAAATTTTATGTAAATGAATGTCAATGAATTGAGTGGGTTTGTCTTAAATATATCATACATTATATTTCAATAAAATATTTTTGCCCTTCAACAATGGATAAACAACCGTAGTATAATTCAACACATCGTGAATTTTGGCTGGTTTATAAATTGTTAGGTAATTGTAATCCATTAAATAAAAAACTTATAAATATTGACGTCCGCAATGGATGTATTGAGTAATAATTAGGGCTTGCAATTTACCGTCCAATTCCAATAACCGGTAAACGGTAAATAATTTCACCCATTACCGGTTTACCGGTAAATGAAACACAATAGATGAAAATAAATAAAATTACTATACGTAGCTACTTTACTAAAAACATTATCCTAAAACGTAAAGAATTTATAATACGTTTCATGAAAATAACAATGTCATGAAATGTACTTATATGTTTGTCCTTTTTTTTAACTGAGATATGGGAATGGGAGATCAGATAATCTTTTATTTGCCACATAAAGCTTGGTTAAGTTAAATTACGACTGTAATATTTGGTTTACCTGTCTGTGAGAAGTTTATAAGCTTAACTATTAGTTTATCCATTAACTTATTGATGTATGTACATATGTAATTCCTACATTAGATGTATGCATGCATACTATGTATACAAACACCTACTAATATAAATTCTTAATTAAAATAAATTAAAATAAAATAATATAACAATTTATTGGTTTATAGAGTTTATGTTTATTTTTTTTGTTATAATGATTTTTCAGAATTAAAATATGCTTTCATGAAACAAATCATTCGTCTTTTAGACTTGACCTAAATTTTGTACATATTCGTTATAATACGCCTGCGTTTGTCATTAATTCGCGATAAAATCATTTCCGGCAAGAACCGGTAAATTTTACAATTTACCGGTAATTACCGCTGGTGTATTTTGGCCTATCTACCGGTAAACCGGTTAACCGGTAATGCAAGCCCTAGTAATTATTGATTATCTTTTCTTTTATAAACAGCCTTGTTATCGTCGACATTGAAACCTTGCATCTTAGTCAAAGGAGCAAACGCCTTGAACCTTTGAAGACATGCTCTTCACAATTTTAATTGTTAATAAAAAAAATAATTGTTGTAAGCTACAACATATATTTTTAATCAATCGATGTATACGCAAAGTACTTTGGAACGACTCGATAACTTACGCAATATATGTGTTACAGTGAAACTGTATTCTCAGTGAAAATGTATTCTTCTCCAAGCTGTCATTGAAATCAAATTTGACCGCCCTATCTTCAGCCCTATGTTTGTCTGTGTTTTATCTCTGGTTTATGAAAGGGACTACTTCCTGATGTTGTTTCATTGAAGCAAACCAAAATTTTAGGCCGGCAAATCATCGATTTGGGCCAATAATTTCAATGATCGTGACCAGTGAAATCATGTTGTCATAGAAATCTATTACTTGATACATTTTCACTGAGAATACAGTTTCACTGTAACATATGCATAGATTGACAATGAATGCATCTTATAATAAAATAATGTAATATTATTGCATGTATGAAACGGTTAACTGTCGATCTTTGACACAAAACGGATGATTATTAGTAGGCATTGTTACAAAGAGTGGTGCATTTCATTTGTATAGATAATGAAAATAAATGATTTGAATTTCACTATACATTTGTACAGTGAAATTGAAAGGCCGCAATAAAAAAGTGCCCGGTCCGTGGTGCAGGGGTCAACGTCGTTGGTTTCCGTGATAGACCGCCCGGGGTCGATTCCCTATACGAGCATTTTTTCCAGTAAATAAATCGAGGAAATTGGCGGGCGATAGAGAATCTTGGAGGCACCGTGTGGCAGCCATATGCTCCGAATAGGGAGCGGATATGGAGAAAAAAACCGATTCTGTTCGAAGGCAATGGGTGTTTTTGATGTTCAAAAAACCCCACCCATTTTTATTATAGCCAAAAGGCGGCGTGTAGCGAGAGCGATTAGCTAACCACTAGTTCCGTCCGAGTCTTTGTATCCTTTCAATCCCCACTCTCTTCGAAAAAGAGAGGTTGAGCAATTGAGTAAAAAGCAGTTCGCACAGAAAAAAGGCATGCTGAAATATGCTCCGTGATGTGGCCATATGCTCCTAGTTTGGAGCGGACCACATTACAAACTAATTAGATATTAATGGCTTGAATTATCATTAACTTGATAGAACTCCATTATAACAGAAATAAATAGAAATTTATTTTAGTTCTTCAAAATTTATAAGATATACATACATATAGTGGATAGCTATTTCGGTCCTATTTCTGACGACCTCGTCAGAACCATCTTGATTTTTTATGACAAATCCAGCGACGTTGGCCTCTCAGCCACGGACCAGAATATTTTATTAAGTATCACGCGCGTTTAAACACATAATAATTATATACTAAGGCGTTTCACAGTAACGACATAATTATACTTTGAAATCGAGCTGAGTTATTACAATAATATTCTGGCAAAGGCTTCGAATTGAATTGAGGAACCAATGGGCAGATTATCAAGTAACGTATACCGTATACGCAATAGTAATTTATGCCCAAGAGACATGTCGCGGAGAAAGTATGTATTCATCTAACATCATATTTACGTATTTATTTATTTACATTGACATATTGAGCAATGCATACGCAAATACACATTGAGTGAAAATAGGGTTGGCAAGCGTACAGTCAATTCGGGTAACTTTGGACACTTTTCAGGTGTTGTTTTGTGATATTTTTATTTTCAGTTATAGTAAGTTGCATTTTTTAGACTATTATGTGTTCTTACCACTTCCTTTATATAATTTTGAATTCAAATATTATGAAAATACAAGGAAAAATAACGTAAAACTGATTTTACAGGCGGTCCAATGCTAAATTTATAATTGAGTAACATTGGACACCACCACTTTCGATGAGCGAACTTAAGCTGAATCTTCCAGCTTGGTGACATTGAATTGAACTTTCATAAAAAAGGATAGTCTGTCAATGGAAAATATTTAAAAAAATTACAACTTTTTGCCCATTCCCTATCCGTAACTCCCGGCTTAAGCGAAGCCACCTGTTTCGAGAAAATAAAAAAGTCGTATTTTTTCATAGTTTTTTTGGTTTATTTCACAAAATATCATAAGATAAAAATAATTTGATAGGTGAATGTGGTTTTTTTTTTACCACGTATAAGACAAAAGATTCATCAATTGCAAGAATGATCACGATTACTAGTCAGCAGAAAAATAAATAAGCGGTACTCGCTTAAGTTTTGTCCAATGTTATATTGAAGTCCAAAGTTACCCGAATTGACTGTACAGGAATAATAAGGACAATCCCGGATATTATTCGAAGTTCTTTTTCGAAAAATAATCTAGACATCGGTAGACTTTTTAATGGCGTATTTATCACTTGACATGTGAGAGTCAACTCCCAATGCTTGGTGGAACTCATTGGCGTTTTCTACCATGAATAGTAATAAAAAAAACTCTTTACCTTCGAGCTTTACCGATGAGTTTACACGTGCAGTAGTATTAAGGGTCACTCTTACTTTATTACTCAAGAAACCTTTGCGATATTAAGTCTGACGATGCACCTGAAAGAGACGAAACACGTATCACGAATAGTTACACAATGCGTTGAATAATCTAAGTTACTTTAGTTTTAATATCAAAATGAACTTTCATTAAAGTTACCGCAGAATCCATCGAAAGTACATTTTTTTAATAAATTTGGGTGAATTTAGGAAACGCGTGTCTATTTGTTACCCAATAGTGAAATAAACAAAATTTTAAATTTTATTTTAGTATGAACCTTCACAGTCATCCCACATTCCATCGAAAGTACTCAAAGTATACCCTGAAACGTTATGATCTTTGCGCTTTGGGATGGCTGTATCCCGGGGATTCTTAACCGCGTGCCCGCGGGCGCATATGTGCCCGCGGAGTCATTTTCGTGCGCCCGGCAAAGAATTGAAAAATAAGTTTTGAAATTGCTAAAAATATAAGCTTATCTATGTTATTTTGAGAGTTGATGATATTTCTAATGTCTTTAAATATTACGCGAAAGACATTAGCATGCCTTCACAAAAGGCATCAGCAATAATAACTGATATTGCTCCAGCAATGGTCGGCTGCAATAATGGATTAAATTTCAATTGCAAGAGAGATGAATCTTTCACGTACTTTCTGAATTAGCATTGTATTGTTCATCAAGAAGCATTATGTGACAAAATATTTTCCTTTGGACATGTCATGAATGTCGTTCTGAAAATAATCAACAATATTTGAACAATTCTTTATCTCACAGAATATTAAAAGCCCTTGTAGAAAAACTGATAAACCTAACATGGTTTTGTCAATGTAAAATGCTCTTCGTGAAATGCAATGTCAAAGATTACATGAAATGGGTTTTTTTTTCTAGGATTTTTTTGTAATTGTAAATAAATACATAATCTTCCGATTTAAAATAAATAATTTAGTCACACAATATAATGAATGTAAAACATGTAAAGCTGTCAAGGGAACAATAGTAAAATTCATACATACATAATTATGTACTACATAAATCTAGTTTTTTAAAAATACGGCCTGCGCCCGTGACTCATCTCCAAAATCTCAAATGCGCCCGTCAAACGCAATAAGGTTAAGAACCCCTGCTGTATCCTATTATATATATATATTTTTAAAGTGACAACCCTGACTAGTCTCAATACAATATTATTCTTCCTTCAATTACATATGCGCTTGCTTAACTACTAAAAATCACTTGTCTTTAGAAAACTATCAAGAATGAAACAGTACTTGTTTGTATTCGAATCATGATGCTTAAAACTTGCACGGATAATATTTTACTGTAATTATTAAACTATTATGACAAGACCACTTTCGGGATGTTTTTTCTACAAAACAACAGTAAAGAGTATGTCTTATTCTTCGGATTTCAGAGTCGACGTCTAGTCGTAATTCGAGCACTTAAAATCAGATAATTCAGACTTATTATAGACTTATTAACAGCGATCATAGCCCTATCCTAATTATCCAAAGTGTATGGCCTGAGTGGCAGCGTTTTTTACAGCGTAGCGGACAATCACGTGCTACACAAACGCAGGTGGCCCCATTGGCGAAAAAAAAGGGTTGCGGCGGGGGTTCGTCAATTGCCTGAGCCAGTGAGGCCACTTGCATTTGAGCCGCACGTGTATTTCCGGCTCCACTTTAAAAGATGCTGCCACTCAAGCCGTACACTTACTATCTTCGAAAAATAAGGGTTGAGTAACAATAGAAAATGTTCATTTGAGATGAGCATTATCAGGAGTCCGTGTACTCCACATTTGGAGCGGACAAGGTTAATATATACACCGAAACCTTTTTTGTAGATTCGTTAAATCGCACAAAAAAGCTATGACTTTATATGGGAACATTATTAGCACTTGTCAAGGCCACATTGTAATAAGCAGGTGAAACAATGGATTTTTCACGTACATTTTGTGAACAAAGAGCTGTTAATTACATTTATATAGTCCCAAAAATATATTTAAGAAACTTTTAAGGTGTTCACTGTCAATACTTGGTGGTATGGCATTATAATAAAAATCACAAAACATTTTCAGTACTTATTCCACGTTGAAATTATTTGATCGGGACCCGTTTCGCTCATGGCGAGCATTATCGCATTATGTTCGTTGATAATGCTCGCCATGAGCGAAACCGGTCCAGATCAAATAATTTTAATGTGGAATAAGTACTACAAATGTTTTATTATATTTAATAAATAAAAAAACCGCATAACTTTGAAATCGCGCAAAAAGAGGTTTGAGTGTATTTGATATTTACCGGGTATTTCAACGCAGATGATGCAACTTTCTGTGTTCATTGCGTTTAGTTGAACAAATATTTTTCAGTGAATAATTAAAAAAAAAACAACACTCACGATTTGCATAATTATAAAACAATGTTTGACTTCAAAATGCTAAACAACGAGCCATAATAAGGCTTTTAATATTTACCCGTGATAACAAAACGTCTTTTAATAACAGTGACGAGATAATAGTTCTTTCGTGACAGTTTGCGTTAGTGATGAGTGTGTAGACTTGGCAAATAATCTGGAAATTTTTATTCCAGCGAGACAGTGCTTGAGAACCCGTGTCATTTTCGCTAAATATTTTTTTTTAGTTCATCGTTTACAAAATGTTGTACACACAATTTTAATTATATCTGACTACCTGAACTTCGCACCGCCTCAGAATCAATAGATGCTTTGTTAACTTATAAGCTAAATTAAATTCAGTTTTATATTAGGTTAAAATGAATACTCAAAATGAATTTAGTTCAATAATGTGCAAAAATCAAAATGAGATGTTGTAATCAGGGCTGTGGAGTCGGAGGTTTTTGGCCGGAGTCGGAGTCGTCGCGGCGTTTTGGCCGCAGTCGTACTCGGAGTCGGAAATTTTGAATAGTTTGAACATTTATTTTTGCATTTAATATGTCAAATTTGACTTTTGGCCGCATTGATATTTAATTGAATATACGTAAACAGGAAAATTAGGGAAAAAAAGTGACGATATTAACCTTTTTTCAGTCGGAGTCGGAGTCGTAGTTTTGGTAAATGCTGGAGTCGGAGTCGGACTTTTGTAGACCGACTCCACAGCCCTGGTTGTAATACTTATTCTATTCGGGACGGCGACAAAGCCAGAAAATCAAAGATCATCAAAATCGGTCGAGCCGTAAATATTATCAAAAAAGCCGTTACATACAAAATGTATGAGAACATGAATTTCCTTCATATTTTTTTTTGCCGTGATATTTTGGGATTTTTAAATAGTTATTCGGCTATTCGGGACGGTGACAAAGCCAGAAAATCAAATATCATCAACATCGATCCAGCCGTTATCGACAATAAGTGGTGTAACGAGCACGACTTTGTTTTATATATCTAATTACATGTTGCTAATTTAATTTATACTGTGTATAAATGAAAACTTGAAAAGGTAATCAAGGTAAAGTTAGGGCATGAAATGGTAAAATGAATTATTGTTGTGCTACGTGATTATTTCAATGAAAATAGTGTGAATATTTTTGGACCGTGTCCGCACCCAAATTGGAGCATATGGACTCCTCGCGGAGTTTAACTCAATTTATTGTATAAATCGGTAACACGTAAACTTTTCTATTACAACAGCCAATTCCCCTATAGCGTATGCGGCAGTTTTTTGTATATCAGTCCCTCCTATAGCGATTTTTCTAAAAGGAAACGCAACATTTTAACAAACGAAATATATAACAAAGTGATAACCGTCGGTTTATGTGGTCGAGTGGCAATAGATCAGGTGGGTTCAAGTCCCGGTAAGGTCAGATTTTTTCAATCGCAAAAGAGATCTTGGACATGTGTGTATGTCATTTTTGTTTTGTTCACGACTGATTCATAAAATTTCTCATCGTGTTTATCTAGTATGGCATTATAATTAATGAAAGAATGAATTAAATCATATGAAAATGTTTGATTTTATTCAATTCGTAAAACATTATTGAAAAAACTTTACTTCAATTTTTATGGGTGTCTAACCTCCTATAAGGAATTTTCTTATAGCGTACTCCCTATATTTACGCTAAAGGAGGGTTGGCTGTACTCAAATTTCCAAATGTTTAGTACATTATGTAATGCTACATCTCAAGTTTCAAGAGCACCGTGTTAATATGTATGCACGTTCTGGTTGTTTTGTTTTCAGTCAGTGCTCACGACTTACAAGATGTGGACTTGTAAACGATAACATAAATTATAAATATTTGTTCAATTATCAATCGAGTAGGATTTCGAAAACTAAATGTATAAAAACAGCTTTACAAATATTGAAAAAAAAAATATAACAGCGATATGTCTTTATTGACATGCGAGACACTCAGAAGTAACGGTAGTAATCTCGGAAAAGTTGAAAAAATAACTTGTAGAATGCAGAAATATTGAACAAATCACGTGGTAAAACAAAGTTTTATGTTTACACCTTACTTTGAAAAGCTTCTAACTGCTCTTGCGATATGAGCGTTTGATCGCTGACTTGCACTTTTCAATTGTTTTGCGAATGTCGCTCTTCCTAGCAACAATCGTGCCCAGAGTTGATGGTGACAGTCCCAGACGTTTTACTATATCAATTCGTTTTTCTCCTGGATTTTTTTCGACCTCTTGAATTATTTTCAGTTTCTCAGCGAGAGTTCTAGTTTTCTTGGTATTTTAAGTGGGAATTTACGAAAAATCAGTGTTACGACTGGCGCTGACCGACTTGTGTAAACACAGTGTGATTGGTGTATGTACACAGGACACAATGCTTAGTTAGTGAGACATCACCGAATACATGACGACCATAAAACGTAAACAATTGCACAGTTGCATATTTTTCTGCGAACCCATGGGATAGGGTCGAATGTGTTTCTAAGAAATATTCAACAAAACGGTAAATCGGAATAATATTTGGGACGGGACCATAATATTTTGACGTTAAATCGGGGCACATGGATTATGCGTGATTTTTTAACATTGCTCTTATGGGTGTTTCGCCGGCTTTTGATTATAGAAAATTAACGAACCATGTGGGAACGTAAGATCGGGGTTCCACTGTACCTATTTAAAGCATATTTTTTCTCAACACGAACCATTCTACTGAGAAATAATGATCTGAATGATGACAGTCTTTGAACTTTATGAAATAAATAAACAATTCCTAAAGAGGCATAATGGTGATCTATTGGAAACCATGTCCGTTTTCAACCTGTAGGATATGGACTCCTCGCGCAGTTTATATCAACATGATTTTTTTCAAGACAAAGATCAGGATTGGTTTAGCACAAATGATAAATATGCAACGACACATGAATATTTATAACAAATAAGCGATACAAACTTTTTACAACGCGTAAGTTCAAATTCATTCGTGGATTTCAAATGCATGAATATACCAAATGGCGAAAGTCGGGTCGTTAGCGACAAAGCTCATGGAAAAGTACAAAATACTAACGATTCAAAATCAGGAATCGCATTAAAAACATTAAAAACATAGTAGTAAAGTAAAAATAATACATGTTGAATTATTAAAACTATCAAACGTGTATGTCATAAATTTTGAAAGACGATATATTATGTTGTGATCATATTTCGTGTATCAGAAATGTCACGGACACAATAAGTCTTTTTTTTCTTAATTAATGTAGTACAAGTATTCTTATACGACAGATATGATGAATGCGTGTGCTATAAAATAAAAACATTTTTTTTTTGTTAAACTATGACATATACCGGTGTACATCGAATTAAACAATAAGTTATCTACATATAATGTGTACAGTTAAAATATGTTCGAGGGCAAGATTATTTTCACAGAATTGAAATCGGACACTCGGTGAACTAAAGGGTCTTTTTATAAGGACGCTTAGTTTTGAAATGTAAATAAAACAAGTTGTTTGTGAGATTTCAACTAAATTGTAATTTCATTTGTAAGTATATTTTACGGCATTAAATATGGAATACAGCATCAAATGTCTGCCAATATCCATTCATTATAAAATGGGCCATGTCGCTAAAGTTGACTTTTTTGACAAATTTGGGTAAACTTCCAACTGCTCCAGAACCCAATCAGGCGTTGTCTGCGGTCGTTTACCTGAAGTTCCTTGGTTAGTTGGATTTTATACGGGTGCAGACATAAGGCCCGATTCAAAATTCGCCAAGTTGAAGTCGCAGAAAAGCCAAGTTCTTGTGAACGACGAGAAATAAGCTGCCTTAGGTTTTCCTGTACACTTTCACACACAGCAGCAATGTTTTCACAAGATATTGTATTTTGATGACGTACAGGTAGGTGTTGGCCGATTATTTACCAAACTGGTTGACTCAAATTTGGCCACTAAACAATGAATAATCTACTCAGCATGACAAAGTAACATATTTTGAGCGTCCCTATTGAAATACCCTTTATTATACTTCCCATAATTTATTAGTGATTCTAAAGTCTAAACCAATACACCAAGTAAAACACTTTTTTGCAGGGCTGTTGAGTCGGAGTCGGAGTCGTCTCGGCGTTTTGGCCGGTGTCGGAAATTTTGAAAAGTTTGAACTTTTTATTTTAGCTTATAATATGTCAAATTTGGCTATTGGCCGGATTGGTATGGTTGATATTTAATTGAATACACATACATAGGAAAATTTGGTCAATGTTGGAGTCGGAGTCGTGGTTTTGGTAAATGCTGGAGTCTTTGTCGGAGTCGGACTTTTTTTTACCGACTCCACAGCCCTGCTTTTTTGTACTCATTTTATATATAAATCAGGAGTGGACAGTGTCAATCGCGATCGCGTAGCTATTCCAAGTCGCCCGCCTGTCTAGTTTACTGATGGACACATCTCTGAATAAATTTTGGCGTGGCGTAGCGTCGCTTGCTTCATAATCAAAGGTTGCCGCAATGGTAACGATAGTGCCGTTTGAGAAGTCGAAACGCAGCGTCATAACGTAAACAATTTCCACGTCGAAGCAAGCGCTGTTAAATTTCAAACTGTTTTGACTTTGACGGCATTTACGCTGCGCTTCGACTTCTCAGACGGCGCCATCGTTAAAGCCATTGCGGTACATTTGGTTCTGATGTCTCGCCACGCTACGGCAAAATTTACGCCTGTCACTGTGGCCTTAGCCTAAGATTACTCAACGGATTGCATGGCGTATTGCAGGTTAAACAATAATGAAGTCTGACGTCATCGAATCCCCCGCGTGTGTTTTCCTTGTACGTAGACATTGGAAAACACTTGAAGATATATTCTCGTCTTGGATTTACCGTGAACGAAAACATATTTAAATAAATATCACACATATTAGCACTTTTAGGGTTTCCACCAGAATTCCACATAAATAGAAAAGGTAGGAAAAATATGCGACGACATTAAACTTTTTTTAGTCTTAGATTTTTGTCAACGTTGGAGGTGGAGTCGGAGTCGTGTTTTTGGTAAATGCTGAAGTTGGTGTCATAATTTTGCTAACGACTCCACAGCCCTGGATTCCACTGTCAATTATTTTATAGCCATCAACTGCGGAGTTTATCTCGAGATATATTTTTGTCGTCGAGAACTGCGTGCTGCTCAGTGGCTCAACTTCTCTTTTTTGAAGCGAGTAGTGATTCAAACGATAGGACTGGGACTGGACTAGTGGTAAGCTAGTCGCTGTCGTCACGTCCCGCTTATAGGAAATAGTGAAGTACTGAAACTAGACTATATACTGAAATAGTGAAGTGTCTCACGGAAACCAATGACGTTGACCACGGACCCGAAGTTCACTTGGTGAAAATAGCGTTAAAATAAAATAGTAAAACGTTTTTTGTATTAATTTCACAATGAATAACGGTTTCATAAATATATATTGACACCGCCCTAAATGATAGGTCATCAGAACTCTCTCGAACGATCTATTTTCCACCTCCGTCTATGAGTTTAAGTCGATATCAGGAAATAAATTCATTCTAATAATACTCTATATTGAAATCTATAGCGATTCAATATAGAGTAATTTCAAATTTGTAAAAGAGACATTTATGCTGACGTTCCGGAATGGCATTGCGGACGTCTCGCTCTAAATGTCTAACTTTTCACGCCCTGAGTGCATGATATACAAGATATCTCATGCAAAGTTCGATGGACCATAAATAATGTGTTATCGGGCGGACTTTTGACGGTCTTTTTTTTGTAACGGTTTGGCTACCTAAACGAACCGCTTTTTTTTTCATTCATGAGTAAGAGAATGGAGAGCGTTGGTGCACGCGTTGAGTGTGCAGGTAAGCGACTTGAACCCAGATAGGCGAAATCAATTTAAAAGTCGTGGTTGAGGGGATTCTCCAGACGCAATTAAGTGAGGAAGCTTAGCCTACAAGCTCTAATCCTCTGCGCCATGAAGGATAAAGTCTAGTAAATTCCTGATATCGCCTTCGCAATTGCATGGGCAAAGTCGTTTGATATTTTATGTATTGTAGAACGTAACGTGTATTGTAAATCTATCTGTGTTAAATCCGTGTGTAAAGTCTGTGAAAATTCGTAACAATTAAATATAATAGGTGCTATTGTAGAACGTAACGCTTTGAGATCGTTTTTTTGTTTATAAGAGCACCATGTTTCTCCTAGTCCGTTCCCAAAATTCCTCCGGATAGGAGGCTCCTTCTTGATGTACGAGGGAGCCGAATCAAGGTTGTCTTAATAAATATATAATATGCATCAACACAGTTATTTAAAGAAAACTTAGCAAGACGAACCGTTAACTTCAGTGAAAAATGCTCGCGATGAGCGAATCCGGCCCTGATCTCAATAAATTAACTGTGGAATAAGTAAAAAAAGGTCACCCAATCATAATACATTTCATTATTATTCAGACGGTAAAATCCAGATACATTAGATAAACAAAAGATTTTTCCGATCAAATCATTAAAGCACAACGCGACCCGAGTACCAAAGCGTTGTACGTCTGAAGATGAAAAATTCCCGAATCGAGGTTTTCCCGAATAACGTTTGTTTTTCGGTATTCTGATGTGTATTTTTTCCTCATTGCTTCAGCCTATTTCCGATATAGTACTACGTATATAATATCCTTAACGGATTTTCACATAGATTAACATATGTTATTAATTTAGCATACTGATAAACGGACGATATCACGGTCAATAATAGCTTCTTGCGTATTCATTTCTCTACCACAATATCCGCAAATCTTGACGTATAAAATTGATATGTATCATATTAAATTCCGATTGCCGTCATTAACGCTAGTAAAAACTTTAAACGCACGTTTAGTTATTGTGTAGAGACGAAAGACGTGTCATTTATTTTTAAATAAATACATAGAATAACAAAGTAGTCAAATTTTATTTAGTTGCATCCACCTAAAGAAAGTCGTACAATATCATAGTAGCGTATTTTAAAAGAGTGTATAGTTAGTATGTGACAATGGCAGCTTAATTAAGGATTTCATCTGAGGGTGCTTGATGTAATTTCAATATCAAATTTGAATTGTTTCAATTTTGTACTTTTTTTTGTTGTCGCTTACGACCCGGGTTTCGCATTTCGGCATATTCCGGCATTTCAAGTGCACGGATGTACTTGAACTGACGCGCAGTAAACAGTTTGTATCGCTTTAATAATTAATGATAGTAAGTGTTTGAATTATTAATAAATGATAATTATTTAAAGGGGTATAACAATGGCGAAAGAATGGCGAATTGAAATGCCTGAAGATGCCAAACAATTCCAATTTGATGGTAACTTAGTTTTAACTATCGGCGTTTGTGATATTTACGAAAACTGGACGTGTAGGAATTTTTAGTAGGACTGGTGGTTTGACTTTGTCAGGAACACGGAGGTAAGACAGCTGACAAACCGCCCCATCATGACGTCCAAAATAAAAATGCGACGATGGATTTGGTTTAAACATGTGCTGCGGATGTCGCAATGAGCCATAGTCTTGCCTGTCTCTTCTGTCAGCCTGATGGATTCCGTCAGCAACCTTCTGGGAACCATCTATTGGATGTATTTAACAGGGTATGACATGAGAGGCAGCAAAGAGGTTCGCTCGTGAAAGAGAATCTTGGAGGCACCGTGTGGTGTCCATATGCTCCGAATGGGGAGCGGATATGGAAAAACGTTACAGGTCAATTTGACGCTGTTCATAGTACACATATCTCCAGCAGGAACTTGCTTTCAAGACAGTTACATAGCAGCTAAACGCGTCAGTCAACGGATATGTTATAAAGGGTCTTTTTTATAAGGATATGGTAAATAAAAATTATTTTAAATTTTTAATTTCGACTTTTTTGACAAATGGGTAAATCCAACTCCAGCAGGAACTTGATTTTTTCAAGACGAGTTAGTTGAAGTCGCAGAAATGCCAACACGCGTCACACACAGCAGCAATGTTTTCACCAGATATTGTATTTTTATGACGTACAGGTAGGTGTTGGCCGATTATTTACCTAACTGGTTCAAATTTGACACTAAACAATGAATCTACTCGGCAGGACAAAGTAACATATTTTGAGCGTCCCTATTGAAATACCCTTTATATTTATTTAATTGAATACAATTTCACTTGCAAAAAATACATAAACAAGCATTTAAATGAAATGTAGCTTTAATAAGTATTTGTTTCTTTTCATTCAAAACCGGTACAATCTCATAAACTGTATCATGTATTAATAAAATTAATGTTCATTTGAAAGCGTCGATTTGTTGTTCATTCATAGCGTAAAATAAAATTTATGTACATATTATATTATCATACAAACCGACCGTCCTCGATAAATTATATATAGAAACCAGTTTTGATTGTCAGGAACTCAGTTCGGTGTGATGAATAAATACTTAAAAACTGAAACATCATCGCGTAAAAAAGTTAATTCGGATATCTTGATGTTAAAATTGCGGACATTTCAATTGTAGATTTTTGCATATCATAACAACGCCAACTGCATTCGTGATTAGAATGTGTTCGGGTCTAGAACATTCTTCCGCTGTCATCTTGTATCTTTTTCTTCCAACGCCCATAAAAGTTTTCAAGAAAAAAGATCGCAGTTTGTACATCACTGTTTTAAAAAAATAATTTTGTATCGTCTTCTTTTTAATTATGGTTTGAATTTATTTCTGCAGCAATGGTATAACACAGCGATGCATAACCTGTGGCCCACGGGTAGCATGCGACGCTAAATTACATTTCATGCGATACAATATGAAAAATATCAATCAACATTTTTCATCAGTACTTTTCACAAACGATGAAAGAACAATAATAATAAAAAAATAATATACACTAAAAATAGCGATAATTTAATCTGACAATCAATAAGCTGGCCGTTTCTTCCAATAAGGTTTGCATCACTGGTCAGTATAACATAAGCACTCTCACAGAGGAAATTATTTAGAAGATAATTTAAGATGCATTCAGTGTCTGCGATGTAATACTTCTTCATGGGAATAAATTTATATTTAAAAAAACGTCAGTCAATAATAATTTTTGTAAAATACAATGGAAGGCTAATCGATGAAATTGAAAATAATTAAGAAATAGTCTATATATATATGTTACAGTGAAACTGTATTCTCGTGAAAATATATTCTTCTCCAAGCTGTCATTGAAATTAAATTTGACCGATGTTTGTCTGTGTTTTTCCTTGTTGATTTTGTTTCATTGAGGCAACCCAAAATTTTAAGGCCGGCAAATCATCGACTTGGGCCAATAATTTCCCTGATCATGTTGTCATACAAATCTATTACGTGATACATTTTCACTGAGAATACAGTTTCACTGTCACATATACACATATAGGTTTTCATACATGGTAATGAATGATCCATTTTATTACACTACACGTGCATAGAAAAATACTTAAAATGTCTTTCGATGGTTTCGGCGGTAAATTTGGTGAAACTTCTATGATGCTTTTGAAAGAAGCGAAACACGTGTCACTTCTGGTAACACAAAACATGGAATAAACAAATTTATATTTAATTTTATATAACTTCAAATACAACATATTAAATCAATGGTGGTTTAATTCAGAAATTAAATGTAAGAAAATAAGTTAATTTTTGTCGATTAAAATTGAAATTAGATTCAAATAAATATTGTTACAACGAAGAGGAATGGCTTCTCAATATTTTAAGATGCTCACCTATTGTCTAATCTTCAACTTCACGGATATTTTCAAAAGTACTGCCGTAGATAGGAAATTCCGCTTTGACGATCATAACAAAAATTTAACGATCACGACATTTAAAAATTGACAGCCGCTGATCTTAATATTCGCACACGATACTATCAAACCATAGAGAACTGTTTATACAAACTTCAAATCCAAATAAAGTGATCAAGGATTGTCGTTGAAAATAATTCACGTATTATTTATTTCGTTTTGAATTTCGAATTGAAAATTTGAATTGCATGTGAATAATACGCTGGAAGCAAACAAAAGACATGATTGAAATATTAATGGAGGCCGAGGAGGTTCCTGAATATAAACTGAGAATCGTTTTTAATGGCTGGCTCTAAATATGGACGATTTAGAGGTGGGGTTAACTAACCATAAAATGCAGCCACATTTACTGGGTGACTGATTGTTAATCTCTTTTTAAAATGAAAACTAACGGAGCAGTAGACAAATGATTTTGAAATGCCTTTCCAAAAATAAAGTGAGCATTATTTCAGGTTGTGTATTTGCCAGGGCTGTGGAGTCGGAGCTTTTTGGCTGGAGTCGTACTCGGAGTCAGAAATTTTGAAAAGTTTGAACTTTTTTTTTTGCATTTAATATGTTAAATTTGGCTTTTGGCCGCATTGATAGGGTTGATATTTAATTGAATACACATAAATACGAAAATTAGGGGAAAAAAGTAACGATATTAACCTTTTTTTAGTCGGAGTCGTGGTTTTGGTAAATTCTAGAGTCGGAGTCGGACTTTTTTTTACCGACTCCACAGCCCTGGTATATGCACTGCAATGTCGGTATTAGCACAACTGGGACCCCGGTTTTTTAAATTCAATATACATATAAACCTTTTTTATGCGGTAGATGCGTTCCGAAAATCGCACAAAAAGGTATATGACTTAATATTGGAACATAATACGCACGTATCAAGGTGAAAATGTAATAAACAGGTGAAACACTGGATTTTGCACGCATATTATGTGAACAACACGCTGTTAATCATGTGAAATCATATGTATGTTTATAAAGTTTCAAAAATATATTTAAAAAATAAAAAATTGCATTTAAAAAAACCGCATAACTTTGAAATGGCACAGAAGTAGGTTTGAGTGTACCAGAATTAACACAAATAATATTTCACGGTACAAGTAGTGTGCATCAAACAAGTATTGAATCGAAAAGGCTTTTTTTTGCATCCGACATTATTTGCACACAGTCAGTTCAAGTACATCCGTGAACTTGAAATGCCTGAAGATGCCGAAAAGCGAAAGCCGGGTCGTTAGCGACAAAACTCATGGGAAAGTACAAAATTCAAAAAAATCATATTTGATATTGAAATTCCATCATGCACCCTCAGAACCCTCAGTCGACCCTCAGTGGAAATCCTTATTTTACTTATTTATCTCTTATTATTATTTTTTCTTTAGCAATGTGAAAAAAGATAAAAACCCGGGTCGTCAAACAATTCAAAATTGATATTGAAATTTCATCAAGCACCTTCAGTCTAAATCATAAATTTTTAAACTAATACGTCAAAAACCGAATAAAAACGGTTCTAATGGACAAGCAATAAATTTAGTGTCAATTATTCAAGTGTAGGATTGAGTTGTGATGAGCTTACAGTATGATTCCGGTCCCAAGGTTCTCAATCGGTGAATCGCGAGACGTATGATAAGTATTGATAAACATGATTGGTACTGCGCCTCTTAAAGTAATAGGAGATTTGGTTTGGACGGCTTGAAAACGTAAGAAATACATTTTAAATGTGTCGGGGGTTCGCGACTGCAAAAGTTTGGGGAGCCCGTGATATTAAAGTTAAAACAAAACATTTAGCGCTTTGCCAGTATCATTTGTTTTGAACAATTATCGACCTTCACAAATCAGCATATCAATACAGTGAGGCTAATCAATATTGGCATGTTTATATGGAAAACGAGTCAGTGCTTCGTAATAAATTTGAACATGCTGTACCGATGAGCATACGACGGATTCGCACCGCTTGTAAATAAAAATAATATAGCTTGAAAGGAAAACGAACCGGCGACCTTCCTTACGAAGCGATATGAGCAACCTCTAGGCCACGCTCCCACACTTGTGTCACACAGCTATTAATAAGAATGGATCATTATTACCGCTGAAAAAGTACCGAGTATCACTGTAATATCAATCATCTATCTATCTATATATATAAAAATGAATGTCTGTGTGTATGTCCGCTATGGACTACTAAACCGCTCGACCGATCGATGTGAAACTTTACAAATTTATTGAGTACACTCCCGCAATGGTTTCTGGCTTACCAAACCCTCCCCCCAACCACCCTCCGCCCCCAATTTTTTTTTTTAACTTTACGAATTTTTCGAGTTCACTCATTTGAACGTTTCAGGCATACACTCCCATACGCCCCCCAAACCCCACCCCGCCAAACAACCCCCCCCCCCCCAAAAAATGATATCAATTTTTACAAATTTCTCGAGTACAATTCCGCGAAACTTTCTGGCGTACACCCCCTCCCCCAGCCTTATGATACCGATTTTTTACAAATTTCTCGAGTACACTTCCGCGAAACTTTCTGGCGTACACTCAAATTGACTCAAATTGAATTCAATATTTGTGTAATGTCTTTCCTTCAAATTTATTTTAGTTGCTGGCGTAACAACGCGCGCATGGTACAGCTACTTAAACATAAAAATGTATGTACGTGATGCATTTATTTATCTGTTTGGAAGTTTTTTGTTATCTTTCTGAAAAATGAAGTCTGTCTTCCGAGTTTCTTGCACATTGTTTGTACAAAGTGGTGAAGTGGGGCCAGGTCGGCGAACTGGCACCTGACAATGAGCCAGGGCGCCGCCCTGCCACCTTTTTGACTTGAAACTAAATTTTCAAGTACAATTCAAAAAGAACAGTTTTTTGAAAAAAAAAATTCGCAAAAAAAAATAGGGAAGAGATTAATGACCGACCTGGTACTTATCTCTTCACGCGGTATTTTGATTTTTAGAACCAATTTATCTCATTTTATGACAGTAAGATTTTACGCGATGTTTTTATACGCGCCACTTTCTGGACCAAATATATCGCGTAGAAAATGGCAAATATAATCAAATTATATTTGTGCTAGAGGTCTGTACAGACTTTGGTCCACAAATATAATAAAGATATACCAATCTGGTTATTCCGGATGTATACGCCATTATCGTAAATCTAAATTACGTACATATTATAATTCGTTGAGTAAAAATTAAATATTTTATATAATAATTTAAAATTTTAATTAATGTTAGCTAATGTTAAACGGATTCGGGTAAGATGTTCGAAAATGAAACTGAGGCATTCATTGGCCGGGCAGGATCGGAGTTTTTCGGGCTAATTTCTTAGAATCGGCAGGCTTTTCGGATAATTTCTATCGAACTGAAATACATTGCTATTTTTTTCACCGAATTATAATGGAGTTCTACCAAGTAAATGCCAATTCAATCAATAATATGTAATTGTTTGCTTTGTTTGACATCCCATTGCAAATCTCGTATTGAAACAAAATCACAAAGCCCCTTTTTTTGACGAGTCGAAATTTCTATAACAGGCGGTGGGACAAAAATAAACCGAGTGTCATTTTCTCAGTTTGCAGTTTGCATAAAATTAGCCTCGTTATCGTACACGGAGAAAAAAACCAAAAATATTTTTTATGCCTGTTACGTCACGCTGATTACAATCATTTATTTACATAACGTGCAGAACAGTCTATTGTCAAACAAATGGTTTCATTTCAAATTTGAGCTAAGTAACAATATCGCAAATTGGCAAGCTATACAATGTTGTTGGATTGAATTGGTATGCCTGTTTTAGAACATATGTACAAATGGAGTTTTTCTCAGTTTTTTTTTACGGGAACTGATTGTTACTCAGTTGCCCAACCTTTCTTTTACAAATAGATTATTGGTAGAATGGCTAGTGCAGTGGTGCAAATACTTTGACAAAAGGGCAAGCCTGTAAATTTTCAGGTTTTTCGAGGGCCGCATGGGTAAAAGTGATTAAATTATCATTATTTTTAGTGAAAGTTGAGTTGAAAATTTTAATATTTATAGTAAGGATTGGAAAGATACAAGGACTAGGACAGGACTAGTGGTAAGCTAATCACTCTCGCTATGCGTCGCTTTTTAGGATTGGAAAGGTGGGATGGGGATTTTTGACAACACAAACACCCATGCCTTCGAACAGGATCGATAAAATATCTACTCGCAACGGGAATCGATCACGGGCGGTCCATTACTGCAGCCAACGACGCTCACTACTGCACCACGGACAGGGCATAATGACAGTGAAAACATTACGGTAAATTATGGATTTATGGTCACGGGACAGAATAAATGAATGTAAGGCTAATTTTTTTATAAATGTTTCGTCTTTGATTTTTAATTTATTATAATAGAAGATCCTAAAGTATACTTTGCAATAAGTATGAAATCGAGTTGTTTTAATTTACAGGAGCAAAAATGCAACCACAAACTACACAAATAATAATATTATACAGATAGAGAAAGTCACATAAGTTTATTATTTGTTTAAAATAAAAATAATAATTTTAATATAGGCTAATATTAAAAAACAAACTCTTCTTTCAGAACTAGAGTAATATTCTTCAGATTTAATCTTTCTGATTCCACATTTTATAATAATCCCAATAATCCAAGACTCAACGAGTAAAGTGAAAACATAAAATTATAAGCCAGTATGTATAAATTGTTTGAGCTTAGCTCGAGAGGATTGGAATTCTGTCCCGTGACTATATATCCATAATTTACCAACATTACATACACAAAAATCATTGGATACATATATATTAAATACAGTCATTTTACAAACATTATCATTAATACACGACTAATTTATAACTTGATTCTCTTAAAATGTAATCAAATCCACCTTGTGTTAACTAACTATAATAGTAGACGTTTTGTTTTGCGAATAGTTCAAAAGATGCTAAGTGAGATTTGCATGAACGTTAAAAAGATCTATGTGCTTACACGAGTTACAAATTAGCAATGATACAATTTTAACCATTACCTAACCACTTATTATTCAAATATCGTAAATCAAGGTAGACGCATGATTATTACTTGTTGGGACAGTGTTTTACAATCTATGGCCCGGGAGCTACAATAGTCGCATCAAAAATTTTACTTTCTATAAATTAAAATTTCAATCGTCTAAATTTTGTACTTTTCGATGAGTTTTGTCGCTTACGACCCTGACTATCGGCATCTACAGGCATTTCAAGTACACGAACAAACTTGAACTGACAACTCGCGGAAGAGTACAAAATTCAAACGATTCAAATTTGATATTGAAATTCCATGTTATTTCATTGTTTCGAACAGTGTTTCTAAAACCGTGCACCGAGCTTGTGGCAAGTGCACAGCGAAAAAATGATTGAAGCATAACAATCCGTAAAATAGTCAAAACCGAGAAAGATCTTCGAGGAAATTATGGAAGCTTATTAGGCATAATGTGATTTCGACGAATGTGTGCGCAATATTTTCTTTGTTTTCTGAGCGTTAGATTGTAATGCCCCGATTTTTTTTTTGATCAAAAGTGCACGGATACTTGGAAAAGATTAAGAGCCACTGGCTTAGATAAATAATTTTATTTTATGAGCAAAGGCCCATCTAGAAAATCGTTTAATACTCCTGCAATAAAGTGTAATAACTTAATAGTAAAGCTAGTGAATGAATAAAAAAGCTATTAAGTAGTTTATTTAAATGACACTATTTGAAATCGTGTGCACGTTTAAGAATTGCATCTTATATACACTGCACTTAATATTATCAAGGTGTCAGTTATGCTGTTGAATTGCAACAATAACATTGTAATATCAAACTGTATAATACATATATGTCCAGTAATGGTAAATCCGTTACCCGCTGGACGCGTTCGAAACAGTCATGTACACTTGGGCCTCTTATAACACGGTTATATGGTTCCACAAAAATGTCGTGTATTACAAATCGGTGTTTTATAAGGTTTAAAGTTCATAGAAAAGCAGTGTTTGCGTTCCAAAAAAAATATCGAATTACGTTATTTAATTATTTCCTGACAAGGTTCCAAAATATTTTGTAATTCCCTCTTGAATTTCGAACACTTTTCCATTACAGGATCATCTTCAATAAAGGAATATCTAATTTAATAGCCAATTCCAGGACGTCATTTTTCGTTTTAATGTGAAACATGTAGCTAATTCTGTGCAATTGCTTTCCGAGTCTTTAATTGTGGACGTTTCATCTAACATTTCGACCAATTTTTCTTCGTTCAACCAATATTTCTTGGATATTATGAATATCCATGTCATATAATCTTCTCCATCAATACCACGACAAATGTTTATGGTTATTTTTTTTTCCTTAAACCGTGTTATATATAGCGTGTGGTATAAAAATATGTCACAATTTGTACATCCGTGCTGTATAAAACCGTGTTATACGAGGCTTAAGTGTACGGTTAAACCCCCACTAACACTATAGTCGGGACCGGGGTATATGAAGTAGAGTAAAAGGGGACGTGAATCTCATACAAGTAGGGACTTCGTCTTTTTCCGCGAAAAATGCAAACTAAGATTATATATGAGTTTTTCAAAAAAAATATTTGAACGAAATATTTACGTAAATATATTTGGTTGCTAGGTGATACAATGCATGGCGCTCGCAAAATGTAGCAAACAGGAAGTCTGCACGCAGTCGTGTATTGTCTGGCACGTGTTGTTTGAGTGTATGCGAGAGTATGCACCGTAGAGACGGTCAGCCGTTTGACTGTGTGTGTGCATCGGCATCCGCCCCGGAATAACAGCCGGCAACGTTACATATCAACGACAATGGAATGCGACCGTGCCATCGGGGGATTTGCGCCGAATATTTTCGGCCAGCGTGTTTTACGGAGTAGTGTTTTCGGAGATTTGACTGTATTTGGTAGAGTTTGATTCTTTTTCATAAGCTAGAATTTGATACTCGGCCGGTGATTTGGAGTTGAGGGAAGATGAAGTTACACTGATAAGAGCCGGATTAAGCGATATGCTAAAAATGCTAAAAAGATTTTATGTACAAATATTTTAAATATAACGCATATAAAATAGCGCACTGATTGATTTGTTTGGAGACACGTAAATTTCCCATGCGGATAATTTGGTGATCTCTGTGAAATGTCAAGCAGAAAGATTCTTCGTTTAAGCAAACAGTTAAAAAAAATAGAATTCATTAGTAAAAATATGTAAACCAAACACTTAGGCTTACAATAGGCTTCAGTCTAACCCGGTCAAAATAGATCTCCCTATCCGATCAAAATCTATGCAAAAGTCAAGGTTGTCACAAATATTATTAAAATATATATACTAACTCTTGACAGATTACAATCCAATACCAATCAATGAAAAATCTTGTTAAAAGTGTAAGTTAACATCAAGTAACTGATATGCGTTATGCCAGCTTACACGTCGTTAACTAACGAACGTTATGTGAGATATTATAATTATATGTGAGATATTATAATGTATCCCGGGTACACTGATTTTGCCTCGAGCATCATATTCTTGCTGAATCTTATCCACATATAGCATTGCTAGTACACATTTAAAATGAAAAAGAAATATATCATTCAGAGAATAGCTCTAACAGGATAAGCGATAGTCGTTTGATATGTAATAACTAAAAAAAATAAACTTCAATCATTGTGACTGGCGAAACTTGGACAATTTGAGTATATTATCGTACTGCAATCTGCGATGGCTTTCATGCACACATACAGCGGTTGCACTGAGACCATAATATTATATCGTTAAATCTCTCTCACACATACAGACAGGCGCATGCACACGCACAAACATACAAACAAACACACTCGCACCTCGGATTACATTTCGGAACTAAACAAATCGACTGATGAATGGTTTCGGGGAAACAACATTCCTAGGTTCGTTGTACTAGTACTATGTATAAGGAAATTCATTTTTTTTGCCAAAAGTAAACTCAAATACCGTAATTGAAAATACAAAATTATTGACAAGTTCACTGACACCGAGAAATTATTATGTATGAGATAAAAGTCATTTTGATTCGATCAAGGCGACAGTCGATACATATTTAAATTATTCAATAGTTATTTATCAGCAACGGCCATGAAGCACAATAACATACCATTCGGTGGTTATATAATGGTAATTTAAAGTCTTAAAGGCAAATATGGAAGATGACATTATGGAAAAAAATATAGACCTTCGAAGGGCAGGAGCTAATCGTTTCCTTATCTTCTTGTTTACTGATAATGGCAGCCATTGTAAACGAGATTGTATTGAGGACCTTAACAGTATTATTTTTTTTCAAATGGTAGACAGGGGTGCAAACTTTCCGTTTACATACATGAAATAAAAAGGAACAGGTACCAAAAATTGTTCATTCCATAAATCACAAATTATAAGCGAATCGATTTTGCTAAGTGATTGAGCTCCTATCCGGAGTATATGGCGAGCACACGCTGCCTCCGAGATTCTCTGTCCTTTAATTAAATAATTCCTACAACTTCTATGTTGAGTCTAGCTCGACTTCGTACAGGTAACGCGCAAATCCTATGTCGAGCCCTTCATAGTAAAACAAGGTTGGGAAATTATTTTTTATTAATCATTTTTATAATTATCCTTATTTCAAAACCCCTATTGTGTGTCTTAGTTAATTCAGGGCTGTGGAGTCGGTCTTAAAAAGTCCGACTCCGAGTCCAGCATTTATCAAAACCACGACTCCGACATTGACCAAAAATAAGACTCCGACTCCGACTAAAAAAAGTTAATTTCGTCACTTTTTTCCCTAATTTTCCTATTTATGGGTATTCAATTAAATATCAACCCTATCAATGCGGTCAAAAGTCAAATTTGACATATTAAATGCAAAAATAAAAAGTTCAAACTTTTCAAAATTTCCGACTCCGAGTACGACTCCGGCCAAAACACCGCGACGACTCCGACTCCGACTCCACAGCCCTGGTTAATTTTTTTAACATTTCAATTCAATCATCAATTTCTCAAATCTATTGAAGAGTAACTGGAAGGAAAAAATATATGTTGAGGAGTGTAAAGGGTTAAGGATACATCGTTATGTTTCAACATAATCAACTTTCATTGGTAAAAAATAAAACTCTTCCGACTCACGTTCACGCGTGATATATTGGTCGCATTATCTTTTTCCCAAAAATAAATCCGCTTAAAATAAAACACAGTCCATTGCATATTAAAAATAATCAAATTCAAAACAATTGATTGATTGTTTGAGTTCCATAACTTATGATTGCCTGCCAATTGTCAGTGTTAACAATGTAGCGACGGTGACGAGTGTTTGGCGAAGGTCAATAGAGGCTTAGTGGATGGATGACAAGTGTGACAATGGTTACAGTGCGCGAGGCCACGGGTTCGGATCGTGGTCCCGCATATTCATTGTGTGTAATCACTCATCTTGTGAATTTACGCCTTGCCGAGTCAATCTGCGAAAGGTGAGCGACAAAGCCATGTCACTAAGAAAACTCACTATTGTATTATCATAGGTTAATTTTACGGCAATGTAGATCAATATGCGAAAGGTGAGCGGCAAAGTGATGTCACTGAGAAATCTCGCTCGCTATTGTTATGATTAGTTCATTTTACGATAATTTAGATTAGTAGTTCTCATGTGCGGCCACCAGAGGACATAGCTGCGGCCAACAACAGCTTCATATAAAATATTGATATTTAAAAAAAAATGAGATTTTACAAGTTTATTTGTCAACAAAGTCTATCTACTAAAATGTAATATTTCTTGTGTAATTAATACCAATAGTAAATTGAAAAAAATGTTTTGGTCCATTTGACATACCTCAAACACAACAGACTCGAAACAAAAATTTGATGCGGCCACCAGAAATTTCCGGGGCAATCCCTGATGTAGATGATAAATAAATGATTGAATTGGCATTAACTTGGTAGAACTCCATTATGACCCAGTGAAAAAATAACAATGTATTTTAGTCTTACAGAGATTATATTATACTAGTATTGCTACCCAGCGTCGCTCGGACTAAGCGACCAATAATTATTTAATGTTATATCATTCGACATAATTATATCACAAAATCTAACATCCAAAATAGAGTTAAAATAAAATCACAAACTTTATTTAATTTGATGACAGCCCCATTCTCGCTCATTAAAATGTCCAAATTCAAGGAAAAAAGCTAATTTGCTGTCAAAAAAATGTAAAATAATACCTTCACGTAAATAATAAACATTATTATTAATAATAAAAGCCGGGAAAAGTTCAGTAGAAGACTAATTTATTACATTTTGACTAAATGTCTTCGCCGATAAAAATTCAAACATATTTTCTTTCATATTCGTTTTTATGGCAACTTGCAATGCAAAAGGGAATGACAGACCCACATACATACATACGCCGTTTCGGTTTTATATATAAGAAGATATATACCCCTCTTTATTATTTTGCCGTATAATACAACATGTCAGTGTTTCTAGAGTACAAAAAGAAAACGCAGAAGTAGCTCGTGAATGGTATTTGATAATAATTTGAAATAAAGATCATAAACTGACCTTACCCTAACCCAACCACTGTATTAACTGTTATAAGTTAATGAAATTATTAAGCTTGCCTAAATATTATAGATGTCTCTTTAAACAAATCATAGTTGTTCTAACACATCTAAATATATCATAAACTGTAAACACTGACACGGCGGCCATGTTGGATGAAACATCAAAATAATAAGGAGGGAGAGTGCACGGCACGGATTCCCTACCCATGGGTCGCCACGGGTTTACTGAGGGGTCGCCAACTTATTCAAGTAAAAAAATCTTCACTTATTAAAAATGCCTTTTTGAATTGCATGTGGATCGCGGTTTGCATGGCTTTTATAAAAAGAGGTTGCAACCCTTAAAAAATTGGGAACCTATGGTGTAGAGAGACAACCAATAATTTTAATTTAGGCAAAAGTTTAATTAAAACTGATTTAAACTCTGACGATTTAATTTGTTCCATTTTTTATTACTGTGGTGAATAATATAATAAAGTATTTCGACTGAGGGTGCTTGAATTTTCAATATCAAATTTGAATTGTTTGAAATTTGTACTTTTCCATGAGTTTTGTCGCTAACAACTTTAAGGTTTCGCCTTTCGGCATCTTCACGCATTACAAGTAAATCCGTGCACTAGAAATGCCTGAAGATACCGAAAGACGAAACCCGGGTCTTTAGCGACAAAACTCATGGAAAGGTACACAATTCAAAAGTGAATAATATAATTGAAAAATACGCGTCCGTTTAAAAAGGTTTAGTATCCGACTATATATTACACTGATAGCATTAGATAATAACCTGTTCTAAAATACAGTAGGTAAAACTGCAAACGAAGAATATGTAATATTGGTAAATCTGATAATGATCATTGATAATAAACTTGTCATGACTGAATCGACTCGTTGATCAGAAGAGATAAATCCCTGTCGCACTGCATGCGGCTACTTTCTCTTAGCTCGAATCATAATTAAATGAATATAACCGTTTAATTATAACGATAGACTGGCGGGTTCCGTACTTTGAAAAGGTTCTAATTGACATTTTTGCCTAAAATTAAGTTTTGGTCGGAAAAGTTTGTATTTACCGCATTCTGACATATATAGACGGCTTAATGACACAATTTAATATCTCCGTTTTTGTCAATTGTGCAGGAGAGTGTAAAAACTGATGATTTTGAGAATGGAAAATTTTGTGTTGTAAACAAAATAAACCCTTTCAAACGATTTATTTGTAACGCCGCTGAAAAACAACGAATAAATGACAGATGACAATACAAAATGGCGGAGTTGGAATGAAGATATCGAATTTTCTTAAAACGTTTTTCCGATGCAGTTAAATAAGTTTTGGTTATAAAAAAAATACGGGACATGCCTAAAGCCGTACCGTTTTTGAGTAGCCTGTCCCGCTGTCCCCAAGTACAGCTTCGGGGCGTCGAAAATCGACTTTCGTAATAATAATTTGAACCATAAAAACTTTAGAGTAATTGAATACATTTTATGCTTGCCCGGAACAAATGCACCCGTAGAAACGGGTCTTTTCACAGATGAATAAGTTGTGGACGACAGAAAAAACACAATTACAAGTCGGAGTACTTAAAGCGATGTTGTTAGTTAAAATATTTTTTAAAAAATCCTGCCAAGAATTCCATTCTTATTTAAAAGCAAACCCAGTTATACTTAGAAAAATATAAAACATCATAATTTTTTTTCATATTTATTCCTGTTATTTTCTATATCAAAATTCTTTTTCTTTTTATTAATACATAAAAACTATAAAAAAAAATACGTGTTTTCTTGTATATACATACTATATTACGTAAAAATTGGTAGATGTCCCGTTTTGAGGACAAAAATAAATGGTCACATTAGACATGCCACATTGCATGATAAACAAGATGGAATTATTAAGTAATTTTCAGACAAAAGTGGAATTGACAACATTACTCTTTAAGCCATCGATATTTGAATTTCAGTATTATCTATGGTTGAATAATGGGGTTAGCTGAATTTCGGAGTTCCCACTGCATCTGCTCACTTTTTTTACTAAATTTATTTAACAAAGTTCTAAGATTGTCAACATAAGATCTTTCAGATCATTATTTCCCAGCAAGAGTTAATTTGCTAAAAATAAGTCATGGAAACATTTTTACTTGCTCATTGTTACAAGTGAATTTTAATCAATCGAAATTCAAACGCTCATATCTCAAAACAGTGACAAGAGAACCTTTTCAAAGTGAGGTGTCGATATTATAAATTTCATATGATACGAGATACGGACTGATTTAAGTATACATTGCGGATTCTCGTGCCGGTCATTTCACACAAAGGTACCGGCTAGCGAGACCGCACATTATTGCAAATTACTGTTTTCATCAATTGTCTTTTATTAATATGAAAGTTATTTTAGCACGTCGATTATCTGACGGAATAAGCCATAGATTTAAAATGTAGTGTTTTATGCTTTTTGAGCTATTTCTAATAATATTGATATTAAATCTAAGCCAGTGTTCTAAAACTTTTATGATTCGAAAATTTTGGTAACAAAAAAGCAGATTTCACACGAACCAAAAGACGTAATTTTCTTTGCTTTAATCAATTAATTTATATGTAACATTGACTTTCAATTGTCACTTTTTGAATTTATTATCAAAAACAAACATTTAACATCCTTGACCGAGATGAAAATCGCACAAAAAAGCTATGACTTAATGTGGGATAACGTTCCCTGTGTTCTAGTGGCAAGAGCTTTTTCCTGACGATCAGGGGGCCCGGGTTCAATTCCGGGCAAGGTCAGATTTTTTCAATTGAAAAAAGATATATTGGGCTGGGTATGTTATTTATCGTTGATTTTGTGCACAACTGATTCATTATTTATCATCGAGTTAATCTCTTATGACTTTCACAATTAAGAATATTTGGCGCATCGGCGTAAGCTGTAATGCCAAATATTTTTGACTTTATTAAAATCTATTATTAACATGTACAAGGACGCACTTGTCAGGGGCACATTGTAATTAACAGGTGAAACACTGGATTTTGCACGCACAGTATGTGAACAACGCGCTTTTTATTACGTTATGACATATACGTCTATATAGCCCCAAAAATATGCCTCGGTCGCCTGTTCACCCGATCTTTATTCAGACGGCTCCCGAGGATCATCGACCATCTTCATCCGACCGCTATCAACATCATCATCTCTCCATCAACCTTGACCACCAGCAACCTCGACCAATAGCAATATCTCCAACCTCTCATCATCTTCACCACGACACTAAAGCCATCCGGTTGCCATAGAACCTGGCAAAACTGAGGTTCATTAAACATCTCATCTCGATGGAGCACAGCAGATGGAACCTCAGAATGACAAGCGCCGCAAACGGCTGAAAAGATTCTCTCTATCAACCTCGACCAATGCAAAATTTCCACTCTCACATCATCACCACGACACCAAGCCTTACGGTTGCCGTAGAAGCCAGCCGAAGCAAGCGCCGAAACGGCTGTAAAGATTTTACTTATACGTTACATACCGATGAAAGGGATTAGGCTACCGCCCAAGTCCGCGAAAAAGTATCCCTATATCAGTAAGTCATTTGAAAAAAAATTGTATTAATAAACCGCATAACTTTGAAATCGCACAAAAAGAGGTTTGATTGTATGTACATTTAAATTGTTATTTTAGTTCATTTTCTTAAGCAACCGTGGGAAAAATCGAATACATCTGGGATATTAAAAATTTTGTCTCAGATTAAAACAACATATAAATCTCCACGTATTTTAGGAGTTACACGTTTTTTTACTACAGGACAACGATAAACAATGTTGTTTATCAAATATTGCTGTAGTGTATATTAAATGTATGAGACATTATGTTCCTTCAAACCCAGGGCTGTGGAGTCGGTAAAAAAAAGTCCGACTCCGGCTCCAGCATTTACCAAAACCACGACTCCGACTAAAAAAAGGTTAGAATCGTCACTTTTTTTCCCTAATTTTTCTATTTATGTGTATTCAATTAAATATCAATCCTATCAATGCGGCCAAAAGTCAAATTTGATATATTTAATGCAAAAATAAAAAAGGTTTAAAGATGAATAGTTAGAATTTTTAGAAATTAATAAAACTCTTAATAAAAAAAGGTATATTATTAAATAATATTCTTAACAGGACAGGATGCTCGCTTTATTAACATTATTCCCAATTAATAGAGTAATCACCCAAACTAACTGATTGATTGCAGCTCATTAGTTTATAGTTTAATAGTTTGTAATGTTTAACGTCATTAGAAATATATTTATTTGTTTGCTTTGTTTCGATTCTATAACCCTCTCTTGCGTCCCTTATAAAGGAAAAATCCCAATCTGATTGATTGATTGCACCTTATTAGTATCATTATGTTATTGCATTGTTTTGATTCTATCACCCCCTTCCTTGTTTCCTTTAGAAGGAAAAAAACCCGTAATCCATTTTGTAATATCATAATTTTAAATTTTAAAATGTTAGAATTTATCTTGCTTCATTACTCAAGCAAACTTTGCGATAGTAAGTCTGAAGATGCCTCTGAAAGAGGCGAAACACGTGTCACAGTTAGTTACACAATACGTGGAATAATCAAAGTTATTTTAAATTTTATATTAAAATGAACTTCCACAAAGTTACCGCCGAAACCATCGAAAATACAAAAATAAAACGTTTAAACTTTTCAAAATTTCTGACTCCGAGTACGAATCCGGCAAAAAGCTCCGATTCCACGACTCCAACTCTACAGCCCTGCTTCAAACATATGTACAATGAATCAAAAATAAAGTATCGCTTCAAAAACAACCAGTATTTTTTATCACCGACATGATGTCCTTGGTATGAATTATATATTAATAACTATTCCATAAAATCTATGTCCATCATAAAGAATTAGCATTGAAAATGTATTAGCATTTTACAAAATTCATTTATGCAAATTCGCATTCAATGTTTTCACTTTTTATCTGCATTGAATGAAATATCAATAATTATGTTGTTTAACACAAGATAATAAATAGCCATGTATATTTTGTTTTACAATGACGGTTCGAGCCCCCATATGGAAACTTTCATAAATTGATTTTTCATTAGATTATGCTTATTATAATAATATAAATAAATATATTGATTTGTATATAAAGCAGGTATACTCAACCTGTTGGTAACCAAGATTTTATGCATTTATTAAATATTTAAGAGCGACGAGTAGTGACAGCGATTAACTAATCACTAGTCCTGTCCTAGTATCATCTCCATCCATACTCTCTTCGAAAAAGAGAGGTTGAGCAACTGAGTAACAAGCAGTTCTCGTAGAAAAACATATATTGAGATAAACTTCGTGAGGAGTCTATATGTTCCAAGTTGGGAGCGGTCATGGTTAAAAAAAATGTATTATCAAGCAGATTTATCTTGAATAGTCAAAAATTTGTCTCGGCATATATTTCTTTAAATTAACGCTGTGATCGAGAGTCAATGTCGTTGGTTTCGGTTGCGGAGCTCACAGGTTCGAGTCCCAGTATTGAAAGTCCAAATTTTCAATCGATTGATTTCTGTAGGATATATGTTCAGTATTTATCAGCTCTTTATTTATATGTCTTCTCTATTCTTTCTGAAGGAAACGTCCATTATTATAATATTTAGTTACCATCTCTAAAGAGAAGTTGAACCAGCCAGCTCATTAAACAATTTCAACTGAGATGTTACGAGGAGTTTCAATAATATACTCGTAGGAAACGGATATGGCTAAATATAGCTTATCTTGTTATGTACATAGTTCGACCACTTCGGGGTCATAGAAACATTGTTTAATACTTGGCAAATTAGAGTTGGATTATTGCGGTATCAAATAAGATATTTGACATTGAGATTAAAAATCAAAAACATCGATACAAAGATAGATAGTTATATGTACGTATAATGAAAACACTTGCTTTTTGAATGATACATTTTTGGTATTTTTATTTCGCGCTGTAAATATATACGTATCTTTTGCCATAAAAGGCACTTTTATGTCGCCCATCCCACACATAAAATATAGACATACATATGTATTAATTATGAACTATATAAAATATTTACAAAATATTAATTCCATAACTAGCGGCTACAACTGGCTTTAACACTTTTTTGTGCGATTTCAAATTTATGCGGTTTTTTAATGCATTTTTTTTATTTTTTAAATATATTTTTGCGACTATCTCAACGTGCATATGTATAACGTAATTAAGAGCGCGTTGCTCACATACTGTACGAGCAAAATCCAGTGTCTTACCTGTTTATTGCAATGTGACCTTGACACGTGCGTTCTTGTACATGTTATGTTTCCATATTAAGTTATAGTTTTTTTTGTGCGATTTTGTTTTATGCGATTTTCCCCGGAACGTATCTACCGCACAAAAAAAGGTTTAGGTGTATTGTTATTTTTTATAATTATGTATGTATGAATATAGTTCTACGAAAACAAATTCAAAACAAATTTCAAATTATTTTGGCGTGATTTGATTCGAAACGAACAATTCGAATTGTAAAAAAAAAAAGTATTTTTCGACAGCCAATCAGAAACAAGTAAAACACATCTGTCATTGTTTTATAAATAACATTGTAACTGAATCAGTAATCAATCAACGGAAGAAAACTGAAGGTGATTTGCTTTAATTTAACAAGTGCGACATTACTTCCTAGTGAAAATGATGTATTATTTTTGGTTCGTTTCAAAGTGCATTTGAAGCACAGTAAATCAATCTTCAAAGAACGGTGCCAGCACCTTAGATTCGCGGAATTGCTCCTGCTTTCCAAAACCGGTTTCTTTGCTGGCATCATCTGGTCTTGTTCGGAGCATGCTTGCAAGCTTCAGGTGACGATTGATATTAGCTTACACGTATCTGGCTTGCATCTGTCGATGGGGTTAGAATTTCGATAGATTTAATCACCATTTTGTGTTGGGTAAATGGTTGCCAGGCGTCCCTAAAAAAATGTACGTTTATAGAAAAATAGGCTCGCTTAAAGATCATTCCGCTTGCAATAATTTGTATAAAATTGTGGCCGACACATTCTCAATTCAATTTCCGAGAGAATATCAATTCTAATGAATGCAGCCTGGAGAAATAAGAGAAACAGATTACTATTTAAAAAAAAATGGTTGTCTGTAAAGTCGGTTTACGGACGATAGTTTAACGTGACAACGTCATAAGAAAACATTGATGAAATGATTGCATACTTTTATGAATAAAATGGAATCATTTTTATTGAATTTTCATTATTTTGTATGGATACGAAGAAGGAGTGAAATGAAATCTACTCTAAATATTTTATTCGCACTCATTAATTCAAGGATTAATTACCTTTATTGCCGCAATTGTTGTTGTAATATAAACAATGAAAACCACATTAACATTTCACTTCACTTTATAAACAGTTGTAAACAGATCACGTGTAGGTACTGTAGGTTTATAAGTTGTGTGCTGCCGCTGTCTCTTTTCTACTCAGACGCATCGACCAATCGAGTGGAAGAGAGATAGATGCGGCACAATCCGAACGGTAGGCCGATCGTGCCTCTTTATCGCTTATCCGCGCTCTCGCTCGCACGCTTGCCTTCGGCGTAACGCGACAAACGGGACAATGAGTCATGTTTTTTCGTGCGTGCAGCGGGCGTTCATCGATTTATAAGACGTTGTCACGTCAAAAGTAGAAGCTGTGTGATCAAACAAAATTTTGATTACAATTGTTATGACTTTAGATTTTTTTATCAAGTTCATAGTTAGAAGCAATTTTAAAGCCAGGAAAAATGTTTTTAGTAAAACTGTTATGATTGCATAAATTTTTGCACTTAATTCAAATATTAATTCATGTAATTGTATCTAATCAATATATTTTAAGCGTAGAATTAATGTTTGGCAGGCAATTAGCTAGTTAAAAAATATTTATTATAGTTGATGTTTCAAATTATAGTTCTGACAGTGACATGATTCCGAAAATATTTAAAATGTAAATATTTAATTAATAATTAAATCACTTTTAAGGTTTTCACTGTCAATACTTGGTGGAAAGGCATTATAATAAAAATAATAACACATTTTTAGTACTTTTTCCACATGAGATTTATGCTAATTATTGCTAAGAGGTCTTGAACATTTTATTTTTAGTCTATTTTTCTTGTAATTTGCTTAAATTTATTTGCTTAGTTGATTTACCAATTGTTTGTCATACCTTGTTTACATACTTAACTTTTGCATAAATACCACTGTTTTATTGTATTCCTTATCAGTTGATAATGCTCGCCATGAGCGAAACCGGTCCTGATGAAATAAATCTCATGTGGAAAAAGTACTAAAAATGTGTTATTATTTTTATAATAATTAAATGTGTGAATATTTAATTAATAATTCTTCATTTAAAATTTAAGATAACTCATATTAACACGTGTTTCGCCATTACTCATATTAACACAAGTTTCAGTGACGTGATCTGAAGTCATTAAATAAGTTATTTTAAATTATATATGAAATTGAACATCCTCAAAGTTACTGCCAAATCCATCGTAGTACAGTACAACCTCGATTATCTGGACTAATTGGGGATGAAGATAGTCCGGATAAGGACAAATCCGGATAATCGAAAAAATCATAATTGACAGGAAAATACAAGTATATTCTTTTAAATGTATTTTCTTGTGGAATCTGATAACTGTTTCTTCATTATTTTCATATGCTAGCAATAATCGTCGAAGGATCTCTTTTCTATATAAGTGTTTGAATGTTTCTATTAACCCTGATCCATAGGTTGTATTATCGATGTGACATTTGGTGGAAGAAATTTTACCGCAAACATTTCATCAATCTGGTTTAAACATTCAATAGATGGGCGGGACGGAGCATTCATTGTCTAGTAATAATAACGTTTTTCCTCTTTTATCTATGGAATTTTCGTCCCGATTCACCCCGTTTCAAAGCATCGATTATATCCAATTTGTCTTTTAATGAAACTACGACACGTTTTCTTTTCGTAGACATATCGGTAATTTTAAAAATAAATATTTAAATCGCGATCAATTTTTCAAGAAACAAACGTTAAATGCGCATCGAATTTGGACGATGACTGACCCATATTTTACACAGGACTTATTGTTAGAACAAATGCAACGATCAAAATATTAAGACTGCATTTCATCACGTACGTAAACAGTGGAAGCAATTCGCCACGTGCATATCAGAAAATTTCAAATATTCTTGTTTATTTTGACCAATCCGGATAATCGACGTTCTACAGTATTGCATTTTTAGCTGAAACTATTTGTCAACCCTCAAGCACAACAGACTCAGACATTTCCGCATGACCGCTGATGTTTACAATACTTTATCAGAAAACCGCTGCTCTAGATCAGTGGTTTTCATGTGCAGCCACTAACAGCTTAATTCTAAATAGTTATTTAAAACAAATGTGTTTTAAGTTAATTTATCAACAAACACTCTTTAATATTTAATATTTCGTATCTATTGTTTTGTGCATCAAGAAGTGATAGCTCAAAAACTGTAATTGAATTCGTGGAAGATGTAGAATTAACAGTGAGATGAGTATTGCATGCAATTATTACCAGTATTAAATATTTGTCAAAGATGTTTAGGTTTTCCTCTGTCAATACTTGACTTGGTGGAAAGGCATAATATTAAAAAATAACATATTAATAGCATTACCGGTGTCGCTCATCACGAGGATTTTTAACTAAAACTATTTGATAACACTTAACAAACAAAAATTTGGTGCGACCACGAGAGATTTCCGTAGGACCGCTGATGTTTACAATCCAGCTACAGTCAAATTGTACGTTAGAGCCACTGCTATATACCAGCGATTTTCATGTGTGTATCTCGGTTGATGGCCAGCTTCATCGTAAATGTTGGTATTAAATAAAAGTGTTTTAAAAGGTTAAAAAATAATTAAGAATCGAACTTGATGACAGAAGGTTCTTGATGATTTTTTTTATGATTTTTTTTTTCTTTTTATTTTTTGATTTCTGTAAACAAATACTCAAATAAAATATTTCGGATGCATTGTATTGTGCTCCAAGAAGTAGTAGCTAGCAATTATTCTTATTCAATGCATGGAAGATGTGCAATTAACAATGAGAAAACATTAAATGCAACACAAGAGTCATTTCAGACATTTCTCTAGGGCCGCTGATGTTTACAATGCATCCACAGTAAAACGTTTGACGTGAGAACCACTGCTCTAGACTCGATGCAATATGTAAATATTCAAAACTCTAAATTCTATAAACAAATGACATGCGGCGGAAACCAACAAGTATAGAAAAAGCAAGAAGCCTGTTATGTCCATTTTGAAAAACAGCGAAAGTTGTATTCGACTCAGCAGGACCTTTCTAAATAGCGGGTGATGGCGTTCATTAATGTTTGTGTGCATATACATATATTATGCAGAGATGTATTATATATCTTGGCGCCACACTGACTTACTTCTACTAAACGATTTTAAAATAATATTCATTCCGACGGTCGGCAAAGTTTTGATCGCGTACTGCAATAGAACGAAGTTTTCGAGGAGAAGAGTGAATTTGTATGTGACGATGATGTCGAAAAAAAATAAAGTTGAGCATAAAAGCAAAAAAAAAAGAAAATTATTTATATTTGAATAAGAAAATATATATCGAGTTGATAATTTTCGCGATGAGTCCAAGATAACAATAATGTTTTTAAAATAAATGAATTTCATAAAGATATGTTAAGCAGTGGCGTACGGTGGGTGTTGTAATTGGGTGTGCTGTAAAAAATTAAAAAAGTACATTCTTTATTCTTTTATTAGCCAAGACATTGGCACGCTTAAATTGCCATATTGCTTTTTTTCATATATAAATAAATAAAATTACGGTAAATTATGTTTTGAAATTATTTTTTATTAAAAAAATAATAACAACAATCCTAATCTAAAATTGCATCTAAAATATTACATACTAAACAAAAAAAAATATTATTTATATATTAAATCTACCCTTCTTTCTTTAAATTGTGAATTACAGGACTCATCATGGCCTCGAAAAGGTTGTTCTTGTTTTCCTAGATATACTACTGCGTCAATCATTTGTTTTAATATTTCCCTATTTTTATTAACTTTTCATTATGTTGACTTATATTAGCTTTACGTTGAGCGTCAATCATCACTTCAATTCGTTGTTTTCCAAACATTTTGAGGGAAAAAAATGATTGAACGTGTGACTGCGCTCTTTTGTGCTTTTTCAGTGCCGTTATCAAATGACTCGTCAAATGACACTCAAATGAAGGTCAGCAAATCCACTTTTATTCCACACGCTACTTTCTTTGGAGAATAATAAACATGGCCAACAGAACAGTCTGGATCGAACTTCGCAGCCTGTTAACCAATCAGTTCGTTCATATGATGAAAATGAAAAATGTCTTGTATATTCACATATATTGTCTTTATGCTTGATAAATAAATTGGGAAGAGGCGGGCGGGGTTTGCCAATTTTGATTATCTTTAATTTAGTTTCATAACTTCTTTTTGAAAATGGGTTATTCAAAATATCTTCAATAGTATTTATTCTTCGTCATTATTGGGGTAAATAAAAAAAATAGTATCTAGAATAAAATATATAAATATTGATAATATGTAAATAAGATAATAAAACTATTACACCAAAATATGAAAAAAGAGTGACCTGTTATTGTGAAATAATATAATAAAAAAGCAGCGACGCAAGAGTTTTTGATATACGTGCACTAAGTCCGAGACCGACTCCACTTGTGCGCTGCCAGCCGACAGGTCGACTCGGGCCGTTAAATCTGCGAACGATTCGATTGGTTCACGTTTCGCCTTCGTAACGGAGCGCCAGTATGCAGTTGTTATGTCTGGTTGCTCGCGCGCATGTATTCCGAGCGAGCTGCCCAATACCAATGCATACTGTACACTGCGCGCGCATGCAAGCGCTTACAAATGCGACTGTACGCAAAACAATATATCGCTATATGCTCTAAGTTTTCTAAATTTATATTTTGGATGATTTTGCAGGTGTGCGCCGCACACCTAGCACACCCTGAATATACGCCACTGATGTTAAGCCAGCACACTTTTTCCTATCCAAGTTCGCAACAATGTACGAAAATCTAGGCAAAAGTAATGGATACATGGTACAACACTTAACATGGCCAAAAAAAAATATTTAATCATTACAGATTCAAATTCAATACAAATAAATAAAAAAATCTTGTATGCGTAATGCCAGCTTCCGTGTCGCGTACTAACGATTGTGGGTGTGAGATATAATGATGAAATGCAGAAACCTTTTCTGTTTGCTTCAAGGGAAATCCCTTTATTCAAGAAGTATATTCAATAATCGATGATTTTTATTGTTGATGCCTATCCAGAGATAACATTGTTAGTATTGAAATTAAAAAAATATATGCCATTCAGAGAATCGCTCCAAAATTTCTCAAATCTATTGAAGAGTTGCTGAAAGGAAAAAAATATAATATTGATGAGTGCAAAGCGTTAAGATTTACGACTACAGTGGAACCTCGATTCTACGTTTTTCAAGTACGACACGTACAAAACAAACGTTAAATGCGGGAAACGATGAATGCGGGAAAGTTTTATATATGAACTAAATGCCGGGACTATAAAAAATGAACGCACCACGCGGGAAAACGTATAATGCGAGAACGTAAGATCGGGATAAACATTGTTAAAAAAAGTCTAAGAGAGATTAGCATATTTTTTGTTTATTCTTGTAAATAAAACAAGATAATATATTACAAGTGTATATTGCCTGTGATGAGAAATCAAAACTATGCAAATTGAATGCAAATCATTCACTTTCTTTCTTTATTGCATTTTTTATTTATTTTCAAGCTTATCGATCAATCACGAGTTAAGTTTATTTACAAACACGGAAACGTGTTTTCACGTCATGTTCTATCCCAGTGGTTCTTAACCTGTGTACCGCGGAGCACTGATGCAACGCGAGAAAAATGATAAAATCCGAAAATAGTGAAAAAAGGAGTTAAAAAAAAAACTTCACTATTTATGCCAATTTTGAGTTATGAAAGCCACAAGAGCAGTGTTTCTCACGTAAAATTGTCCTGTGGCCGCTTTGTTAATTAATATACATAGGTGGCCGCACCGAATTTTCGTTTGACAATTTACTACTGGTATTAATTGCATCGAATACTTTTCTCACTGTTAATTCCACATCTTTCATGCATTGAATAACAGTTTGATGGACACTTATTGATGCACAATACAATGTGTACGAAATATATCATTTTCCAAGTTTTTTTTTTTTTAAATATCAATATTTTCTCTGAAGCTGTTGGTGGCCGAAGGAAAATCTTCTGGTGGCCGCATACGCGAACCACTGCACTAGAGTGACAAGATGCAAAATAATATGTAACGTTATGTGTCAAAGAGTCATGTCAATAGGATAAATGGATACGAAGATATTTCATAGTGTATAAAAATCGCTTTCTTGTGCATAGCTCCACCTAACCTTTCAATAATACATACTAAATTACTATTTAACAAATTAATTAAATAGCAAAAGCATCGCTTTAAAGATAATGAAAAAAAATATGTTTTTCTGTTAAAAAATAGACAAAGTTGATGACCAAAAATTTTTGAGTGTCCTAAAAAGACGAAACAAATTAGTAAGGTTGCTCTGCTTTTCAGGGACCGTATTATTCGCATGTATTCTCGTAAGCCTCGTGGGATAAAAATGGTTAAAACATAGTCATTGAAAATAAAACAAACCGGTCGAAATCCGTTATGTAAACCTACAAATGCATATGCAAATTTATATGCTTTCTGAATAAATTACAATTTAACGACGTACTTTGTTGTATTGTCTTTGCTGCAGAGACTAGTTGACAGTTTTTTCGACTAATTTACCAATATAAAATTATGTTTCCATCTTTTGTAATGTAAAACATCTTCGATCCGTAGTCACTGAGCAAAAATATTAATCGTGTATGATTACAAAAACATATTCGTAGACTCCTTTGCAAATCATCAAATCAGCGTTTCTTGGAAGAACAGGCTGTGGAGTTGGAATCGGTGCTTAGGCGGGAGTCGGAGTCGTGAAAAACTTTTAAGAAGTTTTAACTTTTTGTTTGTGCATATATGTAACTTGTATGATATGAAAACTTTGGCAATTGGCCGGATTGGTTGGTTGATCTTTGATTTTAATACACATAAATAGGAAAAGTTGGAAAAAAACCTGACAAAACATTTTTTAATCGGAGTCGTGTTTCTTTTAATGACTCCCACATCCATGTGTGTAAGGCATGGATTATTTCAGTTTCTTTTCTTGTTTAGTATTATATATTTGAGTATCTTCTTAACCCGTTAACTGCTAGCGTCTCATATGCTGAGACGCCTGATTGCAGTGTGTTGCAAATTTATATCACGGAAAATTTTTCTTTATTCAAATTAGCAAACATTATTTGGTCTGATAACCTCCGTGAGTGTATTTAACACAATCACTTTTTGAAATCTTAGTTGTTGGAATATTCGTCAATCGGCTTAGTATGGAAGAGGTTAAACTAAGCAAAAAAACATTTTGTATTATTTCACTATTTCTCTCCCAATGTTCAGAATATGCCGCTCAAACTGCAATTGAAATTGGGTAAGGGAACGGGAAAGCGTGTCTCTCTCTCTCTCAGCGCCTCATATGTATTGTGGCTGGGATGGGTCACTCATGACTCATAGAAGGGGTTCTTTACCTTAGTGGTAAATAATGAAAAAATACCAAATTTAGAGGAATTGTATTTAATTCAATGAATTCGCCAAAACATGATCATTATTGATATTTTACGACGACTCATTTTATTGATCATATTGATACCGCCCTAAATGGTAGGTCATCAGAACTCTCTCGAACGATCTATTTTCCACCTCAGTCTATTAGTTTAAGTCGATATCAGGAAATAAATTCATTCTAATAATACTCTATATTTAAATCTATAGCGATTCAATATAGATTAATTTCAAATTTGCAAGAGACATTTATGCACGATATTCCGGAATGGTATTGCGGGCGTCTCGCTCAAAAATGTATCTGACTCTTTCACGCCCTGAGTGCATGAGATACGAAGTATTTCATGCAAAGTTCGATGGACCATAAATAATGGATTATCGGGCGGACTTTAAACGGTATTTTTTGTAACGGTTTGGCTACCTAAAGGAACCGCTTTTTTTTCATTCAATTAGTTAGAGATTGGAGAGCATTAAGTATGCACGTGCTTGCCAGATAAGTCTTACAGTCGCGGTTGAGGGGCTTCTCCCAACTGTAAGCCCTGGAAGTAGCCTGCAAGCTGCTAATCCTCTCTCTAAGGATCAAGTCTAGTAAATTACTAATATCGCCTTCGCAATTATAATAGTCGTGTATTATGTATTGTAGAACGTAACGTGTATTGTAAATCTATCTGTGTCAAATCCGTGTGTAAAGTCTGTGAAAATTCGTAACAATTAAATAATGGGTGCTAACCGCACCCATTATTCATAACATTTACATAACGCTTTGAGATTTTCTTCTCTTTATAAGAGCACCATGTTTCTCCAACTCCGTTCCCAAAATTCCTGTTCCTGAGTGTCGGATAGGAGGCTCCTTCTCGATTTACGAGGGAGCCGAATCAAGGTCTTCTCAATATATATAATTGTATGATATGTTTCATAATTTTTTGTAAATGTAGATAAATGCATAATTCTAACCGATCGAGGGAACGATGACAAAATAAATAAATATGTGCCACTTATTTCACCAAATTTTTAAAAATATTAAATCAATTTATTAAGGTGTGGATTCGGCGGTTTTATACTTAAATCTGATGTTGTATGACAGCTTATTCAGCATGTAATAATTTTTAAAAGGAGTATTATTAACGTTCCCTATCAATCGATCAAAGATTCGCGACGAATTTTTTAAATACCAAAATGTCTGTTTGTATTTTGACCGCGTAAAATATTCCTGGTCGGCTGTGAATAGTAATCACTGTAGCATTTTTAACCGTACACATTATTATTGCAATTAGCTAATTGCGGCATACAGATAATTAATGCGTTGTGATTAATACCCCCAATAAAGACGACCGAACGTTATTTGTGATTGTTTATCTAACAATCAGCTGCGCTAAAAAAATTAACAACAAAATACACATTCGCGTGTGTTCACTGGAGAAGAGATCGGCAACATGTCAATTGATTGCGTTTTCATTCATCGCGAATTTATTGTGTAGCCGAGTAAGTCGTTTGTGATTTCGTCGTACTCTAGTTACAAGTTCAACGATTGGAATCGCTAAATTGAAGCTTTAAAACATTGAATCGATTAAGGATGTATTGCCAAAGGCAAAGGATGTATATGATTTAACATCATCGTAAAGTAAATAATATAAATTAAAACATTTATATTCCTTAATAAAAATAATAAAACATTTTTAGTACTTATTCTACATGAAATTTATTGGATCAGGACCGGTTTCGCTCATGGCGAGCATTATCGCTCATGACGAGCATTCTCAGTTGATAATGCTCGCCATGAGCGAAACCGGCCCTGATCTAATAAATTTTATGTGGAATAAATACTAAAAATGTTTTATTATTTTTATTATAATGCCGTTCCACAAAGTATTGACAGTGAACACCTTAAAAGTGATTTATATTCCTCATTACTCAGTTGCTCAACCCCTCTATTTCAAAGAGTAGGGAATGAAAAGATACGAGCAGTAGGATCGGATTAGTGATTAGCTAATCGCTTTTTTGGGATCAGGAGGGTGGGATATATATGTTTATGCCTACTTAGTGGCTAATTAGAGCATATATTAAAAACTCGAGATATAAAAGGGTGTTACAATTTGACCGATAATCTGCGAAATAGATGACATCAAGAGAAGAAGACCTCATTCGCAGTGTATAATATATATTATGAATGGCTCGTGGTAATAGATTACCGATCGCTGTACAAATTATTTTAACGCCCAATTGAATAAAAACAATCGCTTATTTATGCATACGAGTTGTAAACCTCTTTTACGATATCAGAATTTCCTATCAACCAGTTATACAAGATGCCGATTTTCAAAAAACCATTATCTTTTTTACGTGGGTGTACTGTATTGTTGTTTGGGATTTCACTGATAAATTTATAGCTCTATCTAGGGATGGTAAAACTGAACAAATATATCTTTAACGGTATTTTAAATATCAATACCGGTATTACAAAAATAATTTTTCAAAAGACACAAAATAAAATTGTTATCGAAGATAATATATAAGAATAACGAAACTACAAATTTATCAAATTTGAATTGTTTGAATTTTGTACTTTTCTATGAGTTTTGTCGCATACAACCCGGGTTTCGCCTTTCTGCATATTCAGGCATTTCAAGTGCACGGATGTACTTGCACTGAGCACTATATATATGTCAATTATAAGTATTGAACTCAAGGCAAATAAAAAAGGAAATGATCGAATATGTACAATGTACATACATAGCTCATGAGAGTTTAGGACAGGAAGTGGACGTCTGATGTCTCACAAAATTTGCGCAAGGGTTGCAGAAAGTTATAAATCAAATACACCCATCACCCGGTTTACGCGGTAGATACTTTTTTTACAAAACTACGTAAATGAGGTTATTTCCATAAAAGACGCGAAAATAAAACATTAATTTAATATCAAATTTCAAGATCCACGTTAAAATGATCCCTGGCTTAAAAAAATGTTTTTATCGTTGTCTTCTTTTAAATTTCTATCCGTTTTCTTAGCAACTGTTTCGAGATCGCTTTCGTTATCGATAAAAGAACTGGTCAGTTCAATTCCAAAATAAGCGGAAATCCGTGCTATCTTAAATAGTTTTTTTTCATCGATAATTCATATGGAGCGCATTTGAAAAAGAAAATCAAAATCCGAAACCCGGAACCCCTGTTTCGGTTATACCGGTATTGTCACCCCTATTTCCATCACGTGCATTTACTATGACAGTGCAAGTTGTCTGAGAATACTGAATACTACTAAAACACTACCAAAACAACGCCAGTTCAACGAAATTTTAATCGTTTGAATTGTGTACATACTTAAAATTTGGCTATTGGCCGGATTGGCTGGTTCATATTTAATTGAATATACATTTATAGGAAAGGTAGGGAAAAAAACTTGACGAAATTAAACTGTTTTTTTTCGGAATCGGATTCTTGTTTTTGGCTTAATGTAGGAGCCGGAGTCGGAGTCATGTTTTTTTAAAGACTCCACAGCCCTGGTTAATACATACTGGACGTAGTTGCTTTGCTGGTGTTGCCCTAAATTTGCATAGATTTTCGCACATTGTCAAGAAATTGCATACTTAGAAGTATTTTGACCGGCTATGATTGATGTCTTCTGTATGCAAGTTCATATTTTGACAAGTAAGGTTGACAAAGCCTGAAAACTAAAAAGTGATAATTAATATTTATTTTGGGCATTTTGTATGGTGTCACGTGACCTGCCAAGATGCATAGACCTCACGTGTGACACGCGACTGTTTCAAGTTTCAAAAATGTCAACGCAAGGATATATTTACCGAAAAATAGATACATTTTAATGAATGAGAAAAAATGCTGTCCTCATTTTTGCGACACGGCAGATTGGGTGGCCGTGAAGTGAGCAGCGCTTTGCAAATATGCATGCCTGCCCTTGCAGAAATGAAACGATTCCCAAAGTGTCTCGCATTTCTGAAGTATATTTACTACAACTTCTTTAATTGGATCTTATATATAAAACCGAAACGGCGTATGTATGTATGTGTGTCTGTAATTCCCTTTTGCATTGTTGTTGCAAGTTGCCATAAAAACGAATATGAAAGAAAATATGTTTGAATTTTTATCGGCGAAGACATTTAGTCAAAATGTAATAAATTAGTCTTCTACTGAACTTTTCCCGGCTTTTATTAATAAAATAATGTTTATTATTTACGTGAAGGTATTATTTGACATTTCTTTGACAGCAAATTAGATTTTTTCCTTGAATTTGGACATTTTAACACGTTCATAACTGAGACGTAATCGCGAATATTCACGAGTAGCTGAAAAAATAGCAATTTTCAAAACCCCAGAAGTGTACCTAAAATCCGAAATAAAAACATGTTGTTTCTTGGTATGCTGGAAGAAACTGTCCTCTTTGTCTTGAACTATTGCGCGTAGAGTTCATTGACACCTGCTTCGAGATAAGCCCAGATACAAATGACCCTTTGTGATGACTAAAGCTGAGCTTTCACTCGCTCTATTTTGTGTACGTGAAATTTTATCAAAATATTCAATATTATTTATTACCTGATTTTTTTCTTTCGCATTTCCTTTTACAGCCAGTATGTTATGCTGATATTACGTATGCTTGAAATCCAATTGGAAAAAATAATCACGTCCCATAAACACTACAAATTCAAATCACATGTCCATTGCACTTTGAATCACACAATCATCAATTACACTAATTATACTTATGGAAAAGTCTAAAGCATGGATCCAGACAAAACCCAGGTTTGTCGGAACATTCCTTGCAGCAATAAATAGAGTCTTTGCGTACACGGTCATGATGCCAGCAATATTTACACTTCTTTCTTTTTGTTTTGCCTTTGGCATCTTTTTCAAATATAATCGGAAGGTGTATTTTATTTCTCGGCAGTGGAAGAGACGGCGATGGAGGGGCACCAAGTAATGCGTCGATCACAGATAATCTAAAATCGTACAGAGTCACTTTTTGTCTTTATTGTTATTGTATAAATAGCAAGCGTTCAGAAGGATCGTCTGGAATATATGTACCCCAATTTTTTTATACCAACGGAGCGTCTTGCGCTCACATGGATAATACGACAGCATTTGGTCGTGAAAGTCAATGCCGCTCATATATCTATTGTATTCGATGATCATATTGGGTTTTATGACTAATTTTCCGCGGCGGTTTGTTGTTTCTGACAACTGACCATCGAATTCCGACGATATCGCCAATACTTCCCGACGATCTTTCCACTTTGTTACACATACTCCGCGATCGGTGTACTGGCTCACTGTTTCTCCGGGTTTCAGTTTTTATTTTTACATCTAAAGGATTGTCTGTTCTGTTACTTCTGAGTGTGCCAGTTACGTATGTTGATTTACTAAGTAAATCTTCAACTAGAGGAACACTATTGTAAAAGTTGTCCATAAACAATGCATGGCCGTCTCCAGTCTTTCCGTCCATGAGCTTATGGACAACCTTATTGGTGTGGCCTTTCCCACCTAATTCTTTGTCGGCGGCACCACCATATATCACTAGCTTTAACGCCAAGCCACTCCATTCTCCCAGCATATATATTTTAATTCCATATTTCGCCTTCTTCCCTTTGATATACTGGCGGAATTTTAATTTTCCTCGCCATAACATGAGCGACTCATCGATTGACAGATGCCTACGAGGCGCGTAGATTGTTTCCATCCTTTCATTGAAGAAATCTACCAGTGGCTGAATTTTATCTAAGCCGGCTGTATTTTGGGTATTTTTATTGAAGTGCAATGTCCGGAGAATCGCCAAAAAATCTGTCTCGTGACATGTATTGGGAGAAAGCTTGTATATTGAAGAGGTGATGTTTTTCCAATAATCTTGTATTCGATTCAGTCTGATGGTACCCATATGGAATAAGAGACCTAGCCATGTTTTAAATTCAGCTATCTTCACTATCACTATGTTCTTCAGCCATTTTTGCTCGTTTAGAGCTTGAAGGGTGATCCATAGTGTACAAAATAAAAAAGCAATATTCCGAGCAAAACTGGTTACTCAAACAGTAACGAAAACTATTGAGTCAAAAAAAAAAGAATAAAAGGAAATTTCGCAAAAAAAACACCGATAGAAAAAGCCGATTGGTAAAAAGCACTGGGAGCAAAGCACTGACATCAAAACATGAAGATTCAAAAAAAAAAATAACAGGCATAAGCAAAAAAAACAGTCTAAAAATTAAAAACAATATTATTGTTCAGTGTAAGCTCAGCTTTAGGACCAAAATTTTGAAATAATGCTGTCGCGACCTTATTGACAGACGTGTATAGACACACTGACCTGAAAAAGTGTATCGAGACTGTTTTCATGAAGTTTCAATGACCTACGATAATTTAAAACAAAGGATTAGTAAGAATTTTAGTCGTTCGCGCCTGGCGCGTATTCCGCTCCGTGGGATATGTCAGTTGTACGCGCTAGGCGCGTACTCCGAGTTCAACGTGTTAATGGGCGAGAATGGGGCTGTCATCAAATTAAATAAAGTTTGTGATTTTATTTTAACTCTATTTTGGATGTTAGATTTTGTGATATAATTATGTCGAATGATATAACATTAAATAATTATTGGTCGCTTAGTCCGAGCGACGCCGGGTAGCAATACTAGTAATTTTATAAGACAATTCTATTGATGTATTTTTTCATGTTGAAATAATATTCGGTATCACAGCTATTTTTAGAAAATCATATAAGTTGCACTTGGTTAGCATTAATGTAATACTTTCAAAGGATTCGGCGGTAACTTTGTGGAAGTTCATTTCAATATAAAATTTCAAATAACTTGGATTATTAGCAATACGTGGAATTATCAAAGTTTTTTAAAATTTTATACATTAATGTAAGTCGTTAAAATTAATTCTTTTCTAAATCCATTTCCGCTCCCGATGCGGATCATATGGCCTCCTAATGGAACTATTTAAACATATGTTTTTTGAGAACTTTGTCGCTATACCTCATTAGTTTGATGAGGTCGGTATATAAAGGATAAGGATAGGAAAACACTTGTGGTTAGGTTAGGTTAGGTTAGCTTATAGGATTGGATGGTTAGGAGTGAATTTTTTGATTGAAAATGCTGGCTGTACTGGAACCCATGAAGTCCACCACGGAATCCAGCGACGTTGACCACTGCACCATTGTTTCGTGTCTAAGATGTCAAATTTATTTTTTGGAAAACTCGGCGTTGCGAAAGAGGTTTTAATTTCAAGAGTTCGATTATGCTATTGCATAAATGATTCCCTTTCATTTAGCTTTTTTTATATCTCCTTTGACGAATTGAAGACTGAACGTGAACAAAAATTTCTCTACTGCTTTTTTTCAATATGTTCTTGTTCAATTGCTTTTATATTTTTTTTGGTTCCATAGCTTGTGCGTCATGTATGGCACAAAAAATATATTTTTGTTAACTTCAAAATAAGGAATGAAACGACACATTTTTTCGTACATTGAGAATATTTTTGTCTAATTGTATGCCAATATAAATTCTATTTAACATAACATACATATAACAGAGAGTAATTTCTGTATTTAAAAACTCGCGATTTTCACTGTTAAAAATTGTCAATAATTATAATCACCCAATAAAGGGGAACAATAGCTAACCGTTTCGGAAGCACTCGATGGAAAAAAATCTTCAAATCTAATTTTTGCCCGAAAACAGCGTTCCAAATCGGCAGTGTTTTGTTTTTTTTCTGTCAAATCATTTATTCTGCATCGGCCATGAATTTTTTCCCCAAATTTTCTTGCTTCAGGTTTTGTTTTAGTTTATAACAAGGGCAACACCGTGTCTCGTCCAAAGACAATAATTGCGTGGAGACAATTTCAACCAATGAAGTCGAATCAAGATATTTTATATTTTGCCAGTTTCTGTGGTCTAGTGCAGTGTTTCCCAACCAGTGGTCCCCGGCTCGGTGCTGGGGCGCAAATATTATGCCAAATTTTAATCATTAACTCAAACACTTGAAATAAATCAATTCAATAATTATAGAGGTCGGATAAAACCCGCGAATTTTTAATTGTTATTTCCAATTATCATCTGCTAATTGGTATTTGCGATACTACATATCTATCTATAATCTATATATATAAAAATGAATGTCTGTGTGTATGTCTCATATGGACTACTAAACCGCTCGACCGATGTGAAACTTTACAAATTTATTGAGTACACTCCCGCAATGGTTTTGTACCAACCCCTCCCTCAACAACCTCCACCCCCAATTTTTTTTTTTTTTTTAAACTTTACGAATTTTTCGAGTTCACACCTTCGAAGGTTTTTGGCATACCCGGCCCATACGCCCCTAAACCCCACCCCGCCAAACAACCCCTCAAAATGTTATCGAATTTTTACAAATTTCTCGAGTACAATTCCGCCAAACTTTCTGGCGTACACCCCTCCCCCCAATCCCCCTACAATTGCTGGCGTAGCAACGCGCGCAGGGTACAGCTAGTACTTTATAAAAAGACTTAAAAACTGTCGTAGCAAAAACAAACCATTTTCGACATAGTGTAGACCTCCTAGAGTCCTAGATAAACATTTTGTATGAATATCACTGTTTCGTTGTATCTCTTATCAGTAGACATTGCTCGCCATGAACTCATCCGGACCTGATCCAATAAATTTTACGTCGAATAAGTACTAAAAATGTTTTATTATTTTTATTTTGCTGATTTATGGAACATCTTTTCGTTTATGGAACATCTTTTCTTTCATCTCAGAGCAGAAGTGCAAGGCTATACAAAAGAAATAAATATCATCGATACTGAACACGTCTGTATAATTAATTTAAATTAAAAATGGGTGCGTAACTAACAGCCTTCGTCGCGCGTGTACCAGAAGTCGAGATGGCATCAATTTACTTAAAATATATTATGTAGATAAAACAAACGTAAGCGTTGAATACAAAATCATATTTCTATATTATTAAGTCTATGTATAAAGCATTGATAAATAGATACTTTGAATTTGACATTTTCAAACAGATGAAAAGGATCGGTACATAAATTAATTTCTAGAATTTATTCGATGGATTCGGCGGCAACTTCGTGAATTGAAATCGTTTTTGATCATTATTTAATTTCACTGGTTTGTTAAATTTTTTATCTAGGGCTGTGGAGACGTTAAAAAAACTACTCCGACTCCAAAATTGACAAAAAACACGACTCGGACTCCAATTAAAGTATTTTTTTACCTACCTTTCCTATTTATGTATATTCAATGAAATATCAAACAAATAATCCGGCTAATGGCCAAATTTCATAAGTTAACAATGCATTCGATATTTCGTCAATTTGGACCAAAACAAATTTCATCCTGCACAATCTGTGGTCTAGTGGCGAGAGCTTTGCCCAAGCTATCAGGTGGGTTTAGGTTCTAGTACCGGCAAGGTCAGATTTTTTTAAACGAAAAATAGATATTGCGTAGTGTTGTACTGACTGATTTATGAAATTTCTCATCGAGTTATAATCTCGATGAGAAATTTAACTCTTAATCTCGTATGACTTTTATATTAAAAAATATTTGGTGCATTGGCGTTAACTGTAATGCCAAATATTTTCTTTTTATAATTCCTTAAAAATATTAAAATGTTAATTTATTAAGATCAGGACCGGTTTCTTGTTCAAACTAGAAGTTTAACTGGTCGAACTAGAAGATCGTTTAATAGTAGATTTTAAAGAGCATAATTGCTCAAAAAATAAAATACAAAAAATATTTTATTATTTTTTAATATAGTGCCTATCCGCCTGTGATTTCTGTTAAATAATTACACATACAACTCTACTAATACAAAACAAATACTGGCTCAACCAAATATTTGTATCTATAGTAGAAGCAATCTCCGTCACAAAATGAATGTGTGATTCTTAAAAATATGTACCAACTACCCTTGAAAGGATGTTGAACTCTTTCAGTTCATTAATTTTGAACTGGCGGTTCGCCTTGATATTGAAATGCTTACCAAACGATTAAATCATATTCATTACAGTAACCTCCCGGTTAAGTACGCAAAAAATGTGGTACGCATCCCGGTTAAGTACGCATGAAAAATGGCAAAAAACTTGGATCAATATTTATTATACCAAAAAATTAAAGAAAACTGAACACAATTATTTTATAAAATGGAAAACAGTTAAGATAACAATTAACTATTATACAAAGAGAAAAAAACAAATTTACATTTTTATATAAGTGTCAACTGCACATTGTTTTTATTGTTTGATTTTTTTGAAATTGATGCTATTTTTACTATTTTTTTTTGAAAAATTTCAAAAGAGCATAGAAGATCGTTGTAATCAGCTCCTGCTGCATTTTTAACAACTGGGCATAAAAGCTGATTTTCTATATTTATTGCCATTTCACACAAGTTGTCAAAGCTTTCAAACTTGACTAGACATTCGTTGTTTTCCAGATCGGAATCGTCAGATAAGTGGCTTTCATCCGGTACTTCTTTCACATCTTCCAAAACATCGTCCACATCTTTGAGAATTTCTGAACATATTCTTCAGTGTTTTCCTCGTCAATTCTTTTCGAAGTTTATAGCATCGTTGACGTCAATTTCAATGCTTACTTTTGCAAACATTGTAATGATTTCATTGATCCATTCGTTCTCAGAATTCTCAACAGGAACGGGTGTGAGGGTCATTATCTCGGTTTTGGCAAAAGAGTTTGCGATTGTCTCTGCTGCGATGGCGTCCCATGCCTCCTTAACAAAATTGGCAGCCTAATAAATGTGCTGCATTTCCATATGCAACACCAGCTGCACCCCCTTGAGCTGTTTTCCTAGAACTGCTTTGATGCTTTTTAAACCATCATCCATTTCATAATAGTTAAGGACTTCTTTGAGATACAAATATTTATCGTTTTTCAGGGCTGCAATAATTCCCATATCATGGCTGTTTCCAGCTTGTGCAATTAGGTGGAAAAAATGCAACCTCCACATTATCTCGTTTGAATGCCTCAGTTTGCATTGTCCATAAGCACTTTCATAGAAACTTTCTGATAGCACTGACTATTGCGCAATATTTATACCTTATTGCATCATATTTTTACCATATTGCACCATATTTTTAATGTTAGGAGAGGTGCAGAAAAGAAAGGGGGCGGGCAAAATACAGTACGCACCTCCCGGTTAAGTACGCAACCCTTTGATTCAATATGCGTACTTAACCTATTAGACGCAGTGTTTCATTACCATGTGCAGGTACACAACACAATTGGTATTTTCTTCGCAATCAAATCCGAATAGCAATAGTTCGCAAGAAAAACTAAGTTTCAAAGTGATTGGAAAACATAAGCTCGGACTCAAAAGTTCTACCTGAATTTATTGATGTTAATGCTTTGTTTGAATAATAAATGACTTGGATTAGTAGATTGACGAGGAGATAGGCTCGTGACCAGGGTTTCCAGTCCCGGGCCAAGATTTTGATCACGGGATTTCGGGAATGCAATAAGTCGATCCCGAGATTTGGAATATTTCTTTAATGGTCAATAATTTTCATATTTATAAATAAGCCGTTTGAACTTCGTACTTTTCAGTGATTGAACGTGAGTTCAAGTTTAAGCGTGGACTGCCTGAAGGCGAAACACGGGTCGTCAGTGATAAAAATCAAACTTGTCGAATGTTATTTCATATTTACTTGCTGCGACATATTTTTAAAACGAAACCCTCAAGAAAACGTGAAACATTAAACTCACTTCTCAACACAGTTTATTTTTACAATCTCTACAACATATAATATTAAGCGCGATAACCATTCATACTTATTTTGTAATGGTATCATAAAATATTATATTACTAGTATTGCTACCTGGCTTCGCTCGGACCAGTTTAGGGTTATGTTCACCTCGGCGCGTAAATTCAGACGGGCCAAGTTGAAACAACTTTTTTCAAAATTCAAAATCTAGGTCAATTAAAATGAACATTTCAGACTGGCATTGACATTTCACAGCCCCTTTCATATATTGACAGCCCCATTCTCGCCCATTAAAATGTCCAAATTCAAGGAAAAAATCTAATTTGCTGTCAAAGAAATGTCAAACAATACCTTCACGTAAATAATAAACATTATATTAATAAAAGCCGGGAAAAGTTCAGTAGAAGACTAATTTATTACATTTTGACTAAATGTCCTCGCCGATAAAAATTCAAACATATTTTCTTTCATATTCGTTTTTATGGCAACTTAATGACCAACAATGCAAAAGGGAATTACAGACCCACAGACATACATACGCCGTTTCGGTTTTATATATAAGATGACGATAAACATAAATTCGAGCCATCGTTTTAGAAATGCTAGTAAAGCTACAATCAAAACGATACATTGTTTGTAGAATGTATGTAGATAGATATTCAAGGCCAGAAATATATTGATAATAAAAAAAATAACAATATTAGGAATCGTGTTTTGGGCTTAAACTCCGTTTGTAAACAAAGATTATTTTTTACGTATTTTTTTTCAATGTGGAACACTGAAATTGAAGCAATCAGAAACGTGACATGACATGAACACGCACTGTGGAAAGTACATTGACATACATTATAAAAATAAATATAAATTAGTTCACATTTGAGAAGCGATTTCTGTCACAAGTTCTAACTGATTTGAATCTTCGTAATACCTGAAAATTGGCACATTACAAAACAAAGGGTAATTCTTTACTGTGCTTCGAAAACAGATGGTTGCGGCGAATATTAGGAGTGCGGTGACTTTGTCAAGCATACGGAGGAGAGCGTAGTAACCAGTCCCTTGGTACGTCAAAAATAAAAAGGCGACGATGGACCTGGCTTGGCGTGAATCCTGCCTGCCTCTTTTATCAACATGATGAATTCCGTCACCCGGAAGTTCGCTGATGATCATCCATAGGATGTACTCCGAGTAACTACGGAACGCCGGGATGTCTTCGAAGTAAGTAAGGAGGTTGGCCTGTAGGGACTCCAATTACTCGACAACTCAACTACTCGAGTATCGAGTAGTAAAATTTCAAAATACTCGAGTAGTTTCAGATATGCCAAAAGATATATTATTTGTTAAAATGTGTGTATATCAATAGATGGTAAACAAATAAATAAGCTTATTTTATTTCATTTATACATTTATTTTAATTTATGAAACCTATATTTCAAAAATAGGAGATAATTAAACAACTCAAATTTTAAATTGCTTCGAAGTTTTGCTTTTTTAACCCCCAATAGAAAAAACTCTCTGTTGCTGTGGACATCGGTTTACAAATTAACTTAATTAACAATCAATCAAATAGTGCTATCTAGTTTTTCTGTCTGCTGCTTAAAACAAAATAAAATTTAGAAATAAACCTTCATTTATAAATTACGAGTATTACTCGAGTATTTTTCAAATAACTCGAGAATCGAGTACTTGATACTCGAATTGGAGTCTCTATTGGCGGGTGACAGAGAATCTTGCAGGCACAGTATTTCGGCCATATTCTCCGAAAAGAACATATATATATATAGTCGCCATAAAAAATATGGCTTTTACGTGATAAATCCCCATTTATGGCCGTGATAGTACACGAGTCATAAATAAATTGCAGGGAAATTCATTTGTGTACAAATTTAACGAAATACTTGATAACAAAAATGGTTGTTCTGATTGACCCATAGGTTCCCAACCTTTTTCGGTTGATGACCCCTTTTTATGAAAGCCATTTGACCCGTGACTCCCTAGGCCAAATTGAAAAAAAGGCATTTTTCATAAGGTAAAAAAAATCAACGGTGCATTAAAGTAATTATTTTTTAAATATTTTCGATGGTTTCGGCGGTAACTTTGTGGAAGTTCATTTTAATATAAAATTTAAAATAACTTTGATTATTCCACGTATTGTGTAACTAACTGTGACACGTGTTTCGCCTCTTTCAGAGGCATCTTCAGACTTACTATCGCAAAGTTTGCTTGAGTAATGAAGCAAGATTGATTCTAACATTTTAAATTATGAAATTACAAAATGGATTACGGGTTTTTTTCCGATTATTTTTTAGTTGACTGTATAAGTTGATGACCCCGTCACGACCCATGGGTTGAGAATCAGTGTATTAATTAATTGAATTATTTCTACTTTAGACAGGTTATGATGTCGATAAGCTTTGATCGTAATTTTCACAGAAATAAACAGATTTCCAAAATACAGATCCTTATCAAATGATACGGAAAAAAATATTAAAATAGGCTACAATATGGAAAAACGGATGCTCTGAATACTTTTGATTAAATCCGTTTAAAAAAAACAGAATATTTTAAACGAAAAAATACATATTTCTTTTGTCGACTATTGACTGTGGAAATGAAAAAAGTCAAGAGCATCATTTAAGTTGCTGGTATTTGAGGCCAAGGGCGCAACCTTAGTTTACACCTCCGTACATCAATTTATATTATGAAAGGTACCGAAAAGATACAAAAAGGGCCATCTCGATTTTTTGTATTCAAGAATAATTACCTTATGACGTTATCGGAAGATAAAAAAAACTACTTTAAATACATTTCCGTAGTAGGTAAGTATACTGTTTTGACATGTGAAGATTGCAGCTACATACTTATCGTATTATATTATTCATGAAATTTTCTATAAAAATAAATAAAACACATCGCTACACATTACTATCGCAAAGGTTCCTCGAGTGATGCTTAAGTGAATAACTAGCAGTTCTCGTAGAAAATTTCTGGTGAGATAATCTACCTTATGAGCCCATATAATCAACATTGGGAGAGAATATGGTTAAAAATCTAATACCGGTATCAAATTCGAATCCTTTGAAATTCGTACTTTTCCATGACTTTTGTCGCAAACGACTCAGGATTCGCCTTTCTCCATCTTCAGGCATTTCAAGTGCAAGAATGTACTTCAATTGAAAAATGCATGAAGATGCCGAAAGGCGAAACCCGTGGAAAAGTACAAAATTCAAACGATACAAATCGATCAAGCACGTTCACTCGAAATTCTAATCGTTTAATCTAGAGCTAATTGCTCTCGCTGCGTATCTTGAACCCACGGGTTCCCATCCCAACCCATGGGTCGTCAAATTATACAGTCAACTAAAAAAAATATTCACTTTAATGAATTTTCGTTGTTTTTCCCTTATTAAATGTACCTTTTTCAATTGCATCGTGGACACGGGCCACATGACTTTTATAAAAAGGGGTTGCCACCCGGAAAAGGTAAGGAGCAGTGGCGGTGGTGACATTAGTATTAGGGAGTACAAAAAAAGATTCAACTATTTTTGCAAGAGTTCTTTCCTATTCATTGGATTTTAAAACACTTCTATAACATGGACTTTCAATTCAGATGTTCGCAATACCAACGGAGTGCCAGTATTATGAATTTTTGGCCGTCCGTAGTATGGAAAAATAGTTGAATCTTTTTTTGTACTCCCTAATACTCTGTCGCCAGCCGCCACTGGCTAGGAGTCTATGCTTTAAGGATGTGAATTGATTTTAGACATCGTAGACATCCGAGTTCAATGGCGTATTAAAAATATATCTACTGGATTTAAAGTTCGAGAATCTCGGGATTGAAATCCCAAGCAGACACACATTGAATTCACACAAAGAACTTTGCGGTCGGAGACGGTTGTATACAAAGTTGAGGTCTGCACGGGCTCGGGTAAGCCCGCAGGTCCGAGCCCGGCCTGGACCGGGTCGGGCCGGGTAACGAAGGTTTCAATTCGGGCCTGGGTATACAAAATATAAAACATAAATCCGATTATTCAAGATTTATAAGCCATTATTGTATATCTCAATTACATTCATGTTATAATTTGATGAGTTGATATAAAATTATTTTAAATGTTGATTATTTTTTTTTTGAAAAGTTGAAAAAACTGTCGGGCTGGGGTCGGGTTCGGGTAAAATGTTCGGGCAGGAGCATCGGGCTCGGGTCGGGCCGTGTCAGAGGTTTTCGGGCTCGGGTCGGGTAGAATTTTAAAATTTCGCCCCGTGCAGGCCTCTTATACAAATTAAAATCCCTTGACAATTTTGCTCCGTTACCTTGTTGGAACCTTTTACTTTGTATGTCGTTAAATTATTATATTTACGTGAATTAATCACCGCGTGAGTTTCACCAATACATCATGCTTCACTGCCTGGAAAACTAGAGCGCGGGCATCCCACAGACTGCACTTGAGCGGTCGACCATCGAGACAATATGTCACACGTATTGAGCTCATTGTCAACTAAGTTTTGAAAAAATGACAAAGGCGCCATAAATCGATATTTTTAATGACCGTATAACGTCCGGTAATTCAAACTTCTCTAAGACGTCAAGAGACTCAAGAGTAAAGACAACTGACAGCAAAATGCGTATTTGAATTTGGAAACATACACTGTTCATAACGACACTGAAACATGACATGCGTTGTAGAGACTCCAATTACTCGACATCTCAACTACTCGAGTATCGAGTAGTAAAATTTCAAAATACTCCAGTACTCGAGTATACTCGAGTAGTTTCAGATGTACCAAAATATATATTTTTAATTCGAATTTGTGTATATAAATAGATGATAAATAAATAAAGAAAAATATTGAATATCATAAAAACATTTATTTCAATTTATACCTCATATATTTCAACAATAACCCCGTGTCTTAGGTAAGCGACGCGAACCGGCAAGAGAATTTAGGCGAATCCAGTCAATTTAAAACGTAGTTGATCAAAGGTCTTATGTGCCATCGCTCGGCCAGACGCAATTAACGCTCTGGTGAGCTTGGACCGTTTCATATTTTCAAGCGATTCGCGTGCGCCATGAGTGCGCACTTGAGGCGACTTGCGACATATGCCGTCCTGACCGGACCGCTTCGCCTACGTATGACACTTGCATGGGCGAGGACCGTTTGATATTTTAAAACTCTGCCGCTTTCAAAGCCGCGCCGGATCGCCTCGCCTAGATTCGCCCAGCTAAGACGACCCGTAATAGAGAATTAAACGACTCAAATTTTTAATTAATTTTAAGTTTTGATTTTATATTTCTCGCAGAAGAAAAAATTGTCGACGGTTATTACTAAAACGAGTATAACTCGAGTATTTTTCAAATTACTCGAGAATCGAGTACTTGGAAAATGGACGAGTATACTCGAGTATCGAGTACTCGATAATCGAATTGGAGTCTCTAATGCGTTGCAATGAGTGTTTTTGTTTTAATTCTGTTTATTGAAGTACTTTCAGATATCAATGATTATTAACCTTCGTAAGCGTCCACACAACAAATCACCAAAGTTATATCGCAATCGGATGAACGGTATAGGAACGCATAAGGAACAAACAAACAAATAAAGATTCATTTATATACATATGCATAATTAAAAAACATTCATGCGCGTCCACACAACAAATCACCAATGTTTTAATACAATTGGATAAACGGTATAGGCACGGATACGGGACAGACAGACAAACAAACGTTAATTTTTACATATATTATATAAACATACAATAAAAAAGACCACTGATTGTGTTGCCCTTTTGAGGTCCTGGTCTCGCGCATTCGAGAATTCGAAAAAAAAAAAATTTTTTTTTCATTTCAAAGGGTCTTTTTATACGGACGCTTAGTTTTGAAATGTAAATAAAACAAGTTGATTGTGAGATTTCGACTTAATTTTAATTTCATTTGTAAGTATATTTTACGGCATTAAATATGGAATATAGCATCAAATGTCTGCCAATATCCATTCATTATAAAATGGGCCATGTCGCTAAAGTTGACTTTTTTGACAAATTTGGGTAAACTTCCAACTGCTCCAGAACCCAATCAGGCGTTGTCTGTGGTCGTTTACCTGAAGTTCCTCGGTTAGTTGGATTTTATACGGGTGCAGACATAAGGCCCGATTCAAAATTCGCCAAGTTGAAGTCGCAGAAAAGCCAAGTTCTTGTGAACAACGAGAAATAAGCTGCCTTGGGTTTTCCTGTACACTTTCACACACAGCAGCAATGTTTTCACCAGATATTGTATTTTGATGACGTACAGGTAGGTGTTGGCCGATTATTTTACCAAACTGGTTGACTCAAATTTGGCCACTAAACAATGAATAATCTACTCAGCAGGACAAAGTAACATATTTTGAGCGTCCCTATTGAAATACCCTTTATTATTGATACTTTTTTACGCAGTATTTTGTTTTTTGGGACCAATTTATCAAATTATATGATAGTAAAGTTTTTATACGCGCCACTTTCTGGAACTTATATATCACGTAAAAAAGGATTGGGAGTAGAGACTCCAATTCGAGTATCGAGTACTCGATATTCGAGTATACTCGTCTATTTTTCAAGTACTCGATACTCGAGGAATTTGAAAAATACTCGAGTAATACTCGTAATTTATAAATGAAGATTTATTCCCAAATTTAATTTTTTCATAAACAGCGGACAGAAAAACTAGTAAGCACTATTTAATTCATTGCTCACTTTTAAGCCCGACGTCCACAGCAACAGAGAGAAAGTTTTATCTACTGCCGGATTAAAAAACAAAACTTCGAACCAAATTAAAATTTGAGACGTTAAATTCTCAATTATTTTTTAAATATATCTTTTATAAATTGAAATAAATGTATTGGTTACATAAAATAAGCTTATTTATTATTTATCATCTATTTATGTATGTACAAAAATTTGAATTAATAATATATATTATGGTACATCTGAAAGTACTCGAGTATTATTAAATTTTACTACTCGATACTCGAGTACATAATTGGAGTCTCTTTGTGCGGGACTGATCGGCGGTCCTTTGTGCGGGACTGATCTGGATTACCATCCCACGTGTTGGCCCCAGGTTGCGACCCCATAGCCTCGGTTCGGGAGACCTCCGCTGAGCCTTGGCAGTATCCTATCTTATCACGCGACCCTGGCGACATTATCCATTGTCTGCCCGGCCTGCTTCCTGTGTGTTATGATATGGCAAATGAATTTCAATGATTATTCAAAATATTATTTTTGTAATGCGACACCTTACTTTGAAAAGGTTTCAGCTGCTATTTACCCTGTTTTGATATATGAGCATTTGAAGTTTGGATAAATCATATTATTTAATTCAAAAGATAAATAATATAAAATTTAAAATAAATTTGATTATTCCACGTATTGTGTTATTTATTGTGACACATACGTGGAATAAACAAATATATTTTTAATTTTATATAAAAATGAACTTCCACAAAGTTACCGCCGAATCCATCGAAAGTATCAAAATATAAAATTCACTTGTGAAATTGAGCAAGTAAAAATGCTTCAACTTACATATTTTAATCAATTTTTTCACAATTCAAATCATTCTCACATTTAAGGTGTTCACTGCCAATACTTGGAGGAATGGCATTATAATAAAACATTTTTAGTACTTATTCCAAATAAAATTTATTGGATTAGGACCGGTTTCACTCATGGCGAGCATTGTCAACTGAATTTATCAGTTGACAATGCTCGCCATGAGCGAAATCGGTCCTGATCCAAAAAAAAATATGTGGAATAAGTACTAAAAATGTATTATTATTTTTATATAAAACTTTCTACTGAGAAATAATTATCTCAGTAATCTAATGATGACAATCTCAGAACTTTATCAAATAAATTTAGAAAAAAAGTGTGCAAATGAACTCCGTAATTCAATGATATATAATTCTGAAGTTATCATAATATAAGCTAGAATAAGGTTAGTATAAACTTTTCCGACCAAAGGGTAATTTTTTGCCAAAATGTCAGTTAGAACCTTTTCAAAGTGAGGTAACGAATGTATACTGGGTGTGCAGACTATTTCAACAATGGATTCCCAGCATAAACATCACGCAGCTAATCGTTGAACAACCGAGGAGAGTTGCCTTGTTAGTAAATTATCACGTATCGTTCGATTTGTTTTTTTCATTCACTTATATCAACCAGGCTATTTTCATAAATATTAGTGTTTCTAAAAACACGATCTTACTGTTAAGATTCGCAATTCAGAATTGCCATTTAACCCTTTCAACTAGGGCTGTGGAGTCGGAGTTTTTTGGCCGGAGTCGAAATCGTCACAGGGTTTTAGCCGGAGTCGTACTCGGAGTCGGAAATTTTTTAAAGTTTGAACTTTTTATTTTTACATATAATTTATTTATTTACTGGCAAAAAACAGAACAGAAACATATTATTTTGAAGACAAAATTTTTTAACAAAGCATCAAGTTCACCGCCGAAGATGTCCACATCAAAAGGCAGCGCATTTATCAGCCGAATAGCCCTTGCAACTGGAGATTCAAAAGACCTACGTGACAAACAAGTTTTGACAAAGAAAATTGATTTGTCTTTGTTACGACCACATAGGTAAAAACTGGGAGCAATCAAACTAAAATTTTCAAGGATGTCAAATTCGCAGGATTGGTTGGTTGATATATTATTGAATACACATAAATAGAAAAGGTTGGAAAAAAACGTGACGAAATTAAACTGTTTTTAGTCGGAGTCGTGTTTTTGGGGAATTCTAGAGTCGGAGTCGTATTTTGTTTAACGACTCCACAGCCCTGCTTTCTGTATGCAACTAATTAGTACATATATTTATTTCATGTTAAAGCTACCGTAATTATCCTTTCCTAATCCAATCAGTTCTTATAAAAAAACAACTTGTGATAATATTTGCTATAAATAGATAGGAGTTCATAATATGCTACAAATCTACATCGTTCGAAAGGGGCTATTTTTAATAAGCAAGAATAATATTCGAAAGGAGAGGGTTTTAATTAACATAATAATTGACTTCAAGATAAGTAAATGTACTGTTAACTTAATATATTTAAAAAATATATATATTTCGCATTACAGCTTACGCCAATGCGCCAAATATTCTAAGTTGTGAAAGGCATACGAGATAAACTCGATGGTAAATAATGTATCAGTTGTGCACAAAATCAACGATAAATAACATACCCAGCCCAAGATCTTTTTTTTTTTTTTCATTTAAAAAATCTGACCTTGCCGGGGATTGAACCCGGGCCCCCCGATTGCTAGCTCTTGCCACTAGACCACAGGGACCGACAGCAGTACTTCCCAAACTTTTTAATCCACGGCCCCCCATCTGAAAAAAACACTCTTTTTCACGGCCCCTAGTCTGTGAAACACTGGTGTAAATAATACATACTAACCTGTTAAAATTCGCATGGCACAGATTCCGTTATGCCATGAGTAGTAGCTATCAAATGTAGTGTCGTCAATATTTGAACTCACCTGAAAAAAATAAACAAATTAATTATTATAACGGTGTCTTAATCGAAGATTGAAGCTTTTTTTTTATTATTTAAAAGTTTAAACACGGAAATGAAATAAATTAATTAAAGCCCTGCGATCCGGAAAAATGAGCACAGCCAGAATCCGGAAAAATATGCTGGGTTAGTCAACTTTGTAATGACGGGTTGTTAAATAACTTTTGCGGTTAAATAATAAATGCGGTTTAACTTTGACCTTGCGTTATTCGCTAACGAAATTTGAAAATGGAATACTATAACGATTGATCTCAGATAACACTATTGATTGTATAAAGATGGTGCGGAAATTCAAATAAAAAATCAACACTGCTATATTATGCTAAACACATACAACGTCAGATACATAAATAGATTTACAAAGCAAGGTGCGCATTATACGCATGCATACAATTACAGAGCCCACACAGCGACTTCGTTTTAGCACAGCTTTCTCGACTATTTAAATTTATGTCACTTGCCTTATTGCCTCGCAATAAATTAGATATTTTTTCGATGGAATCGGCAGTACTTTGTGGATGTTCATCTCTATATATATAAAAATCTCGACACAAATCTTTGTCGCCAAACTCCTTTGAAACGGCTGGACCGATTATTATGAAATTTTGTATGTATATTTGTTAGATATGAGAGAAGGTTGTAAAGTATATTTCATACCGCTAAGTGAAGGATGTCTCTATCAAGACGTATTTTAATATTTCTGACATCTGTCATTATTTATTATTTTTGTTGTTAAATCACAGAGGGTGCGCGTGAAGTTTGACATTTCATACAGCGAATTAAATTTAAGCTTTGCAAAGCAGTCGCAAGAGGCGCTTTTCATAATCGTATGAAAATATATCACATCAAAGTTTATATATATATCCAGCAAATAGTTTAACAAAAAGCAGTGCAGGAATGCTACGCGAATCATTTTGATTCTCTTCAATAAAGCAAATGCCTTGCTGCCACGTGAATTACATTCATTTCAATGTAATTAAAATACTTCATTTTGATTTTTGCACATTTATTTTCCATATTCATTTTGAGTATTGATTTTGACTTAATAAAAAACTAAATTTAATTCAGCACGTTAACACATCTATTGATTCTGAGGCGGTACGAAGTTCGCCGGGTCAGCTAGTTTAATTATAATTTTTTTTTAAACTTAGTTTATCTCACGTATTGTATTACAAATAGTGACACGTTTTTCACTTTTTTAAGAAGCATCGGCCCCCTACTTCGACTAAAGTCCTTACTTAAGCAACCGTTAATAGTGGGCCTGATGATCAGGGCTGTGGAGTCGGTAAAAAAAAGTCTGATTCCGACTCCAGCATTTACCAAAACCACGACTCCGACTCCGACATTGACCAAAAATACGACTCCGACTCCGACAAAAAAAAGGGTTAATATCGTCACTTTTTTCCCTAATTTTCCTATTTATGTGTATTCAATTAAATATCAATGCGGCCAAAAGTCAAATTATCCAGTTGATGTTCCAAGAATAGTTTGCAGCTAGTCTTTGTTATATAGCCGTAGTTTCAATAAAAACACCTGTATCGTTGTATTTTGAATGTCGTTATATGTTACGTTGGATAGATATTTGCTCGTAGAACACAGTGCTTGAACAACACGGTTTATGAATTGTGGATGGATGTCTGTGGATCAGATCATCACAAAAAGGAATGCAATAAAAGCAGGGCTGCGGAGCCGTTAAAAAGCAATACGACTCCGACTCCAGCATTTACCAAAAACACGACTCCGACTCCGACATTGACCAAAAATACGACTCCGACTCCGACTAAAAAAGGGTTAATATCGTCACTTTTTTTCCCTAATTTTCCTATTTCAATTAAATATCAATGCGGCCAAAAGTCAAATTTGACATATTAAATGCAAAAATATAAAGCTCAAAATTTTCGACTCCGGTTAAAACGCCGCGACGACTCCGACTCCAGCCAAAAAACGCGGACTCCACGACTCCGACTCCACAGCCCTGCTGATGATGCTTCTTAAGGAGGCGAAACACGTGTCACTATTTTCTATACTACAATACGTGGAATAAACAAAGTTATTTTGAATGTTATATATTAAATAAGCACTGTCAATAATAAAGCCCCCCCCAACCTAAATTAAATTGTACGTTCAGTTTTTATAGGAATTTAATTATTACTTTAGATATAAATATTCGATATAAATCCCTCTCACTAGTGCTGTCTAAATCATAGCATTCTTCTTATATACGACCGAGTAACAGGCAGTTCTCATAGAAAAACTTTTGCTGAGATAAGGTCCAGCAGGAGTAAATTAAAAGCGGATATTGCTATATATTTTTTTTCTTAATTCATTTGGTCTGAGAACAAGATGACCACTTGCCGGTCCAATTGATTTAACATATGCACATATGCACACATTTGAAAATGCAAAATACACGCACAAATTTGTGATAACATATTTTTTATCTGATGTTCGGGTGTCCAGCCCTTGCTTGGACTAGATCGAATTCGTAATTTTCGTATGAAGTTTGCCCGAGTTACCTCGTGATGTCCGTTTTTGACGATTTTCAATACCCGAGTATACTCGGGCGTGCCCGGGAAGTGGTTAAATAAAATATTTTACATTTATTTCAGAATTCTAATTTGGTTTTTAATTCTTCGAAAAAATCACTAATATTTTTCGTCAAATGGTGGGAAAAGCTATATTGTGATGTTATTGCATTAATGTTGAAAAAAGAAGAAAAAACATTTATCTCACTCTTCTTCAAAATATGTTCTTCAAAATGTGTGATCATATCAATTGAGATTGATTGAATTTGAGTTGAAAAAAACTGATCCTAGAATTTTCCAAGAAACATATTCCATCAAAACAGGTAAAAGGTTAAGAAAACTCCATCAATAAATTAAAACCGTATGAATTATCCGTAGAAGAGTCGTAGACGACACTGTACAATTGTTTATACGGAACAAATATTAAAATTACAATGTGGAAATGCCAAAGAGTCATCTCAATATTCTTGAAAGTCAAAGCAACTCTTTCAACGTAATCAACACTTTTCTGAGAAATTTGCTAAGAATTCTGAGAAATGGTTATGATTGTTTTTCGTGTACTTATTTTCAACCTGTTTTATGATATGTTCATATGATAAGATTTATCAATAAAACATTTCTTATCTAACTAAACAGAAACAATGCTTTGATTACATAAAAATATGTATGTATTATGTAAGACGGATGACTGTCGTTCTGTAGCTCAACAGTCAACGCGCTGGGGGATTGTCTCATTTGGATCAGTTCGAATCTACATTTTTTTACCCATAGCGAGAAGAGTGGATATTTAATTATTATTTGCATATTCCTGTCTAACCATGAGATTGTGGAAACAGGGTGTCGCTAGTGAGAATAGTTAACCACTAATCCTTTCCTAGACTGATTCTTCGATTCGTGTCATGTCTCAACAAATAGAGTTAGGAGACATTGAGGAATTCACATTAAAAGTAGACATAGTTAAAAAATATTGCTTTTTGAATATCATTAAACTCTCGGTGGATTCGGCGGTAATCTTAAAACAAAAAAGTTCATTTTAATATAACATAAAAATAACTTTGATTATTCCACGTTTTGTGATACTATCTGTGACACTTGTTTCGTCTTTTTCAGAAGCGTCTTCGGAATAGTATCGCAAAGGTTTCTGAAGTACAGTAAAGATAGTAAGTCCGAAGATTTTTTTGAAAGTGGCTAAACAATTGTCATAAATAGTAACACAATACGTGGAATAATCAAAGTTATTTTTATGTTATATTAAAATGAACTTTTTTGATTTAAGATTACCGCCGAATCCACCGAGAGTTTAATGATATTCAAAAAGTTATTTAAGATTTTATATTACCATTAAACTCTATTCTACTCTTGTATTTTTAGATAATATCTGTTTTATTGATTGAGTAGGCATTTACTTGGTAGAACTCCATTATAATACGGTAAGAAAAATAACAATGTATTTTAGTTCTACATAAATTATTTTATATATTTGTTGATAGCTATTTCGGCTTCGTCAGAACTAAGTTCTAAGTTCTGACGAAGGCGTAAGCCGAAATAGTTATCAACAAATATATAAAATAATTTATGTAGAACTAAAATACATTGTTATTTTTCTTACCGTAATATCTGTTTTGAGCATGGATTCGTTGTGGGTTTACAATCAGGCCATTTTTTAAATATCGCTCTCGTTTTACTTTCACCTTATTAAGCTACTTCAAAAGCGTTTCAAATGGATATACCTACATTAAAACAATACATATCAATAAGATAGTATGTTATCTCCAACATAACACAAAGATAATGTTGCATTTTATGAAAAGGTTTCTCATCACTGTTTAATCAAATAATTGTGTATTTTAATAAGAAGTGGTTATATTTTAACGCGTGAGTATTCAATGTGTTAACCAGACAGCGAGGACTTTAGTTGAAGTTTCTAAGTGAGAGCGATGACTTATCTTTTGGCAAACAATAATTCACTAATAATATAATGAATTTAACACATATGTAAAGCTCTCCAGGAAGCAAACGATAAAATAAATATATACAACTTTAGTTTTGATGTGTCCAAACATACATACCAACATTCAAATTAAATGGATGAATTATTAAAGTTAACATTCCAAATCAAATGGATACTCTTTACATTAAAAGGTGTAGATAAGAAGTCACGTTCACAGTTTTAATATGGCCAGTCTAGAATAAACAAAAGCACGATCAGGTTGTCTCATTCATACGCGACTAAAAATATGAATAATTATAGGAAAATTATCTTTTTTTTTTTAGGAAGATGTATTAAGATACGCTAAAGCATATTATAACATTTTTTTTAATGCCATCTATGCCAATAAAGCCAAAACACTGGTGTATTTTTAGTCCCCCCCCCCCCGACACCCTCCGGATCAAAAGATATTTTTCAAGGTCCGTCTTTCGAGGGTTAATAGTAAAATATAATGCAAATATTTTTTTTTTTATTTTTTATCAACCGCAGCCACCTCCGCTTTCTTATCCACGAAGCCGTCACTGTGTGAGACAACACTACATATATTAATAAATAGCTCAGCTGTTATGAATCGCATTAAACACGTCACAACAGACGTGCATTTGATTCTAATTTTCGAAGGTTATGCATATTGCCTCTTACGTAGGTACCCAGGAAAACATTCGAGGCCATTTTCGCTATAAAACAATAATAAATCTGTCTTTACGCTAACTTAAATGCGCCGACTTAGGTTTATCGACATTATAGACTTATTTAAAGCAGGGCTCCAAAAAGAATCAGGTGTTTAAATGTCAATTAATTTGGTAACGATTAACAAAGTGTGATAAAAAAAATGATATAAACTTTTTTACGTTATATATATTTTTTTCGACAGACGAAGGGGAAAAAGTGAAACAGAATAGCAACCAATCAAAGAATAAATTTTTAAACATTAAAAAGTTAATAACGAAAACTCTGAATATCAAGAAGTAACTGTATCCGTCTCGTCCGGTTCGTGGTGCAGTGGTCAACGTCGTTGGCTACCGTTGCGGACCGCCCGGGTTCGATTCCCTGTACGAGCAGATATTTTCTGTGGATAAATCGATTCTGCTCCGGGGCAATGGGTGTTAGTGTTGTTAAATCCCTCCCCACCTTTCCGATCCCAAAGAGCGACGCATAGTGACAGCGATTAGTTAATCACTAGTCCTGTCCTAGTCCTTGTATCCATTCCAACTGAGTGACAAGCAGTTCTCGTAGAAAAAAATATGTTGAGATAAACTCCGTGTGGGTTGTGCATTGTTTATATTTTTTTTTCTTATGTTTCTGTTCTCTGTTTCATATATATTTTTAATAAATTTGTATGTTATATGTTATGTAATTTGTCAAATGCATGGCGCACTGGCGCATGTTATAATGCCTTGTATTTTATATTATTGTTTGCCAATAAATAAATATTATCTATATAACTATTATCATAAATCAGTGTAATTCGACGGCGAAGTGTCCATAATAACTGGTCCCATACGGGACCGGAGGGCATTAAAAGGTTAAATCAGTTACCCCCATCAAACCAAATCCTTAATATGACAAGCAACTGATGAAAATAAGACTTCAAATATACTCACCTTCTGGGCACATAATGCCCAGCCTGGTCTCAGTGGGTCCCACGTTTTGAACACAAAACTCACAAATAAATATAAGGTGGGGGTGAAAAAAAAGGCTTTTTATTAATTGTTGAATTCTGATTAAGAATGAACAACACTATTTGATAATAGCATTATGATATCACGAATATTATGTTTACGAACACAATCTTGTGCATTTAATCGAGATGATGTCATTGACGGCTCGTAAAAATTCATTCGTAAATTAACCTGACTATTTTTTTATCTCGATAATTGTAAAGTGTGTGTAATTATGTAAACGATTTTCGACCATCGAAACAAAAGTGTTGTTCGTGAGTTCATCTCAATGAAACCTCATTTGTTTGTTTTGTATCGATTCGGTTTATGTTAGTGGTCTGGACGGGTCGGGTCGGGTGACGAATGTTTGGACTCGGGTCCACAAACATTAAAAAATGTATCGCGATATTTCCGGATGTACACGCCATTATGGTAAATCTAAATTACACACATGTTTAATATTCATTAAAATTATCGAAAAAAAAATATTTCAGGTTCGGGTAAGAAGTTTGGAAATGAAGCTCGGGTTCGGGTCGGGCCTGGTAGAGTTTTGGAATTTCGTCCCGTGCAGACCTCTAGTTTACGTACATAATCGTTTGCCGCCGGGAGAATATCAGTTGCATGTTAGATGTTATGTAAAAAAGAATAATGTTGAGAGAAAATGAAAAAAATACATTTGGTAAACGTTTAGACAAAACGAGTGGTTGCAATTTGAAAATTGTATTCGAGTGAATTATCCACTGCACCACGGACACGGCAATTATTTTATTTTATTTCCGAGGTGGTATTACTGGGAATGGATTATATTTCATTTTAATGTATGTACCACTACGCGAACGTTTTTCAGTCAGTAGATTTCTAATGCCCCACATAATTCGTCATATCGTTACCTTACTTTGAAAAGGTTATAATTGACATTTTTGCCTAAAATGACCTTTCGGTCGGAAAAGCTTGTATTTACCGCATTCTATCATATACATATGTATATGAATTTCAGAATTATCTATGTATGGTTGAATAACGGAGTTGCACTGCATCTGCACAATTGTTTTACTAAATTTATTTGACAAAGTTCTAAGATTGTCATCATTATGTCCATTATTTCTCAGGAAGAGTTATATAATTATTACTTATTTTAGGCATATAAAAATATGCCTAAAATAAGTAATTTGAAACTTTTTTAGATGCTCATTGTTACAAGTGAATTTTAATCAATCGAAACATCAAACGCTCATATTTCAAAACAGTGTCAAGAGCAATTAGAACCTTTTCAAAGTAAGGTTTCGATAAGAGAACACTCGAGGAGAAAAGACGCCATAAACACACCAGTAATTTATATTAAAAAATAATGTTTTTGATGTATCTATAACGGGACTTGAACCTAGAGTCAAGGAGCTTTTATTGTCAAGAAATAACAATACCCTATCATATATGCATATAATTAAGTATTTCGACTGAGGGTGCTTGATGGAATTTCAATATCAAATTAGAATTTTTTGAATTTTGTACTTTTCCATGAGTTTTGTCGCTAACGACCCGGGTTTCGCCTTTCGGCATCTTCAGGCATTCCAAGTGCACGGATGTACTTGAACTGACGCGTAGTAAACAGTTTGTATTGTTTATATACAAAAATATAAGTAGGTCACTAAGTTAAAAGGTTATTAAAATGTAAATTAGCGAAATTTGAATGAATACAAGTTTCCATGATTTAAGTGGGTTTGTTATAATTACGGGGATTTTTCAAAATATTAATGACCAGATGATAACATAAGAATATTTAAAATAAATCTAGGGTCCTATCCGTCGTCTCGTTAATGAGTTGATTGATTTTAAGCCTTTATTATTATATTACATTAATGGTAGTAAGTGAATTGATATTTAATAATAGCAAGTGCTTGAATTGTAAATAAATGACAATTATTAATAAATGACAATAAATTAAAATTAACAATTATTTAAAGGGTACAACAATGGTGAACTAGGCAAATATAGTTGTTCGTTCAAAATTGGCAGACCGTTGAGCTGAGCTCGATTAATCTCTAAGATTTCTTGATAAAATAGTTTAAACTCACCCCTGTTAGTATGTAACAACTTAATGCCTGAGTCAAAATTAAACGTATGGTTTCAAGAATTAAATGGTTGGCGAAGGTGGAGGTATCTTTTTAAGCAAAGCGGCTAAATGCTCAACCACTCTTATATTTAAGGTTCTAGCAGTTTTACCAATATAAAATCTGGGACACTCACTACACTGCAATCTATAAATCCCAGATTTGTTTTTTATAATTTATAACATCTTTATTATTTATCAAAATTTTACCTAAAGAGTTCTTACAGTAGAAAGCTGGTCTAACACTTTCTGAGAGCTGTTTCTTTATTTTTAAACTGGTGTGTCCTATGTAATTAATTCTCCGCCAAAACCTCATATCACCTGAGTCTTTCGTTGTTAATCCCTTGTATAAGATTTGTTGTGCTAACTTAATGCGTTTTTTTATAGATTGTCTATAAGAGACATATCATAACCATTGTTAATGGCGATTTGCTTAATGATTTTTTAATTCAAGATCAAAATTTAATTTACTCAAGGGAATACTGACAAGTCTGTGAATTTCCGAATGAAATGCAGCTAATTTGTACGACATTGGATGTACTGAGTTTTTATGAATACAAGCATCTGAAAAAGTCGGTTTACGAAAGATCGTGAAATCGCATGGTATCGTTTTTAATGTCTATAGTAAGGTCAAGAAAGTTTTATTTTCTGTCCTCCGACTGATTGAATTGAATATTATCGTCCAAAAGAGTTTATAAAATTATGGAATTTGGTGATTTTCTATCAGTTCCGTTAAATAAACAAATAATATCATCTACATATCGGAACCAATAAACTATTGGTTTGACTTCAATGTTATGACTAAAAATGATTTTCTCTAAATGGTTCATATAGAATTCAGCTAAAAAATTGACAGACAGTTTCCCATTGCAAGGCCGTCAGTCTGTTTATAGAGCTTATTATTAAATTGAAAGTAATTCTGGTCCACGCAAACGTCTAAAATATTAAGTAGTTCCGAAGTAGTTATTGGATTGACTCTACTGAAATTTAAGGAATCTTCGATGATCCTTTTACATTTGTTAACCGGCACATTAGTGAATAAGCTGACGACCAAAATATGGGCGCTCAAAGCTCAGGTCTTATGAGGTTTTGGTGAGAATTAATTATTGCACACCAGTTTAAAAATAAATTTTTGTCTTAAGTCTGTCACTCTTTTAGGATGTATCAGTTGTACGATTTAAGATTGCAGTGTAGTGAGTGAAAGATTTTATGTTTTTATGGGTAGGTCTTAAAAGATAGCGCCAACCATTTTGACAGTCATTGTTGTTAAGATACAATACCAACACAGATATACATATACAGATTCGCCACCCATTGTTTAAATAATTGTTGCACCCTTTGTCATGAAACACAAAGCGCACACCGTTCCTCGTATCTCAAATTGCAAAAATGTAATATAAGCTTAAAAGCAAAATTAACGAGACGACGGATAGACCCTAGATTTATTTGAAGTATCTCAAATATCTGGTATAATATTTTGAAGCACTCGTATCTCTTTTAAATCATGGAAACTTGTATATCAAATTCAAATAGTTTAGTAAATTAACTTTAAATATCATAATATACATGTCAGTTCTTGATTATTTTTCTGCTGAAGTTGGCGAAATCGGTCGTTATAAAACTCATGGAAGGTAAAAATTCTAATTTGATATATACAAAACATTTATTACAAGAAACTGAATGGTTCTATTTTCAAATTATATAAATATCTGTTCATGATTTTACCACTTTTTGGCGTGGGCAAATATTTCAATTGCATATGCTATTAACTTAGTCGAAAAATACTTGCTTTTAAAACAAATATTCAACCATATCATTATGTAGTTGCTTATTTATATTTCAAATCAGACGCCATTGTTCTTGTGAAAAAAAATACGTAGGATGGCGCTTGCCAGATCTCACAGTTGCATTATATGATAATTATTTTGGAGCTAGCGGCAGTGGTCGAAGTGGAGTTATCCGCCGACCGGAATGATCAAATTCAAGCACTGGATTTATGTTATTAAAAAAAATTTCGATTTCTCGGTCTTGTAGCCGAGTAGCCGCACGATCATCACTCAAAGATCGTTTATAGCAGTGATGTACAACCTTTAGACGGCCGCATGGATCAAACTAAGTAAATTATCGATATTTTAAAGGGAATATAAAATTAAAATTTTTCACTTTATATCGTTCTTCCATCGTCCGAAAAAAGTTCTGAAAGAGTTTAATTCGTTCCGTAACCCTGCATGTATATCAAAGCAATTTTTCCCATTGAAATTAATTGAAATGCCATTAATCCGTTCCAGCCCCCAAAATGTGGCGTCGTGGAGCAGTTATATTGCGCCATTTTTGTCTTACGGATGGGATGTATCGGTTGTGCGAAAGAGATGAAGTGAAATATGTTTTTTATAGTAGGTCCATAGCGTTTGACAGTCGAAGTAGAATCCAATACCAACACAGATATACATATACAGATTCGCCACCAATACATTCATATGCACCCCTTTCACACAAACACAAAGCGCACACCGTTCCTCGTATCTCAAATTGCAAAGAAGCAAGCAAAATTTCGCTTGACGGCTCGTATCTCAAATATCTAGTATGTTGGAGCACTCGTATCTCGAAGAACCACTGTATATCAAATCAAATAGTTTAGTAAATTAACTTTAAATATCATAATATACCTTCTTGATTATTTTCTGCTCAGTTGTAATCCGATCATTATATTAAAAGAAGGTGGCTATGTCATAATGGTGTACGCAATACAAACCAATTTAATTGATTATTTCACAAATGAGTATAAATCATTTACGCATGCGCGTGCTAATTATGCGGTCGCATTTGGAGCAGCCGAACCAAAATAATGTACGAGACTAACTCCCGAGACGAAAGGGCGTATGTCGAAAATATAACGGTATCATTTATCTTTCTGAAAAAAATCTCCCCTCTTACACCATCTATTGATTGAGTAGGCATTTACTTGGTAGAACTCCATTATAATACGGAAAGAAAAATAGCAATGTATTTTAATTCTACATAAATTATTTTATATATTTGTTGATAGCTATTTCGGCTTACGCCTTCGTCAGAACTACTGTGAACTAGTTCTGGCGAAGGCGTAAGCCGAAATAGCTATCAACAAATATATAAAATAATTTATGTAGAATTAAAATACATTGCTATTTTTCTTCCGTATTACACCATCTATATTATGAAAACACAAACGAATTTTATATTACGGAAAGAAAAATAGCAATGGATTTTAATTCTACATAAATTATTTTATATATTTGTTGATAGCTATTTCGGCTTACGCCTTCGTCAGAACTATGTTTAAAACGTGTATTAGAGATAGCTTATATACCCTTTGCTAGACAGGGTGCCTCCTACATAATCTCTTTCTGTTGAAACCATACCTACGTCACATGAAAGAATTTAAATAAGTTTGATTTATTGGTCTAAAGTAGCCCAAAAATGGGAAACAATAATTTGGAGCCCACCATTACTTTAGACCAATAAATCAAACTTATTTAAATTCTTTCACGTGACGTAGGTATGGTTTCAACAGAAAGAGATTATGTAGGAGGCACCCTGTCTAGCAAAGGGTATATAAGCTATCTCTAATACACGTTTTAAACATAGTTCTGACGAAGGCGTAAGCCGAAATACACAACAAATATATAAAATAATTTATGTAGAATTAAAATACATTGCTATTTTTCTTTCCGTATTATAATGGAGTTCTACCAAGTAAATGCCTACTCAATCAATGAATTTTATATTGTTATTCTTTCAATTCTGAATAAAATATCTTGTGATATTATAATAAAGTAGAAAAGGTCTACTTCATCATATTGACAAAAATCTAGCTTCTATTCCACTTACAATAAATGTAGAGCATTTGGACTTTTAGTCTTTCTACAAGTTTACCTCAGCAGAAATAATTATGAGTAAATAGTTGTTTATCCAACGTATTCAAAAATTAAGTATTTCGACTGAGGGTGCTTGATGGAATTTCAATATCAAATTTGAATTTTGTACTTCTCCATGAGTTTTGTCGCTAACGACCCGGGTTTCGCCTTTCGGCATCGTCAGGCATACCAAGTACACGGATGCTTAAAAAAAAGATACCTCCACCTTCGCCAACCATTTAATTCTTGAAAACCACACGTTTAATTTTGACTCAGGCATTGATTTGTTACATACTAACAGGGGCGAGTTTAAACTATTTTACCAAGAAATCTTAGAGATTAATCGAGCTCAGCTCAACAGTTTGCCAATTTTGAACGAGCAACTTTATTTGCCTAATTCGCCATTGTTGTACCCTTTTAAATAATTGTTATTTTTAAATAATTGTCATTTATTTATAATTCACGCACTTGCTATCATTAAATATCAATTCACTTAATATCATTAAATATTAATTCAAAGGCTTGAAATCAATCAACTCATTAATTTTAGGTGAGGATATAACCCTAGATTTATTTTAAATATTCTTATGTTATTATCTGGTCATTAATATTTTCAAAAATCCCCATAATTATAACAAACCCACTTAATTCATTGAAACTTGTATTCATTTAAATTTCGCCAATTTACATTTCAATAACCTTTTAACTTAGTGATCTACTTATATTTTTGTATATAAACGATACAAACTGTTTACTACGCGTCAGTTCAAGTACATACATGCACTGGAATGCCTGAAGATGCCGAAAGGCGAAACCCGGGTCGTTAGCGACAAAACTCATGGAAAAGTACAAAATTCAAAAAATTCAAATTTGGTATTCAAAAATAATTTTAAAAACTACGATTAAATTAGTAGTCAACCTGTTTCAAAAATTTCAACTTTAAGAAAAATGAAAAATGTTGTGCCAAATCCAGCTATAACGCACATTTCTAATTACCTTAATTTCAGAAATTTATCTTATATATTTTTTGATAAATGGGTGTTTGTGTTTTTAAAAATCCTTTCCCACCTTTCCGATCCCAAAGAGCGACGCATAGTGATAGCGATTAGCTAACCACTAGTCCTGTCCTAGTTTTCGTATCCTTTCCATTTCTACTCTCTTCGTAAAAGATAGGTTGATCAACTCCGTAAAAAGCAGTTCTCGTAGAAAAACGTATGTTGAGATGAACTCCGTGATGACTCCATATGTTCCAAGTTGGAAGCGGACATGGTTAAAAAAAAATGATGTTTTAATTCGTCACCAAGTATTTAGTGAAAGATTTTCTTGGTATATTTTACCAATAACAAAATGTATATGTAGTTGAAATTCTCGAAATGGCCACACAAAACCTTCAATTGGGCTACATTTGGCCCGCGGGCCAAGGCTTGGGCATGCTTGCTTTAGAGCAGTGGTGGACAATGATTTTGGGAGAAGGACCAGATATTCAATTCTCATATAGTTCAAGGCACACAAGGTAAAACAGCATAAATTATCGCTTATTATAATGGACATAAAATTTTATTGATTTATATAGTTCTCCCATCGCCCGTCAAAAGTTCTGAAGAAAAGAAATGATTGATATTTGTCATTTCGGACCGCACGAAATGTCTTTGAGGGCCGCAGGTTGTGCATGCTTGCTTTAGAACACACAGGTTCGCGAATCAGATACTCGTCATAAGGCAACAAAATTCAAAACGCGGTTCAAAAAGTGCCACTATTGACTGAATACAATTTTGGACATAAGACCTTCTGCTAATGCGACGCCGGTATTATGTATACAAAATTTTAAAGAATATTGAAATTATTATGCTAAATGTAACCATATAATAATGCAACATCGTGTTCATAACAGTTACATAACAATACACAAGTCTCATGGTCATTTCGACAAGCTCGTCAAGTTGTTCGCTTCGCTAGAGATGGCTTACTTTACAATGAACATTTCGACACTGGAGACTTTTTTTATTATCACTTATAAGTTGGCCTGTCAAATTCGCTGAGTGAAATAAAAAAAAATGGTAATACCAAAATCAGGGCTGTGGAGTCGGAGTCGTCGCGATCTTTTGGCCGGAGTCGGAGTCGTGAAAACAATTTTCTTTAAATCAATTAACTACTTAGGGAGTATTAGTGAAAAAATTCACCACGAGATTAAAAATTCAGTAAATGTAGCATTTAAAGTTAATAATAATTTAGGTACACATCTTAAAAATAGTATAGACAGGATCGATAAACTTGATAGAAGCGGTATATATAAGATGACTTGCGGTACATGTGATTTAGTATATGTCGGACAGACTGGGAGACGCATTTCCACCCGCGCAATCGAACATGTTAGATCCTTTAACAATGGAAAAACTGATTCACAATATGCACATCACCTTATAGAATTAGCACATAATCCGAATTCGGTCCCGATTCGTTTACATTCCTGCAATAAGGGCCTAAAACTGAATGCATTGGAACAGCTTGAAATTAATAGGTATAATCAGTCCAATGAAATTCTTAACGATCAGATCACAATTAATAGTTCACCTCTGTTAAAACCTTTAACAAACAATAAGCTTTAAAACATTTAAAATAGATGCACTTAGACATTGCAGATTTTAAGTGGTTTCACACGATCAAATTAACCCAAAAATACCCAAATTATTGTTTCCCACCATTACTTTAGACCAATAAATCAAACTTATTTAAATTCTTTCATGTGACGTAGGTATGGTTTCAACAGAAAGAGATTATGTAGGGGGCACCCTGTCTAGCAAAGGTATATAAGCTATCTCTAATACACGTTTTAAACATAGTTCTGACGAAGGCGTAAGCCGAAATAGCTATCAACAAATATATAAAATAATTTATGTACAATTAAAATACATTGTTATTTTTCTTTCCGTATTATAATGGAGTTCTACCAAGTAAATGCCTACTCAATCAATTAATCAAACAATTTGACAAGTTTGAACTTTTTATTTTTGCATATACCATGTAAAATATAGATATTGGCCGGATTGGTTGGTTGATATTTAATTTAATACAAATAGAAAAATAAGAAAAAAAAACGTGACAAAATACTTTTGTTAGTCGGAGCCAGAGTCGTGTTTTTGGTCAATGCTGGAATCGTAGTCGCGTTTTCTTTTCAACGACTTCACAGCCCTGATCAAAACTGACGATAAATGTTTTATTGAAATTTCTTACATGTGACCTGTCAGAACAGATACACTCATACGACAACGCTCGCGATGGGCGAAACCGGTCCTGATTTGACAACACTAGTGTTTTATTTTAAAATACATTTTTTTCTTACATTTTCCTACATATGTAAAAAAAATCAACCTGCGCCTGTTACTTATCTCAAATGCGCCCGGAGTCGCAATGAGGTTAAAATTCCCTGTTATACTGTAATAAGGTTTATCTTCCTGCCCGGTCCGTGACGCAGTGGTCAACGTCTTTGGCTTCCGTGGCGGGCTGCCCCAGATCGGATCCCGGTACTAGCAGTTTTTTCAGTTGATAAATCGATTCTGCTCAGAGGCAATGGGTGATCTCGTATCCTTTCCATCCCTACTCGAGGTAAAGGAACTGAGTAACAAGCAGTTCTCGTAGAAATCATATATTGAGATAAACTCCGTGAAGATTCCATATGCTCGATGCTGGGAGCGGACATGGTCAACAAAAAAAAAGGTTTATCTTCTCAAATCGTGAGATACTTTTCTGTATGTCATCTAGAAACAAAGCGATTACAGACGAACAAAAAAATATTTTGCAAGACCAAATGAAATCAGCAGATGTAAAAGCCTTGCAGTTTAACTAACCCAATAGGTCACCGTTTGAGACAATAGTTCCAAGCGATTAAAATCATTATGTATGATTGCTTATCGATTTGCATGCGACATATAAGGTAATGGTTCGGCTATATGGTTACACGCCTCTCAAATAAGGCTGATGTATGTTCATTGCATGGATACGACGCGATTACAAAAGCTGGCGTGTATCTATTTTAGGGACTGGATTACCGGTATTACCGAAACCGGGATTATGGCACATCGGCTGTTTTAAAATACCGGTAATAAACCTTTTATTTTTTTCAAACTATGTCCGCGGATCATATGGACTCATAAGGGGGTTTATCTCAACAGAAAATTTCTACGAGAACTTCTGAAGGTTTAGTAGCAGGGCTGTGGAGTTAGTAAAAGAAGATCGACTCCGAGTCCAGCATTTACCAAAACCACGACTTTTTTTCTAATGTTTAAATTTATCTAATGGTTAAATTTATGGGTATTCAATTAAATATCAACCCTACCAATCCGGCCAATAGCCAAATTTTACATATTATATGCAAAAATAAAAGGACAAACTTTTCAAAATTTCCGACTCCGAGTACGACTCCGGCCAAAACGTCGCGACGACTCCGACTCCACAGCTCTGGTTGGTAAGGTTAGATAGGGACTAGTGGTTTAAAAATCGTCGTTTGGCAATATCAGTAGAAATGTCTTGTTTATAGTGTACTAGTATTGCTACCCGGCGTCGCTCGGACTAAGCGACCAATAATTATTTAATGTTATATCATTCGACATAATTATATCACAAAATCTAACATCCAAAATAGAGTTAAAATAAAATCACAAACTTTATTTAATTTGATGACAGCATTCTCGCCCATTAAAATGTCCAAATGCAAGGAAAAAATCTAATTTGCTGTCAAAGAAATGTCAAATAATACCTTCACGTAAATAATAAACATTATTGTATTGCAACTTGCAACAACAATGCAAAAGGCAATTACAGACCCACATACATACATACGCCGTTTCGGTTTTATATATAAAATTTGTCATTTTTAAACATAGTTGTGTATACAATGAGCTTTAAATTGATTCGTCATATACAAGTGGTTCCACCCGTATTTGTAATATGAATTAATATAATCATAGTTACACGAAAAAAAGCTCAAAACGAACTCCAAATTACTCCAGTCATTATATACGTTAACTACAATCGTTTGGTTTTTTATTAAATGTATTTGAATCGAATAAAAAAAAAGAATATTTAATCACAGCCAATCAAATACGAATACGACGGCAAACAATCAGAATCAAATTACAAACGTCGATCATTGTTTAATAAATAAGATTATATATACAATGAGTATTTATTTAATGTCTTTTTAACCAATGAGGGTTGGTTTTGTAATAGGTTTTTTTTCAGGTAGATATATTTGCACGACGGTCCGATGATATTGATTTAACCACTTTTAAGGTGATCATTACCAATACTTGGTGAAATGGCATTATTATACATGTTTAGTATGTATTTATCCCCAATGAAATGTATTAGGTCAGGACCGGTTTCGCTCATAACGATCATTATCAGTTGATATGATTCGCTATGAGCGAAACCGGTTCTGACCTAATAAAATTAATATGAAAAAAACTACTAAATTTTTTTTCTCATTTATATTATATTGATTTAATTAAAATAAATTGTTATGTGTATATATTTATGGGAGTCAGCACGTGGTTAGATTTTTTAAATACCAGTATTTAATATGAAATATCCCATAAATTAACTCGATCGTATTCTAAGCGCAAGTAGGCGGTAAATATTTTTTTTGCTCAATAATTTGTCTGAAATACCGGTATTGATATTTGCAATATCGGCATTGATTTATTCGTCCGGCATTGCATTCCCTAATTAATTTGATATCGTAATGGATAAGACAAGAATCTTGAAATATGTGATTAGACTTGTAATTAAAAAGATGCTATTTTTAACTGACTCGTGTGCCCTTAAATATTTTAAATTAATTACGCCTGGTGTCGGTAATAACAAACTATAAATTGAGGAATATTTCACAATCATAAATGGCGCGTGATCTTCCTATATGTATATTATTGAAATAAAAATCAATGTTTGTTCGTATTTTATGCGTTGCCATACCGTTCATTTTGACAACTTATTGTTGCACTTGCGCAAAGGTTGTAGGCATAGTACAATTAACTTTCAGTAGGTGGCGCGTGTGTCGACCCATAGACAATCGGCAAAAGACAATCAGTAAACGTCAAACGGAAAATGTCATCGATACCGATCAATGTTAGTTATTAAATCGAAATTATTTATCTAAGATATTGTGCATCCGAAAGCACTTTAATAAACGCAAACACGTTCTTTCTTTAAGTGGCATTGCAACGCTTACCGGGTACCGGCTATAAAACAATATGTGACGACACCATAACGTCTTCTTTTTATCTATACTATTCCAATGAAACAGCGAAGAGAAGATTTATAAAACAAAATACTAAAGTAAGACCGATTCCTGAAAATTTATCGACAAAAAGTGTGATAAAATCGACAAAGTGCTTCCCAAGCTGAGGCTGCAGAATTCTGCGGGGGCAGTTGCATGAAAAAGTTTGGGCAACACTGAAAAAATTACCCTTTTGTGATAATTGCCGCGGTAAAATAAATATCAATTTGAGCGTTACTATTTACAAAAAAAGACAAGATTTCAAGAATACATCCCTGCAATGCTGTTGATGAAAAATATTTATCAGATTGATTTAATTATTTAATCTTGTCGTTCGCCTAAAATTTTGTATCATATGTAGGTAGGCTCAAGCCTGGCTCATCCGCAAGAAAATTGATAGTTTCATCTGGCTTTGATTTTCCTTCGACGAAGGTAAAATGAGAATTTATCAAGCGGTGAAAAATCGTAAAAATCAATTTACTGAGATGCGTATTGCATTCGACAATATTTGGCTATCTTCTTTCAAATACTGTGTAAGAAATATTTCTTAATAATTACTAGTTTAAAATGAAGCAACTGTGTAAAAATGAAAAAGTGAAAATATCACGAGCACTTTTCTATGTCAAACAATAATTACACTTTTTAAATAGTGCAAATTGGTTACACGGGTTTACTAATTAACGTTAATTATCCTACAAGTGAAAATATCGATAAACATAAACGCTTGCAAGAACAATACAGCCTTGGAAGTCGGCCCATTAGAGACAAAGAAACGTAACTCATTTTTCTCTACTTTTCAGTAGGGCCAAAAAACAGGATTCACCAATTATAAATTTTACCCATTTTTAACATAATTAATAGTATACAATTTTTTTTTCATTATCTTCAAAGGCGATGCTCTGGCTTTCTGATGTATCTGTTAAACTGTATAACAATGTAATTTATTTATATTTAGTGAAGCTATGAACAAGAACGTGGTACACATATGATTTAATGCAAATTGCTTCACTTCTTCTATTTATATATCTCCATGACACATAACGTAACATATTATTTTGTAGCTAGTGCAGTGGTTCTCATGTACGGCCACCAGAGAGTTTGGCTGCAGCCACCAAGAGCTTCATAAAATAATACGGTAAGAAAAATAACAATGCATTTTAGTTCTACATAAATTATTTTATATATTTGTTGATAGCTATTTCGGCTTACGCCTTCGTGAGAACTATAACGACTGTAACGTCAGAATTATATAGACTGATAGATCCGACGAAGGCGTAAGCCGAAATAACTATCAACAAATATATAAAATAATTTTTGTAGAACTAAAATACATTGAATTTGAATTTTTTGAATTTTGTACTTTTCCATGAGTTTTGTCGCTAACGACCCGAGTTTCGCCTTTCGGCATCTTCAGGCATTCCAAGTGCACGGATGTACTTGAACTGACAGTTCTTGAACAGTTCTTGACAGTTCTTGACAGACTTGAACGTCAGTTCAAGTCCATCCGTGCACTTGGAATGCCTGAAGATGCCGAAAGGCGAAACCCGGGTCGTTAGCGACAAAACTCATGGAAAAGTACAAAATTCAAATTTGATATTGAAATTCCATCAAGCTCCCTCAGTCGAATTACTTTTATTATAAATACATTGTTATTTTTCTTACCGTATTATAATTTAGTTCTACCAAGAAAATGCCTACTCAATCAATTCATAAAATAAGATTCATATTTTAAAAAATGTGGTTTTACAAGTTAATTTGTCAAGACTCTAAAAATGAAATATTTCGTATGCAATTAATACCAATAATAAATTGACAAACATGTTTGGTCTTTTTGACATACCTCAAACACAAGACTCAAAATAAAAATTTGGTGCGGCCACCAGACATTTCTATGGGACCGCTTTTGTTTACGATTCGGCCACAGTGCAATTTGCAGTGAGAACCACTGATTTAGTGCCAATCATAACTCAAAACTGTCAAAAATCTAGAAACATTTCTTTAATCCTCAGGGGTCATTGATTGTAGAAGGAATCATATTTATTTTTTAAATATATTTTTTATGACTGTCGTTAGTTCAGACTTTTTGAGGTAAGTTGAGGGTGCATGACTGGCATCTATCTGAATGCTCCAAATGCTTAAAGCACGTGGGCGGCTAAAGGTTCATAGGGATGTTTCTACAAGCTGTATATTTGTACCGAATTTAAAACGGTGCGTAGCCCAGAATACACTTAGTAAACTAATATCATTTTTGCGTGTCCTTTTTCGTGGCATGTAAAAAAAAAAAAAACACACACACACACACAACAATAGGTCGCCTTACTTTTGAGCCAATCGTCACGTTCGGCGCAAAACATTTAGTGAGCATGTAAAATTTCCATTAAAATAAAATGCAAGAACATGACCAACCCGTTCATTGTTCGTTCTTGATATTGTTTGACACAGTTTGCGACAATGAATAATTTTCGACTTTTAGTGCCGGCACGTGACGGGACGGCCATACTGAAATAAGCACGGGTTGGTGTTTTAACCCTTTAAACGCCAAGACTATTCCATGGATTTTTGCCACAAGCCACCATTTTCAACCATAGGTTTTTCCATACGTAATATATACACAATAAATCATTTTATACCCGACTTATTTTTTGTTTTCAAAGAAAAGTGAACAAAAAAATCGGGTTTAAAAAGATTTTCCGGGTATATAACGTGGCATTTCATGGAAAAATCGATGGTTGAAAATGGTAGCCTGTGGCAAAAATCCATCGAATTAGCTTGGCGTTTAGGGGGTTAAAACACTCACCATAATAAGACGCAAGCCGTAGTGACATATTTTAGCTCAATCACAAATAAAATAAAAACGGTTAAGCATATCGATATTTTAACAATCACATATCCTTGAAAAGACGTGTTTCCATTAGGTTTCATTTAAAAATACGATATTTATTCATAAATAAATTCGTTGTGGCGTTTGCGTGCCTGCACGCCGTGGCGTATGAACGGTTAACAGTCGCTTTATAAAGATGTGTAGTTAAACCTCAAGCTTTTTATAAAATTTATGTCTATAAATATAAGAGATTCTGGGCTCAGATATTTGGGATTCATCACTTATACTTTTACAGAAACTTACTCATTCGCAAATCTCGTCGTGACAATGACACGCGCACACTCGCTCGATAAAGTGTGATTTACGCTGTTCAGAAACTACGGAGCTTTTGTTTGAGTTGAATTATTCGGTCATTCGCTTTTCATTCTTAAAGGAAATTAAACTGCAATTATACTACATTTTGACTTCAACTTGAATTGGATATAGCCACTTCTGTCAGTATTTCAAATTTCCGTTATATATATTGTTAATGATCATTCATACTTAATTGATTTTTGATGTAATAGCTTGCATTTCTAAGAGATCTCCAACATTTTAATTATTGTCTATTTTGCTTCAATTTATTTGCTTAGTGGTAATACCAATTGTATGTCATACCTTGTAATTCGTGTCTAACTTTTGTATAAATATCACTGTTTCGTTGTATTTCTTATCAGTTGACAATGCTCGCCATGAGCGAAACCGGTACTGATCCAGTAAATTTTATGTGGAATAAGTCCTAATTTTTTTTATTATTCTTATTTTGGTACTTCGTTGTTTTATGCCAGGCAGCAAAACTTGAAATGAATGTCACTGCAACCTCAATGCACACACGGGGCGGGGGGCGTTACTTGACGATTTTTGAAATAAAAACAAAGAATTCATCCCTCGCCATCAGTTGCGAAAGAAGAGCCAAAGCATGTATAACTTTGGAAGTGCGCGACGAGGAAAGTGCAGTGACATTTCTACAATCAAGTAATATTATTCCGCGGGAGATTATGTGCAGTAATGGACATTTAATGATGCTTTCATTTGGAGTCAGGACACGCTGGGTTTGCCAAGAGTGTTTTTTGGTGATGGTTGCTGAGTAGGTAGCGGTTCCTGGAGTGCATACTCGGAGATCAGTGCTCATATTTTACACTTACTATAATTTTATAAACCCCAATACACTTGCAAACACCCAGCAAGTAAAGAGAAAGTGGGGATCAGCCAAGTGGGGCAATAAGAAGCGTAGAGGGACACAGACATTTGCTACAAACGTATTTATACGAATTTATGTGGTTTTCCGGGATGCGTTTAGTGTTATCAAAGATATTGCTGAATTTTGGCAGTTTATCGAGCGTCAAAATCTTGATGATTGAGAAGCGCTGGCTGCCGGGGGCGAGGCATAAGATTCAATAATCTGGAATACATTAAAAAATACACGTATACACACATACAAGTATTCGGGAATTAATTTGATGATTTATGTGTCATTTCATATGGATGGCGAAGGTTAAGGCAACCCTTAGGTATAGTGATATTTTTTCGTGTTTAGCTGCCTGGCATAAAACAACGAATAACCATTATTTTAATATGCTATAATTCACTATAAAAACACCGTCTTTACGTGATATGTTGACAGATTAGCGGACGTTATTTTAGTACCGTAAGAGAAGGGTTAAAATTACAGTGACAAATGGTAAAAAAAAGAAACGAGGATTTCAAATTATACTTAAAAGCGAATGTATCTGACACTCATATGTGAACGAATTGTAATTATACTCACTTCCGAACTACTAATATTTAAAGATATGCCACTTAAAGTGAATGTAGTATATAAAGAACGTTTCGATAAATATTTCAGAAGACGCTGCGAAAATTACTGAAGAAAGTCAACTACAGGCGACCTTCGATTAGCGAACATTACATGTTCGCAGGATTCGATTTTTGCACATTTTTTATAGATTTTTGCCCGAACTGAAACTATGACAGTTAAAATAGTTAACTGATTGAATGAAATAATCTTGGATGTCAACAAATAAGATGGAAATGAGTTGATTGATTTTCATTCTGAACCACTGTCAACCGAATACTTAATTTAGCAACAGGAGTTAATGTGGAAGAAGAACCTGATAAAATCGTCAAAACTATGAATGAAGAATTTCTCATCGAGTATGTCGCGTATAATTTTTCTATTCCAACATATTTGCCGCATTTGCATTAGCTACTCAATCGTGTCTTTACCGGTTTCTGTTATTGCGAGCATTATCATTTGAAAATAATCACAATGAGGGAGAACCTATCATTATAAAAAAAAATGTGAAAGCAGCAAAAAAAAAATGTATTGAAATATAATTTCCTTTTCACCAAGAATTGACGATTAACACATTGCAAGTGATTTGACCTATCACATGTCCATTAAAGTTTGATTTAAAATGTCAACATTGTAAGATATAAATTTTTGTATGACGCAACAAGTGTACTTCGCCTCTACGCGCGTAGGCCGTCGTAGAAGGTGTCGGCCATTCGTATAGAGTTCGCTACGAATCGAGACAGTCGCTTCCCTTTGCAACCGTATCAACTTTCCAATGAGGTAAATACTTTATTGAAGAAAAAATTTCGCAACAAGCGCATTATTATTTGCTTGTGTTTATTTTACACCATGGCCAAGAATAATTATAATAACCGATAATTGAAAATATTGTCACACAAGAAATCGTTGAAGAATTATAATCGTATATTTTAGAATTTCGAAGGTGCTTGATGGTATTTCAAAATCAAATTTGAATCGTTTGAATTTTTTACTTTTCCATGAGTTTTGTCGCTGACGATCCGGGTTTTACCTTTCGATATTTTAAGTGCACAAATGAACTTGAACTGACACATAGTAAACGGTTTGTATCGTTTATATATAAAAACTAGCTGACCCGGCGAACTTCGTACCGCCTCAGAATCAATAGATGTGTTAACGCATTTGCTGAATTAAATTTAGTTTTTTGTTAAGTCAAAATCAATACTCAAAATGAATATGGAAAATAAATGTGCAAAAATCAAAATGAAGTATTTTAATTACATTGAAATGAATGTAATTCACGTGGCAGCAAGGCATTTGCTTTATTGAAGAGAATCAAAATGATTCGCGTAGCATTCCTGCACTGCTTTTTGTTAAACTATTTGCTGGATATATATATAAACTTTGATGTGATATATTTTCATACGATTATGAAAAGCGCCTCTTGCGACTGCTTTGCAAAGCTTAAATTTAATTCGCTGTATGAAATGTCAAACTTCACGCGCGCCCTCTGTGATTTAACAACAAAAATAATAAATAATGAAAGATGTCAGAAATATTAAAATACGTCTTGATAGAGACATCCTTCACTTAGCAGTATGAAATATACATTACAACCTTCTCTCATATCTAACAAATATACATACAAAATTTCATAATAATCGGTCCAGCCGTTTTGAAGGAGTTTGGCTACAAAGATTTGTGTCAAGATTTATATATATATAGAGATATAAAACAAGATGACTAATTTGAATTGTTATTTGCGTAATATATATGAATTAGCGAAAATTTTAATGCTGATGAGTTTTAATGAATTATGTGAATAAATTATAAATATCGGGTATTTTCAATGTAGTATCGTAAATAAATTTACCAGATAATAGACATGGAAATCCCGACGAATTTTATCAAGTAATTTGTAAAAAAATCTCAACTAGGCCTAAAAAAGGTTTAATTGTGTGAAGCTTTTTCCTACCGTTCCTATTTATGTAGACTTAATTAATGATCAAACAACCAATCCTACCAGTCCGATTCCCGGTACGAGCAGATTTTTTCAGTCGATAAATCGATTCTGTTCGAAGGCAATGGGTGTTTGTGCTGTTAAAAAAATCCCTTCCTACTTTTCCGATCCCAAAACAAAGCGGGGCATGCAGTGAGAGCGATTAGCTAACCACTTGTAACCTTACCTAGTCCTCGTATTCTTTCAATCCTTACTCTCTTCGAAAAAACGGGAGGTGTAGCATCCGAGTAACAAGCAGTTTTCGCAGAAAAAAAAACATGCTGAGTTAAGCTCCGTGAGGAGTCTATATGCTCCAAGTAAAAAAAAAAGGTTTTTTTTTAAATTAAATCGAGCACAAAATACTTAATAAATAATACATTAAAAAAAGTAAAATTTTAAAACAACACTTTCCATTATGCATTCTAAGTCCGTGTTTCCAATGTGCGGCCACGATGGCTGCATGTGGCCACTAGAGTATTTAGCTGTAGCCACCAGCAGCTTCATAGTTAAAATTGATAATTCTAAAAAATGTGGTTTAAGAAGTTAATTTGTTAAAAAATACTGCAATTAATACAAATAGAAATCGTCAAACATGTTTTGGCCCATCTGACACCTCTCAAGCACAATAGAATTAAAATATATTTTTTTTGTGTAGCCACCAGACAATTTTGTAAGACCGCTTTTGCTAACGATGCGGCCACAATACCATTTAACGTGAGAACCACTGTTCTAGGCATCACATGGTTTAAAAAAAAGATCGCAAAAACTGAAGGCTGTACGTAAAATATATTCACTTCGTCGGTCAACGACCGTTGAATATCGGTAACAGTTAACATTGAACAATATCAATTTCTCGAATAGTAAAAGGTGCAACATTCTAAGGTCGTCTTGTACTTGCGCATTATTGCGAGCGTCGACTGGGGGTGTGGCAGAGTAAGTACTAATAACTATTTTCACTCGACTAAAATAATGTTGCGCATAACAATGTATCGGCGCGGTAAAAGTAGCGTTATAATGTGAATGTGTTGACCGAGTCATCGCGATGTCGACGATATTATAAGATTACATTGCATGCGTTTAATAATTATGAATTTTTAATTATCACGTAAAAACTGATATCAAAATGTATAATTGGTTATTACTTATCACACACCTTTTAAAGTGAAATTAAATATTCATTTGATTAACTTAATTAAAAATTAGTGACATTGCGTTGAGAACAATTTATGCCATGAGTGTTATAAGGAAATTAACCCAAATAATATTTAATCTTTGAACCCAAATTGACAAAGAATTCGAAGCGATTTTTTCGGATATCTATGTTCTTCAAAGCGTCAAAGGATTGGTAAGTTTAAAATATTAATTAAAATAATAGAAATACATTTTTCGTTTGTTAATATTTTTTTTAAAAAAAAACAGCTCGCGATCCGATAAGGGATAGCTGAAACAACCTTCAATGCGCACAATACAGAAATTCAGGGACTTGTTCAACATATGCATACCGATTGTGCTGCTTTACGGTTGCGAGTCATGACACATCACAAAATCACAGGCTAACCGTATACCGGGCTTCGAAAACAGATGCTTGCGGCAAATATTAGAAGTGCAGTGGTTTGACTTTGTTACGGACATGGAGGTAAGACAGCGGACAAAGCAGCCCCTTGTTACGGCCAACATACAAAGGCGACGATGGACTTCGCTTGGACATGTGCTACGGATGCACCAGGGAAGTCTGAATCCTGCCTGTCTCTTCTATCAACCTGAAGGCCGCTGGTGACCATCCGCAGGTTGTACTAATCGGAGCTACGGGACGCCGAGATAACATGGGAGGAAGCGAGGAAGTTGGCGGGTGACTATGCTCCGACAAGAAAGCGGAAATGGAAAAATTGTATTTTATTTATTCATCAAATAATATTACATTAACAGAGTTTCGTACTATTAGCTGAACAACTCTTGCAATTGGCAGCTCATGTGGCCCACGTTTGAAGTATAAATCAGGAGTATGCATATCTATATTCATTATAGTATCGTGAATCAGGATTGTAAGCTCTTTTAAAAAGTATTCAAGCTCATACTAAACTTGTCTTCTCAAAACTTACACTAAGAATATGCCCAAAAAGACAGCAATAGATTTTCAATAATCAAAATATTATGACGTCAGCAATTTGAATGCATCCAGCTTCAATGCAGTTATGTGTATAATAGTTATAAATTACACAATGCGTGTTTAAAGCCGAAAGCGACATAAAGCCTTGTTTGATACTAAATAAATATTGTTTCAACGTGTGGTATAAAAGTCATTTTCATACCTACATAACGACTCTCATTGCGTGGCCATTTTCTTCAGAGAGATTTCATCCATTTTAACCTTCAACTAAATGGTTTATTTGCACATTATTATCATCTCACACATGACTAATGATATTTACATTGGCACATAGGTCTTTTATTGCATGTATGCATGATGTGCAACATTGCCAATCTTTATTATGTCGAGTCTTGAAAATGTTCAAGCGTTGCAAAAAGTGACTTTACGGTATCATCAAGAAGTCAGTTGTACATGTAATTAAAAGACAATTTGAATCATTTGTATCTAATAAAAAGTAGATTACATTGATTACTGGTGAAACTTGTTTTCTGACTCGTAAAAAGTTAAAAAAAAATGATATAGTTTACTCTGTCTCTAAAGCAACGTTCGCCAAACTACGGCCCGCCGAAGATTGTCATCCGGCCTTTAAATTAAATAAATTATTCAAATAAGATTATTTTTTTTAAGTTTAATGATTTCGTTGAGAATTCAACTATTTATTTCATTTCGTCAGTTGGTACCTATAAGATACGACAACGTGAAATATAATAAATATAATTTTTACAAATTTCAATAGAATTTACATAATATAATATGAGGACATATAAATTAATATTCTTATTGAATTGCATCACGAATTAATTTATCATCCGGCCCGCTAAGTTATAAAAAAATTCAATCTGGCCCGTTTCTCAAAAATTCTGGTGACCCCTGGTCTACATTATATAATTATAATGGAACATTTAAATAAATATTCTAATTAAATTCCAGCACAAATTTATTTTTCATCCAGCCCGCCAAATTAAAAAAAATTCAATCTGGCCCGTTTCTCAAAAAGTTTGACGGTCCCTGTTCTAAAGGGCCTATATATTATTTTAAAAAGAAACAAAGAAAAAACTTTCTGCGAGATAACGAGGTGAAAATTTTCTCATCAACAAGAAACTGAAACAGGAAACATATTTTTCTCTTCATTTCGGTTTTCTAAAAAAAATCGAATCGTGACTTATGGATTTTCTGACGTTCTAGTTTCACTGATCAACAAATTCTATTAGTAAGTCCAAAACAATCATTTTACTTTCCGTTTGGCCGAAATCCTAAACAATCAATATTAATAAATGGGCAAGTGGCACACGAGCCGGTGAATCTAGTTCGAATGACTCACAAGTTTCCAAATTACATACTGTTTTGTGAGATGGACATAAGAGAAAGGATGTGCTTTACGCAGTCTATGATGCTGCAGCGGCTTCTTAGCTCGTGTATTTAATACAAGAAATGATTTAAAAATCTGTATAAACTTATTGAATTGTTGATCCGAAAAATAAAATACTTTACAATTTAGATAATTTGATAATGTTAACCTTTTGCACTCCTCATCTGCTCAATATATATTTCCTTCCAGCAACTCCTAAGTAGATTTGAGAAATTGATTAATATTACAGGGTTTGCGTATTTATTAGCATGGTAAATCGAGATACCGAAAATATACCACATTATGACATGTAACTAACTTTAACTATACACTCAATCCAATAAATACGGTTTTTGAAATGAGGATAATTAAAAATTAATAAAACATAATTTTCCAACCAAGTATCTAAACCAGTGGTTCTCATGTGCGGCCACGGTGGCCGCATGCGGCCACCAGAGAGTTTTGCTGCGGCCACCAACAGCTTCATAGTTAATATTGGTATTTAATTAAAATGTGTTTTTACAAGCTAATTTGTCAACAAAGACATTGAAAATTAAATATTTCGTATGTATTCTATTATGTATCAAGAATTATTAGTTAGCAAAAACTCAAACACATACATTTTTATGTCTTTTTGACAAAGAAGACTCAACACAAAAATTTGGTGCGGCCACCAGACATTTTCGTAGGACCGCTGATGTTCCTAATGCGGCCACAGCCAAATTTTACGTGAGAACCACTGATCTAAACATTTTTTTCTACTAGAACTAATTATTACTCAGTCGCATCAACCTCGCTTAAGGTTAGTTGATAAAGTTCGCGATGAGCGACACCGGTTCTGATATTAATAAATCCAATGTGGAATAAATACTAATTATGTGTTTTTATATTTATTACAATGCCATTACACCAAGTATTGACAGTGAACACCATAAAAGTGATCTCTTAAGTTCGATAGTTCGAGTAGGGATAGAAAGAAAAAGGACAAAAGTTTTTAAGTCAACGCCAACACTCATGTCATCATCGATAAATCGAAATACTGGTCATACTAGGAATGTAGCCCGTGACGTCCGTCACGGAAGCCAACAACGTTGACCACTGCACCACGGACCTGAGAAATGTAATATGGTGCCGTTAAACAAGAGCGGAATAATTCAAAGAAATAGATCTATCAAAATTGCGTTAAGAAAAATACAAAGTTAAATCAATTTTTGACCCGCCCTACTCTATTTTAGGAAAAGATTATTTTGAAATAAACACTTTAAGATAAAAAAAAGTATTTTATTTAATCTGTTGTGCGATATAGTAAACATAATTACTGTTACGATTTATTCAAAGAAATCGGCACGATCTAGTGTAGTATCGATTCTTTATCAATCAAACGAAATTGCCCTATCGTCAATTTACATAACCTGAGAGATTTTTCGGCATGATTTAAAACTTTACGGAATATAAACAAACAATTATAATCATTGGAAATAGGAACAAACTCGTGATTTCATTAACGAGAGAAATATTCTCGCTTTATTTTAAAATTGCAACCAATAAAGCGCAACTAAATTTTATTATGATGTCGAAACTAGCTCAAGCGTGCCGAACTGAGTTATATAACAGAAAAAATACGTTTTTGAATGGAACTAAGATTTTTTTAAATATGCGTAGCAACATTTGAAAAGAGAACATTGTGACGTTTTTCAGCGCAGTTAAAAGCAGGGCTGCAAAACGTTAGCGCTGATTTTTTTTCAAATTAAATCCAACGAAATTACCAGTTATCCTGACCAGTTACATTATACTGATGTTCCTTGACAGAAAATCTCAAGATATCCAATGGAAGACTATCGAGAACTTGATAGAGTTAACGAATGAAACAAAACTTAAAATATACAATTGAAAACTTTCATGCATAAGATTGTTTTTCATACAGAACGAAAAATATTGTTCGTAAAAAAACAGGGTTGACAAAATATTGGCGCTGAAATACATTTTTTTCTGCATTGTTTGTTTAAATGAGAACTAATTGAAATTAACAACTAAGCTACTCATTTTTTGACGTCACTTTAATGAAGATTTTTGACAAAGGGTCAGAATTTCTTTTGTCGAATATATAAGTTCAACAAAAAAAGACAATTAATAGACAATTCGAGAAAATCATTTTTATTTATTTTAATTTTGCGCTGAAATCTTTATTCAGAGAAGACCTTAATGAGTGTGAATATTTTTTTTCCCTTCTATATTCTCTCAATTCCAAGAAAAAATGATTTTATGAGATGAAAAAATTAGTAAATATATTTTGTCAAATGCATGGCGCATTGGCATCAGCCGCAGTGCCATGGAAAGTAGACGTTTCCATTTAACAATAAAACGTTATCATGATTTATATAATTTAAATACTAACCATTTTTAATAAATAACTAACCATTAAAATATATTACTGACCGTTTTATTTAATAACTGACCACATTCACACTGATACAATGACAACTGACCGTTTATAATATTAACTGACCATTTATTTATTTAACTGACCAAAACTTGAATTAGTTACTAACCCATTAAATACATTGTTTTTACTTCCCAAATGCTTTTGTAAAAATACGCGAGTGAATTTTGCACAATAATACGGAAAGCCGGTTGCGCACAAAATTTTGGAATACGATAATGGTAAAACATAATGAGTACGGCGAAAAATCACTGCTAGACAAACCCGTCAAACGCAATGTTTACAAAATAATTTTGCAATATTTGGCACATAATAATGCTGTTCTTTATTTTTAACGTTGAAAAAAGGTACGTAATCACTGCGGTAGTGTTCTAAAAATAGTGACACGTGACCTTGAAATGCGGCATACATAATATCCTATTCTTCCATTAGCTCCACGGTTTGTGTGGGCATTTAGCCCAGCTCGTCATCAAAATTTAATGGCCGATGTCCAAAGCGCGCAATTACTGTTTTGATTTTATAATGTCGCTTTTATCCGTCTTGTTGAGAACATTGGCGGATCCAGAAATTGTACCAGGGGGTGGACATTCAATTTCAAAATAAACATGATACATAAATAAAACCCAGTCCCTTTTTACGCGATTTCGATTTCGCGCGATTTTTTTTACAAAAGAAATGATGACCCTGCGTTTAAGGAAGTGATGACGACGAACAAAAGCATGTGATATAATTGATGACTGACTATTATCATCGATTCTTTTATTTCAATTCAAAAATACAAACATTAAAAATTATAGTTTAATACCAGAGAAAAATCGCAAACATTATAAAATTAAGTCTATTTTTTGTTTTTTTGACGATGCAAATTGGCCCAAAAAATATTCAGGTTAAATATCCATTTTTTAGGGGATATGTTACAAAGCCAGACCATATAGTCTTTTCGAACTCATACGATTCCTTAGCCATGTTGTCATGCGTCGTAATGTAGAAAACCTCCTTTCAGCGGAGGCAACGCTGATTGTCAAACATAGTAAAATTCGTAACAAAACCACACAAGTAGGACATAATTATTAACTTACTTAATTATTAACTATCACATGTCGTATATATACAGTTACGGAAAAGAAATCCGCACACTCTTCATAATTCTATTCATTTGCGAATCGGAAGAAAAAAAATGGAAATCGGTAATGATTTCGAGGAAATATGTGCCTTAGAATGGAATTGTGAAGGGTGCACGGATTTCTTTTGCCGCAAGTGTAGTTGTTAAACTAAAGGGTCGTGAAAAAAAAGAGAACTACAACATATTTATTTAAATAAAAATCATTTGAAAATGTATGTTATAATATTTTGAATGGAATAAAATCTCTTCAGGGGTGGCCATGGATTTTCGATTGTTTCGAGGTCGCAGGTCACACGACTTTTATAAAAGGGGGTCGCAACCCGAAACGGTTGTAAACCCATGTCCTCATCTCTTGAGAAATTAGATCGTCCGAATAATTAAATATTGAATCACGGAGCATTTGGTTATTACGAAACGTGTTTTCTTACGATACGCATATTAAGAATGGACTTTCCCGTTGGAAAAACTAACTTTAATAACTTACATAAGTAATTAATAATATTGATATATAGTCTTACGTCATTAGGTCAGTTTTGACTAAGTTATTTTAATTACGTAATCAAACTAGAAGAAACTGACAACTCGGTTGGCTTGATTCCAGGTCTACAAACAGATGAAAACAATAACATAACACTATCATGATAAAAGCACTTATGTAGAAGACGAAGATAATGAGATTAACACAGCAATGATTTTCTTATATTATACAAACTACTGTTTATAATAAGATAAGACCAATCTTAAGACAACGATTTTTTAAATACCAATAACACAAAAAACATCGTGGAAAATATAGTATAACAAACGAATTCATACAATGACATAAGCAGATAAAGCAGTGTTCTTCAATCAGTGGTTTGCGGACCGGCACTGATCCGCAAGAACATAATGCCGGTCCGTAAAAACATTCACGTTTCGAAACAGATGTTGCACTTAACTAAAGTTGTTTCTTTAAAACTATAATTAATAATATTCTATGTATAATAGACTGGACGTTTCGGTTGTCACATTTTTTTCACTCAGTTGTCGAATTTATTATTCCGTTCCGCCACCCTCGAAGTCAGGAAATCAAATATATCATGCAGGTCTAATTTTGATATTATATTTGTTCACCCGCAACCAATATTTAACAGAAACTGTGAGGTTTTTTACTTTCATATTTATACCCCTTCATGAGTCCGAATCGTCGTCAATCAAGAACTGACTGTAAATATGTGCATTTGGTTGACGCCGGTCCGCGAAATATTTTTCCAATTTTCACCGGAGCGCATAAGTTAACAGGTTGAAGAACCCTGGTGTGAAGCGTATAAAAGCGACGTGTTCAGTTGCAGTAAAAGTTAGGGAAACACTGATGTATATTCATTAAATTTTATTTGAATTGTCCCCAGTTTTCTTGCGATATTTTCTCACTTGTCAATTTTGTTAATTCAAGAACTATTTTTAAACAAATTATCTTTTTGCTTAATTTAAATATTCTTAATGTGGTATAAATAAGTGATTACTGATAAGTGTCCATTAAAATTTTAATCATATACAATTTGATTTTAAGTAAGTTTAATCTGTACGATAATCTGTAAAGTCTGGTCACAGTTTTATCACAAACTGTTTGATATAACAGGTAATTATTCGTACACAATTATAAAGGGTCTTTTTATAAAGACGCTTAGTTTTGAAATGTAAATAAAACAAGTTGTTTGTGAGATGTAAACAAAAATTTAATTTTTATTTTAAGTATATTTTACGGCATTAAATATGGAATATAGGATCAAATGTCTGCCAATATCCATTCATTATAAAATGGGCCATGTCGCTAAAGTTGACTATTTTGACAAATTTGGGTAAACTTCCAACTGCTCCAGAACCCAATCAGGCATTGTCTGCGGTCGTTTACCTGAAGTTCCTTAGTTAGTTGGATTTTATACGGGTGCAGACTTTTAAGGCCCGATTTAATATAATAATGTTGAAGTCGTGAAAAGCCACATTTCTTGTGAACAACGAGAAATAAGCTTTTTTCCTTGAATTTGGACATTTTAATGGGCAGCAATGGGGCTGTTTTCACCAGATATTGAAATGTCAATGCCAGTCTGAAATGTTCATTTTAATTCCATTTTAATTGACCTAGACTTTTGAATTTTGAAAAAGTTGGCCACTAAACAATGAATAATCTACTCAGCAGGACAAAGTAACATATTCCGAACGAAGCCGGGTTGAATACTTGTTATATATAAACAGCTCTGTTTGTATTTTAAATTTGACCGGTTAAAAAACGTTGAGCGTTTTACAATATGTGGAACACGTGTTTCCAACAATTTCAGGTGCATAAAGATGAAAATAATGAAGACCGTGTTAATGAAAATTTAACATTTAATATTTTATGGTAGTCAAACATTAAATTAATATGTTTAATGGATTTGGTGGTATCTTTGTAGAAGTTCATTTTAAATTAAACTCGTGTCACTTCGTGTTACACAATACGTATAGATGTTAACTTTCCATACGTTTATTTAATATTAAATTATTACCGTTTTATAACTTTGAAAGTTGGTCAAGAACAAAAGGAAACTGCAAAACAAAGTTGTTTGATTCAATCAGAACAGTACTGTCAATATGAAGAGTATAAAGACGTGATAATTTATTGATATTTCAAAACAGTTTTAATATCGACTTTTGTTTATGTGCAGGGCCTTTGGTGGAAAAAAATAAACTTGTTTTAATTAATGCCGTTTTCTCTTCCAAGATGGCGTCTCGGTGTGTCCTTGACATCCATTTTGAGACATCTTTCGGTGATCAATAAATACACTGGATAATGTCTTGCTCGATCAGATATTGGGCGCGATGTCGAAATTTTGACAGTTTCATTCAAGGCAGTAACGGTACTTATATCATCGATTATCCCTGACAGTGATAGAAGCAAGGTACACCTAAACCTTTTTTTGTGCGGTAGATTTGTACCGCGAAGAATCGCACAAAACAGAATCGCACTAAAAAGCTATGACTTCGTGTACAAGGACGCATGTGTCAAGGTCACATTGTAATAAACAGGTGGAACACTGCATTTTGTACGCACAGTATGTGAACACGTTGTTAATTACGTTCCAACATACATATGTACGTTTATTTCGTCGCAAAAATATATTTAAAAAAATGCATTTGGAAAAACCGCATAACATTGAAATCGCACAAAAAGAGGTTTGAGTGTATTTAGCAACACATAAATATAACCATGTCCGCTCCCAACGTGGAGCATATGGACACCTCACGTAGTTTTCTAAACATATTTTTTCTGAGAGAACTGCTTGTAGCTCAGTTGGCCAACCTCTCTTCTTCGAAGTGAGCAGGATATGGAAGGATACGAGGACTAAGGCAGGAGTAGTGGCTAGCCAATTGCTCTCGTTGCACGCCGTTTCTTGAAACCCAGAAAGGTCGGAAGGAATTTTTAGCAACACAGACACTGATGATTTCGAACAGGATCGGTAGATCGACTCAATAAATCTGTTCGACTCGAGGCCGTGAGGTCCGTCACGGAAGCCAACAACTTTGACCACTGCACCACGGACCCGGAATATATAAGTGATACTTATCAGTGGCAAACGGAGACCGTGGTATAAGGCCGTGCAAAAAAAAATAACATCTGCTCAAACTTAAAGATTCACATGGACTTCATGAATATTTTTTGGTAGTATTTGTTTCTTACAAACCCTCCCCCTTCCCTCCTGTCCCGATTTAGAGCTTCAAATTATGGTAAGCCTAGCCATTATCAGTTTAAAAAGCAATCAATGTGATACTTTTAGCTTTTGAATAATTTTATTTTGATATATGTAAGTAAATTATCCTTATCATTTTGACCTTAAAAACACAAAATGTTTCAACTAGTACAACTAACGATAGTGATATCTTGACGAATTTATTACAACGAAAGGGTTTCATGGACTTATTTACTCATGGTTATATACTATGAAGTAATAACGAAATATATTAGAATCAAATTAGTTGTCAGTATAAAATTCAGATAATTTTTTATTTTCGTATACATCTTTTACAGATAGATAACTAACCATTCATGCTGGCCCATGCCTGAATTCTTTATTTTTTAAAAAAGATAATGCGCTAAATATTTTAATTGAAAATCATAGACAGTAAAATTTATTACAAGTCACTCGAGATCAAATTTAACCGTGTCCATTTTTCTAAATTAAAATAATCTTATAACGATATGGATTTATATCACGGGACTTGAATCCAGACACACCTCAGAGGAGGAACCCATATAATAGGGAAACGATTCCTGATGGTATTTCTACTTGGCGATTTCATTCAAAAAATTAAACTATCATTTATAATTTATATGACAGTCTTTTCAAGGATTTCGAAATGGCAGGGAACACACCTGCAAAATAGTAAAGAAAATCTCAATAAACTTGACCGAAGCAGTAACTACATATTATCTTATATATAAAACCGAAACGGCGTATGTATGTCTGTGGGTCTGTAATTCCCTTTTGCATTGTTGGTCATTAAGTTGCTATAAAAACGAATATGAAAGAAAATATGTTTGAATTTTGATCGGCGAAGACATTTAGTCAAAATGTAATAAATTAGTCTTCTACTGAACTTTTCCCGGCTTTTATTATTAATAATAATGTTTATTATTTACGTGAAGGTATTATTTGACATTTCTTTGACAGCAAATTAGATTTTTTCCTTGAATTTGGACATTTTAATGGTCGAGAATGGGGCTGTCATCAAATTAAATAAAGTTTGTGATTTTATTTTAACTCTATTTTGGATGTTAGATTTTGTGATATAATTATGTCGAATGATATAACATTAAATAATTATTGGCCGCTTAGTCCGAGCGACGCCGGGTAGCAATACTAGTATATCTATAAGATGTCGTGTGGCTTGTGCATTGCTATGTATAATAAATACATAGGACAGGCAGGCAGGAGTATATCGACTCTAGCTTAAGAACAAAAGGTAGTTTGGTCAATCAAGTATCTTGACCGGCTTTGATGATTGATTGATTGGTATTTAAGTGCGTGTTTAACATATTATTACGAATGAATTTTGAATTTTCACTTTTCAAGTAATCGCTGTCAATACTTGGTAGAATGGAATCAAAACCGATCGATCAAGACCGTAGTCGCTCATAGCGGGCATTATCAACTCAGTTATGTCTTGAATTCAATCTTTTTACCATTATTGAAAACATGGGTTATTGTAAGGGGTGGTAACACAGATACGTAATTCGTGAATCTTGAGCATGATTATTTTAACATGTTCATACCCCGCACACATATTATATAAACGGAATTTCGTCGCATAGTTTGAACGTCGTCACATGTCAATATCAACTGTTGGGAATCGAGCATTTTAACTGCGACAGAAACGAAGCGTTTTCACTACACCGCGGTAGTCGTGAATGGTAATAAAATAGTTGTAATGAATTATTAGAAACAATATATGTACATATAGTAGCCGTTTACACAATGTTATCGCAAACAAAATCAAATATTGGCGATAATATTGATACCGTATCGTATTTTAGGACATCAGCACTCTCTCGAACGATCTATATATCACCTCAGTCTGAGTTTAAGTCGATATCAGGAAGTAAATTCAGTCTAATCATTCTCTATATTGAAATCCATAGCGATTCAATATAGAGTAATTTTCAAGTTTGAAAAGTTTGAAAAGCGACATCTCGGCGCGGCGTCTCTTTGGATGTATACGCCCTAACTGCGTGAGATACGTGGTATTTCACGCAGCCTCCGCTGGACCGGAAACAAACGGTATGGCTAGCGCATCTCGAGACGGGATGCTGCTCCGTTCGCATAGCGACCGAGGAGATACAACCCGCTAAGAACGGGCGGTAATGCGCAGATAAGAGCCTGTTTTATTTTCAATAGTTAGTCAAAGTTACAGAGCGAATATGGAGTGTTGAGTGTGCACCCGTCGGATAAAGTTTACACAGGGTCGAGGTAGCACCCCGCCGTTAGTCCCGCAGGTCGCCTTCAATCTACTAATCGTCTCTATAACTTTTCGCAAATTAAAAATCCTGATATCGCCTTTGTCAAGGCGAGAAGGTAATCGAATCGTTCTTTGTAATTTTAAAACTAAATTCTGTGTCATCGTAATGTTATCTGTAATTGTGTTAAATTCTAAATTCCTTGTATAATTGTGTTACTTTGTGTAATTGTCTAATTAACTGAATTAAATTGTGCGAGTGCTAATCGCACTTGTTTACCCTTTGAGATCGTTTTTAAATCAGAGCATCCTACTTTCTCCTCCTCCGAATCCTAATTTCCTCTTCACGAGTGGTTGATAGGAGGCTCTCTCTCATTTTACGAGAGAGCTGTAATCGAGGTCGTCTCAATATATTATCTGTTTATCTACAAATTGGTTATTTATTATTCTATTTAACTGTTAAAAATATTATTTATGATTGCGGTTATCAGTAATGTCCTTATCAGTCAACCCGGCCGACCTTTGCGGAAAACTAAATATAAAAATGCAATTAATTTTTTCAAACCTTGGTGATTGAATAGATGAATAATTGACGTCAAAGGCATCAATATTGTCTATTTTTATTGATACCCCGACATGTCGATAATGGATTCATAAGGTTAACTGTAGAATTTTAATATTCCCAATGGTAATGACTCTTAACGCCACCCGCTATTGATAGGAAAGTAGTTTCCCAGTGCTCGAGTTTGACCGGAGCGTCTCTTAAAAACATAAACATTGGCAAACAAATTGAACGGATCCGGCTTAAATGGAATTATTCTGGAAATTGTTTGTTAAAATTGTATTGAAAAGAGTAAAATGTTTTTATCGAAAGATAAGATATTCGTTGGTTCGAGCGTTCCGGAAAAGTTGATTTTTTTCCCACCATCACCCGTTCTGTATATGCAGACAAGGTTTCGTGGCCGCCTTACGAAACGCTATCGACCAAAAACTACCCCTCACAATCATTGCCCGGTAGTAGCTAACAAGGTTTTGTTGAAAACGTCGGTCAAACGTCGATAGCTGGTTGTTAAACAGCTCGATAAGTTGAAAAAATGGCTTTTGAATCCCCAGATGGCGTCACTTAAACTATTATTCGGTAGCCCTGGACTCTAGACGGATGTTGGGCTTGTAGCCGAATTGTCAGAGTAGTAATTTTCGGCTGTTTTATTGGGTCTTAATGATAGTACGAAAACAAAGTTTATATAATGATTTTTCAATCGATTTATTGGTTTGTGTTACAAGGGAAAACGACTGGCGTACTACTAGTCATGCCCTGCCTTCTAAGTAGAGACTACAATTACTTGACATCTCAACTACTCGAGTATCGAGTAGTAAAATTCTAAAATACTCGAGTACTCGAGTATACTCGAGTAGTTTCAAATGTACCAAAATATATATAATCCGGGGCTGTGGAGTTGGAGTCGATGTCAGAGTCGTGGAGTCGGAGCTTTTTGGCCGGAATCGGAAATTTTGAAAAGTTTGAACATTATATTTTTGAATTTAATATGTCAAATTTGGCTTTTGGCCGCATTGATAGGGTTGAATATTTAATTGAATACACATAGATAGGAAATTTAGTGGAAAAAAGTGACGATCTTAACCTTTTCTTAGTCGGAGTCGGAGTCGTGTTTTTGGTCAACGTCGGAGTCGGAGTCGTGGTTTTGGTAAATGGTGGAGTCGGAGTCGGAGTCGCAGTCGAACTTTTTTTCACCGACTCCACAGCCCTGATATAATCAATTCAAATTTGTTAATCTAAATAAATAAATAATCTTATTTTATAGCATTAATACATTTATTTCAATTTATGAAACATATATTTCGAAAATAGTAGAGAATTAAACGTCTCAAATTTTAATTTGGGTCGAAGCTTTGTTTTTTTATTCCGCAGTAGAAAAAACTGTTGCTGTGGACGTCGGCTTAAAAAATAACAATGAATTCAATAGTGCTATTAAGCTTTTCTGTCCGGTGCTTAAAAAAATAAAATTTGGAAATTAGTCATCATTTATATATAACGAGTATTACTCGAGTATTTTTCAAATTACTCGAGTACTAGAAAAATGGACGAGTATACTCGAGTATCGAGTACTCGATACTCGAATTGGAGTCTCTACTTCTAAGTAATCTATCTGGTAAAAGAAAGGTCGAGCAACTGAATATGGTTCAGTTCTTGTAAAACAACTTATGTTACAAAGATTTGAGGCGCATCTGCTTGCCAGATTTAAGCTCTACACTCTATAGGATCTCGTAAAAAAAACTATTAACAAGCAGTCCCAAGCGTTAAAAATGTTGACGATCACTTACCAATGGAAATGCAGCATCGAATTAAAACTAAAGAACTACATAATATACACGGCGCAAAGAACATTGCTATCGGGTTTTATTATATCTCTATAAGTGATTTAATCGATTATATTGTAACATAATTATAAAATATTTTTTAATTAACAATACCGATTAAGGTCGATAATTTCAACCGATTAAAAAATGAATATTCAACATGATCTGCTTTTGAAACGCTTGTGGCATTGGGCCAAACGATTTTGCGAGAATTCCAGACGTGCTTCCAATAAGCACATAAGTGTTATTTAACCAATAAATTAAATTATAAATGAATTGAAAACGAAAAGAACCAAGGAGAATGTAGGTTTTTAGTGAAATTATTGCTATCGGGGTTGCATAGTTTTTGGTCATTGTAGTTTTTTACAGAGCTGTGGAGTCGCGGTTTTTTAGCCGGAGTCGATATCGGGGTCGAGTCGTCGCGGCGTTTTGGCCGGAGTCGTACTCAGAATCGGAAATTTTGAAAAATTTTAACTTTTTATTTATGAAAATAATATGGTAAATTTGCCTATTGGCCGAATTGGTTGGTTGATATTTAATTGAATACACATACATAAATAGGATGGTAGTAAAAAACGTGACGAAATAAAGCTTTTGTTAGTCGTTGTCGTGTTTTTAGTCAATGTTGGACTCAGAGTTGTGTTTTTTTAACGACTCCACAGCCCTGGCGTTTTACCGTGTCCAGTGACGGCTGGTGACACGGTGTCGGGGGGTGCAAAAGGAAGATTCAACTATTTTTCCGTACTACGGAAGAGAAACAGTTGGTATTGCGAACATCTGAATTCAAAGTCCATGATATAGAAGTGTTTTAAAATCCAATGAATAGGAAGGAACTCTTGCAAAAATGGTTGAATCTTCCATTGCACCCCCCAACACCCCGTCACCAGCCGTCACTAACCGTGTCTTTCCTAGTGTGTATCACATGAAATTCTTGAGGATTTTGACTGAAGATATGACAAGATATAAAAAATGTATTCACATCTATTTTTCAAGTCAGGTTTAATTTACAATTATAAATACTTTCGTGTTTTTTTTAGCCTTATCTGCTCTGAACGCGGAGATTATAGAATCACCATATTTGTCATTTACTCGGTATCGATCCATTTAAACACGCTGAAAAAATATAAATTTATTGTGTTGAAAATTATATTTAGTACTTTATTTTTCGATATAAAATTAGTATGTTTGAATAGATGAGATGGTGTACTGTGCATCTTTTCTACGTCAGTATATAGAGATAATTGGAAGCATTTGTCTAATCACACAATTCGGTTGAACTTCATTCTTTATTTCTTAAAATAAAAAAAGTTTTTACTAGTAAAAACACGTCGGGGCACTAAATTTTGTTTCAACGAATTTTTGAGCAATTTAGAAGTACAGTCAGAAGTTTTGAACGCGTCACGCGAAACAACCGAGAAAAAAAACCAAGCCAGATAGAACTTCAGGGCCAAAGTCTGAAACCGGGACGTATGGTTAGCCAATGTATAGTTAATATTTGTTTAAACATAGTTCTGCCGAAATAGCTATCAACAATTTGGGTTTTTTTGGTAGAGAGCTAGAAAGCTCTTTGCTTCCAAAACCTTCATATATTCGTGGCACTTTGTTACCCAAAGTATGGAAAAAAAATTCAGGTGCAAAATTAAAAAATCAAGACTATTTTATGAAGTGTCATTCAAACCGGCTTGAGCCTCCTTCGAAATATTTAATCCCCACCAAGGTTTTCAGAGAAATAAATAAATGTGAACGAGCTTGGGGTGTGCAACAATGTAAATTATAATTTTGAGTTGCTCTTCGTACAACTCCATTTACAGAACGATACCTCTGACACAGTGCGGTGCTAACAGATAGCAATAAAGGGTTGCTTTTTTTCTATAAAAGTACAATACGCTGTATTTTGGGATTATGTATCACGATTATTGAAAAATTTACCTTTTCCGAACATTTTCCGTGCTGTTGTGGTCAAAGTCCCCGGGTTCGATTCCCGGTCCGAGCAATTTTTTTCAGTCGATATATCGATTCTGTTCGAAGGAAATGAGTGTTCAAAAATTCTTCCTACCTTTCCTATCCCAAAAGCGACGAATAGCGAGAGCGATTCGTTAACCACTAGTCCTTTCCTGGTCCCCGTTCTCTTTCAATCCTTGCTCTCTTCGACAAATAGAGGTTAAGCAACTGAGTAACAAGCAGCTCTCGTAGAAAAACAAATGTTGGGATAAACTCCGCGAAGAATTCATTTGAAGCGAACATGGTTAAAAAAAAATGGTAAGTCAATATTACGCCACTGCTTTGAGTACATAAATTTATGTTTTTAAAGAGCAGATAGCCGATAAAAGATAATTAAGAACAGAAGGTTTGTTTATCGGTGGTGGTCAACTGAAAGCCAATAAATTACACGTGTATTTTATTTATCTTAATTGAATGCAATTTAATAGTTTCGATGTGTACTTTTAACATTGCCTTCCCGTTGGGTAAGACAGCTGACCAGCCCTGCCACCTTATCTTAATATTAGTGATACAATGTATAACCTTTTAATATTCTTAAATCATTGTTTTTTTACACCTTTTGCAGAAAAAATATGAAATCATCGCAATGAAATGAAAAAGAAAATAAGTTGGATTATTATTGGCCGAAAACCATTTATACCGTCGCTACAAATTGCCAGGATTCAAACTTCACTGCCTATACGTGATAAGATAACGTTACGTTATCTCAAACGCGCCTCGTTCAAATGTACGTTTCAAATCAAATGGATGATTTTTACATTAAAAGTTGTAGATAAGTTTTCATAACGCCAGTCTGTAATGAACATGAGCGCGATCAGGTTGTATCTTTCATGCGCGACTTATAATATGAATAATTATACAATATAACATTTTTTTAATGCAATCTATGCCAATAAAGCCATACGACTGGGGAATATTTAGACCCCCTCCAACAAATGCATTAATTTTCAGGGATCGTTTTTCGAAGGTTAATTCAGAATATAATAATATTTTTATATGCACGCTGAATGCAATAAGATTAATGAAATTAGCATACAATCGCACACCCACAACCATATTAAAATACAAGTTTAAGCTTTCGTGTTTCATACTAGGGGTCCATTTATTTTATTTTATAAAGAGCTGAACCATCATATCTCAGAGTTTTTATCAACCAGTGTTGCATAACCTGAAGCCCAATAAGTCAATTTCCTTATTTTTCTTCAAAACTTATTGAGGACGAGAGAGAACAATATAATACAATTATAATCAACGATAATCACTTTAACGTATGCACCCTTCGAATAATCTGAAAATTGACTAGCTAGCCCTTATGTCAAAAAGGTTGTGGTTCACTGTGAGTGAAAATACAAAATTTCAAGCAAAGTATTTCTTCGATAGAAATTGTCTGTAATGAAATACATTTGTTTATAAAAGTTGAATCGTTTGAATTGTGTACTTTTCGATGAGTTCTATCGCTGACAACCTGTTCAATCAGTTCAATTTCATTGAAATACCTGATGATGCCAAAAGACGAAACCCGGTCCGTTGGCGACAAAACTCATGGAAAACTACACAATTCAAACGATGTCTATATGATATTGATTTTTTTTTTTATTTCAGTATTAGTGGTCCGCTGCAGTGGAAAAACTAATAAAATAAAGTTAAATTTTCACCAAAATACTGCCAGCTCTTATAAGCCTTCATAGTTCGTTAAACTGTCAATGTCAGAACTGGCTGGTAAAATGCGTCCAGCTGTAAATAAACATTCACGCAAATTAATCCACAATTACACGCTATTAAGAATCAAATAGAACTGAATAATGTATGCATTCCAAACAATAATTACCGAGTATGCGAATGTGTTATGATTATACCTTTGTAAATTAAACATTTTCTTTCTGAATGGGCTGTCATGCAAATATTATCGTACTCGAGCTGTTAGTGTGCACGGGAATTGATTTCGGAAAACATCTATGTATATATTTGCCAAATAACGGCAATAACTTAGAGTTACTAACCTGCAGTAACTTAACCCTTTCGATAATGGTTTCGTATTAAATTTTTACGTTATTTGTTTGATTGTTTTATTATATATGTATACAACGGAGATGTATTAAAGGTTAATACAAAGAACGAGACAGTTTTATACCTGATTTCAAACAGTGACATTTTTAGGAAAAGTCTCAAAAGGATTATTTCTCAAAATTTCTTCTATTAAATGAAAATATAGTCCGGTCCGTGGTGCAGTGGCTAACGACGTTGGCTACCGTGCCTGACCGCCCGGGTTTGATTCCCGGTACGAGCAGATTTTTTCAATTGAGTGTTTGTGTTGTTAAAAAATCCCTTTCCAACTTTCCTATCCCAAAGAGCGACGCATAGTGACAGCGAATTAGCTAACTACTGGTCCTGTCCTAGTCCTCGTATCCTTTCCATCCCTACTATATAAAAAATTAACATTGAAAATTGCTTGATAAATTGACCTATCATTCTTCTTCGAAATATAAATCCACCACGACTTCGCAACTGTACCATGCTTTCAGTGAAAATAATAATGAACAATATCATCGAAGCTACAATTTTCAATGAAAAATTAAAGGAAAATATATACTGTTGCCACGCATCCCAATTATTCCAACAGATATAACATTCGAATTGAAACATTTGCCGTTTCCGGTGCGAAACAAACGTGTGTGTTGTTAAAAAACAATTCCCACCCTACCTATCCCAAAAACGCGGCGCCCAGAGATTAGCTAACCACTGGTCCTGTTCTCGTCTTAGTATACCTTTTAATCCCTACTTTCTTCGAAAAAAGAGAGGTTGAACAACTGAGTAAGTCCTTGCAGTATAAACATATGTTGAGGTGAACTACTGGTGCATATACTCCAGGTTGGTAGCGGACATGATAAATAAATGCATAAAATAACCTATTGAACTGGCTTCATCATGGATTGCTCACTACCACACCATCCTGTCAGCAACGATGGGAAGGGAATGCAAATCGAATATGAAAACTTACTCAGAGACTTAGGAGACGGGAAGAACTTTGATACTCAAGAACATCAGGACTGTTGAAGTTCCATCAAATAGATATAATTAAGAATTTCGACTGAAGGTGTTTGGTGTAATTTCAATATCAAATTTGAATCGTTTGAATTTTGTACTTTTTCATGAGTTTTGGCGTGACTTGAACTCTCAGTTAAAATACATCCGTGCACTTGAAATGCCCGAAGATGCTGAACAGCGAAACTCATGGAAAAGTACAAAATTCAAACGATTAAAATTAAATAGATATAAAAAAATATTAGGATAATAAAGATAAGTATAGAGCACTCGCAGGGTTAAAACTTTACAGACCAGATTTTATTGTTCCATTACATTATACAAGTTTGACGTCTTCTTCGCACCAAAGTATAGGTCATTAACATCTTCTTTTTTTTGTATCGGTAACAAAGTAACAGGCGGGGGTCATCCTGGGAGCCAATGAACTGTCCGAAAGGTATGCAGATGTCTGCTTGCACAGATCTGTTTGCGAGGTAAATCGATACGCTGTCACAATATGTAAGTGAACCCAATATGACAAAAACATAATACGATTTCGTTCAAATCCACCTGCCGAAGCAGAGACAACAATTTTTATTTATGACATTTCCACACAAAAACTATTTCGCTAAAAGACATTTCTTGATTGATTGACGTTCAGCAATGTTATTGTTTACAGTTTTTTTTTTCTAAATATTTAACCGGAATCAGGGATAGCAATACTTGTTTTTCGATATATTGAATAACCGGTTTTTGGCATATTTGGAATAATCAGTGAACCGTTATTTTATTTTACGCGCATGAATTGAAAATGCAAAATATGTTTACAATTTAACAACCACTATCGATATGTTGGAACTACCGTTAGCAGTATGTATTAATATACCGAATCTATGACATATCGTACCAGAGAAGCACACTTTATATTCATTGCAACGTTGCCCAACCTTAAACACACGCTGATCACTGACATGCAATGTTCCATCTAAGCAAGGAGATTGATTAACTGCGCAGAAAATTCAAAAGACTGAGCAGACCAATCCAACAAATGCGCGGCATATTTTCAATCAACTTCTGTTAAAATGCTTCATCATAAGGCCATATGCTTCACATTGGGAGCGAAGACGAATTAAAAATATTTTTTTTTATACCATGTTTTATTCTTCTTTTATTTTTTATCGGGTCGTCAAATTCATCACCTATAAGAGTGCGCGCCAACCTGGGAAGAGAGTGCGCATGGGTTTTCAAGCTGCTGCGTGGTCGCGCCGGCGCAGCTTAGAAGGAAAATAGCTGGCATGTTGTATGACGATTAGAAACTCGAGTCCCAGTAGGAATATTTTCACTGACTATTCCATCGATTTATGGATGTCGGTGATCAACTAGATTTACACGTTGAAATTACTTGATAATGAATAAAAGATTTAGTTAACGGGATAGCAGAACAATTTTCAACAGAAAATTCGTACAGGCTAGGCCAGTGGTCGGCAAACTTATTCGCCTAAAAAAAAAATGGTATTTATAAAATAATGTTTATTAATATTTGAATTATTTTCTTGACGATGCTTCAGCAGGCTCGGAATGTGAAACAACGTTTTTATTATTTATGTCTAAACCGCACTTAAGGGGCCAAAGAGAAAATCATCCATTTATTCGTAGATGAGTTTTCAACATATATCATTTTTGCTGGAACACAGGCAATTTTACGCCTGTTTTGCAATCCCTATTTGAGAAAAATGCGCAAAACCATTTGACATTTGGTTTTATAATTCAAGTCTAGAACATTTTAAAAAAAATACGGGTCAATAATATCTCTGTTTTTTGCCCTGCAAATGACCTTACTGCGACTATGTCTAGCGAGATATTTGATCAAGTTCTGCTAAAAAAGTAGTTTGGGTGATAAATTTATATGCCACGTCCACATAGGATTCAACGGAGCTACATATAACTATCTACACAAAAAGAAGCCACATTAGAACACAACACAAAAGTTATAGACGACGTTTTGACACGATCCGGTTTCGCTCGTGAATTTTTATTTCTACGAGAACTGATTGTTACTCAGTCGATCAAGTCTTTAAATTTGAGTATATAATTAATGTAGGTACTTTATAATGTATATATTATTTATAACTATAAAAGGTTTTTTAACACCAATTCCACTCGCAAGGTGGAGCATATGGACATGGAGTGCATGGAGTTAATGTCAACAAAAATTCTCCTACGAGAACTACTTATCAAGCAGTTTCTTAGCCTCTCTTTTCGGAGAGTAGAGATAGAAAGGATATGACTGGGACGTAGTGAAAGCGATTACCTGACCGCATATTTTAGACATCACAAACATCCATGTCTCTGAACAGAAATGAGTAATTCGATTGAAAAATGACAGAGCCCGGAATGGGATTCAAGATTTGACCACGGGCACTCTGAAGCCAACGACGTTGATAATCGGCCACGGATTTGACGATTTATTATACCGTATTAAAATCAACGATTTATTGTACCGTAAAGTAACAAAAAAAGCTTTTTTAATTGCTGATAATAATAACATGCATTTTTCCGTTAGCTTCTTTTTTTACATTTGAAGTATGGCTAGATGACATCCAAATTGAATGGTCTCACTTAATAAACTAATCACGCCTCTGCATGGGCGCAAAAAAAATAATAATACTACTCCAAACTTTTGACACCTCTTACAATTTCCAGGTACAGTAAAAAAAAAAGCTGCTTTATTTAAGAAATAAATTCTCGCGGTGATCTAATTGTAAGTGATGCAGAGCTATTTTAAACAATGGGCGCATAATATTATACATACATATACAGGCGGAGTTTTTTTTTCAATATAAAAACAATATTATATGTTACAGGTACTATTTGACCAGTAATAATTAATACAGCAGTTGAATTATGATTCTATGAGACAGAACGTTACGTGGTTTTTCTTTTAAAAGTAGGTTCCTACAAGTCTAGTCTTGATTTTTAACATATCGATACAATGGAACGGTATAATAATCAGAAACTTACTTGTAAGATAATGACTTGTGTTTTGGATGATTGTATTCATTTTTCAATACAATTTTAGAAGAGTACTATTAACTTATTGATCTTTTATAAATACAACGGGTTAAAAAAACGTTTTCCTGTATTACAATTTACAATTTGTATATGAATAAACCATAATCCTGTTTTTACACAATGATTAGAACACTGGTTTAAAATGTCGACCGCTGTACTGCCTTCCAATTAATAAGGCAGTAACTCGCAAAATGTCTGAAATCTAGTTATGAATGACATAGTTCTGACGAGGGCGTAAGCCGAAATAGCTATCAACAAAAATACATAAAATAATTTATGTAGAATTAAAATACGTTGTTATTTTTCTTACCGTATTATAATGGAGTTCTACCAAGTAAATGCCTACTCAATCAATCAATGAATGACATTTGTTAACGGGAAACTTCTAATGAAGAGATGTTTCCTGAGAGAACTGTTACTCAATCATATCAAATAAAATTAACTTAGTTTATTCCACGTATTGTGTTCCAAAAAAAATTACACGTGTTTAACTTCTCGAAGAAGCATCATCTGACCGATCGGCTGCAACCGTGCGATAGTACGGTAGCATTTTCATCTGATAATAAAATTTCAGTCGAAAATTCAAGCGATGAGCTTACCGGTCGTAACATTAGTAAATTAATTGCGGGATAAGTAGAAGAAATATAGTTCTGACATAGTTATGACGATGGCGTAAGCCGATATAGCTATCAACATATACATAAAACCATTTCTGTAGAATTAAAATACATTGTTATTTTTTTCACCGTATTGGTAACATGTCATAATGTTGTATATTTTTCAGTAGTTCCTTTTACCATGGTAATAAATACGCATACTCTATGATATCAACCAATTCATTCATTCAATGTCCAAATATGCAAATGGAAAGGGGTCGAAATCCAAGTAACAAGTCGACACCTTACTTTGAAAAAGTTTTAACTGCTCTTGACACTGTTTGAGATATGAGCGTCTGAAGTTTCGATTGATTAAAATTCACTTGTAACAATGAGCAAGTAAAAATATTTCAAATTACTTATTTTAAGCATATTTTTTCACAACTCTTGCTGATAAATAATGATCTTAAAGATCTAATGATGGAAATAATGATTACAATCTTAGAACTTTGTCAAATAAATATAGTTTAAAAAAAAAGTGTGCTCAAATCAACTGAAGAGTTGCTGAAAGGAAAAATATTATATATTTAGGAGTGCAAAAGGTTAAGCCCGGGAACTAAGAGAAGACACGATACAGTTTCAGTGGGGTAAAGACGGGTCTTTATATTTTCATCATTGTTAGAATGCGGCAATCATAATCATCATTAAGGTTGTAAGACTGCGTCTTAAATTATATTTGGTACACCATTTGCCAACTTAAATAGACACAAAGTGTGTTCGTAGTTCGTTTATGTAACATAATAGCATTTTCACAATGATACTATCGTGTGCGAGCCGAGTCTATCTCTTTCACTTTCTATTTCGAATCTATACAACAATTCAAGAAATGTGAACAACATTTCGGCCCCTTAGGATGTATCTAGATTTTTGCCGGTTTTGAGTTTGGATGTTTGAGATGTTTTTTTTTTTGATATCTTTTTGACGGAGTTTTAAGTTTAAGTTGGCGTCAAAGTTCTTTCAGTCTCCTTAGTCTCTAAGTTAAGTGATTTTATTTGTTTGCTTTCCCTTCCCATCTTTGCTGACCAGGGCTGTGGAGTCGGTAAAAAAAGTTCGACTCCGAATCCAGCATTTACCAAAACCACGATTTCGACTCCAACATTGACCAAAAACATGACTCCGACTAAACATAGTTTAATATCGTCACGTTTTTTTCCTAATTTTCCAAATTATGTGTATTCAATTAAATAGTAACCCTAAAAATCCAGCCAATACCCAAATTTTACATATTATTTGCAAAAATAAACAGCCGAGTACGACTCCGGCCAGAACGCCGCGACTTCTCCGACTCCGGCCAAAAACTTCCTACTCCACAGCCCAGAACTTTGACCACAGTTGCTGACAGAAGGGCGCAATAGCTACAGTTCAAGAAATAAGCTTATTTTTGTCTCTTCCTATGGAGGGTCATCGAGCAGAATGGCTATCGGTCTAAATCGATTCTCTGATGCCGTCTCGACATAATTCTGCAGGCAAGAAATCATTGGGTTACAGTGAATGCCCACTGCCTTATGAAACTTTGTAGAAGTTTCACGAACGAACTCGCAAATAGTGGATACACTTAAATCTCTTATATATTAGTACCTCGGTGTGTGATCATTTTTGGATGCATCGGTGCGCGGACAAGCTTAAGATATTTTCAAATAATGTACGCAAATTTATTTATATTATAATTTTACATTATTCTCAATTTGCTTGGGGGTGCTGCAGTTACGCAGTGCGTATGGACGACCCGCCACTGGATACTACGCTAATGATTGTTGTCAATCTGCAATCGCTCAAGTGTTGCGAATCGATGTCTATATAAAGTTATTTTTTCGCGTTACGTGATTGATTTGACCGCAAACGACTTCGTGAATTGACAAGTTTAGTTTCAGTGCGTAAAGTGGCACATATACTTATTATCCGGCTGGTTTGCTACAGCTCTACATCGCCCAACTCCAGCGCACATTGACATAAGCTAATTTGCTATGCATGCCGGGATCCGGAGAAAATTATTTACACTAAAAAAATTATATTTTCTCTGAGATTTGCCGCTAATAAAATATCATCAACTTCTCTATCAGTCGACAATGCTTGAAATGAGCGAAACCGATCCTATGAGCGGGCCGTAGCGTGAGTGACTAGCTAACCATTCGCCCTGTCCTTTCTGTATCCTTTCTATTATCCCTACTCTAATCAAACTACACAGTTTGGGTGGCTGATTAACAAGCAGTTCTCACAGAAACAATATGTGCTGAGATACCTTCATTTGTAGGCGATTTGCTCTACAATTAAAAAATGTATTATATATTTTTTTCACCACTCAAAGGGTGTGAACTGTCAGTAATTCCAAATAATCAAAATGCATTAATTGAAATAAAAATTTATCACATGCTTTGAAAATTCTCATCGACAGTCAGTGATGCACAACCTTTTCATGGAAAAGGGCCAGATAATAAATTCTAAGATAATTCAGAGGCTAACCTTTTGGGAGGCAAAAACTGATTAAATTATCGATATTTTTGGTGTATATAATATTGTTTTTTTTATTGTTTTATATTGTTCTTCCATCGTCCGTTAAAAGTTCTAAAGAAAAAAGGTGATTGATATTTGTCATTGCAGCCGCATGAAATCTCAGTGAGGGCCGCAGGTTGTGCATCACTGCTATAAGTGAAATTTGAAGTTTCTACTTTTCCTTAGAAGCTCTTAATAAGGTGAGTGTAAAATGATTTTCCGGATAGTTAACATGGAATTTTCATGGGAAATCGACTGATGCAATAGCGGGGAATCCAAAACGACGCGACGAGAAACGAAGCGTATTCCACGTTCCCCGCAGATAATTTGATAAGCTGGAAATTAAAACAGGGATGTAATCATATAATGCAACTACACAAAACAAACAGGACTGTAAAAAGCATGCGTTATCGAGATAATACTGAATCCATCGATAATTGTGCCTGATTTTTCGTCTGCAGCAACTTAGTCACTGTCGATTAGAGACTCCAATTCGAGTATCGAATACTCGAGAATACTCGTCCATTTTTCAAGTACTCGATACTCGTTATTTATAAATGAAGATTTATGAGTTTAACCGTTGCGTTTAATTGAATCTTACGCGTGGATTGTACTGTCAGGTAATACATTTTTTAAATGGTTGTTCCGTTGACTATGCTATGCATATAGAATTCTTCTGTTATTTTTGCTTTGGGTCCTGCTGACTTATCTTATAAATGACATGTTAATGATGACGAGATTCTATTACCAATTGAAATAAATTTTGTGTTGAAATTAAATAAGCTTATTTATTTATTAATCATATTACATATTATTAAGGATTTCGACTGTGGGTGCGTGATGGAATTTCAATATCAAATTTGAATTGTTTAAATTTTGTGCTTTTTCATGAGTTTTGTCGCTAACGACCCGTGTTTCGCCTTCCAAAATCTTCAGGCATTACAAGTGCACGGATGTACTTGAACTGACGTGTAGTAAACAGTTTGTATCGTTTATATACAAAAATACAAGTAGATCACTAAGTTAAATTGCTATTAAAATGGAAACTAATCGATTTTCAATGAATTAAGTGGGGTTCTTATAATTATCGGGATTTTTGAATGCAGTATCGTAAATACTAATGACAAGATAATAACAAAGGAATATCTAAAATAAATGTAGGGTTTTATCCGTCCTATTATTACTGAGTCGATTGATTTCAAGTGTTTGAATTGATAATTAGTGGTAATAAGTGTTTGAACTAAATAAATGATTATGTTTAATGGGGTATAATAACAATGGCGAGTTTGGAAGATTAAATTGTTTGTTTAAAATTGGTAAACTATTAAGTTGAGCCCTATTTATCTCCAATATTTCTTGATAAAACAATTTATATTCGCCCTTGTTAATATGCAATAAATCAATGACAATGTACTAAACAATATTTAGGAATTTAGGTAATACTAGTCTAAAGATTAAGAAACAGCTTTTTAAAAATGTAAGATGGTACTTTGAGTCTCTACTGTCGAAATACCCAATTTATGATGGTTTGATTCACGCTGTGATCTTGCAGAATCTTCCTGCGATGCAAATCGACAAGTGTGTTGTGCTACATACAGATTACACTGTGAAAGTTTGTTTTATACACCTTACTATAGCTGTCAATATATCGAGAATTAGACTCAGTTAACACCGTATCGATTCACTGCGTCGATGGGTAGCATCTTACAGCAATGTAAATCAAGAAATGCATGTAATTTCGTTCAGATTATAACCGGGAAAGTTCGCCAAGTACATACGCCTTTATACAGCTGACAGTAGTAAAAGCAGAAAGTTCCTGGGTGAAATCGGAAACAATAATAATTTCTTAATCGCGGGTAATTTTATATCGCGGTATTGCCATACGCATTTTGAACCAAACAACAAGATATCGGTTAATTATAGACAATAATTCATTTTAACGTTTTTATGTGAAAAAACCAAAGACACTTTTTACCCTTCACGACTATGTATCTTGATACCAGCGCCACATAATTCAAATATGAATGGCTTGAAACTTGTTTCTATGGTCCTACTTACTACACATTAATGACAATATTTTTCAAATATTCACTATCGTTATTAAGATACAGTCAATTTTGTTCAGATGTCTCTATTCACATTGAATCGGGGTGAATAGAGACGAGAAAGAGGGTAAATCGAGACTTTGGCAGGTGAATAGAGACAACAATACAGATTGTAATGATTGGAATAAATGAAGCTCTATTCTATACGAGTCTCTATTTATTTCGTTTTACGGTACTTTTTAACCAAAAAAAAACATGATTGATTTCAATTTTCGTGCAATAAAAGAGAAGTTTAAAGGGTCAAAAAGTAAAGATGCACAGGCATCGAACTTAAATACGTTTGTTTCAATTTTGGCCAATAATTTAGTTGGTTTGGTTTTGTCATTCGAGAGATATGATAGTCATTGTAAAGAATTATATATTATATAAATAGTAAAAAATTCATTGGATACTTAGTAAAGTTGTACTAAAGTTCAATCCTTGTTTTTGTCTCTATTCACCTGCCCGCCTCTATTTACCCCGTTTTGCGGTAATACACCACAACTGCATTATATTTCAATACAATGCCACGTATGTGTTAAGCTATTCATCTTAGAGGTAAACTAAATAAACTATTCTGTAACAATTGTTTTATTCGTTTTTAACTTGTATAGGTCTTTTAATAGGGACGCTAGAAATCTAGTACGGTAAATCACCATGAAAGGTTATAGCGTTTAACAAAACTGTGCAAATCAAAATATTTAATAATCAAAGTCAAAGGTCTGTTCGAGAAACGTTCCGCGCAATAAGTAATATTTATCCTCCCCACAACCGTCCTGCTGAGTCGACTATTCGAAGTTTGGTGGCCAATTTAGTGGATATATCACACACAAACTGTTTGCATTTTAAAATGTCATCGATACCGATCAATGTTTGTGAAATTAAATCGAAATTATTTATCTAAAATATTGAACATCCGAAGGGACTTCAATAAACACAAACACTTTCATTCTTTGAGTGGCATTTCAACGCTTGCCGGGTACCGACTAGTATGATATAAAAATAACATCATGCGTAAATATTATCGTTTTATGTTCAATTGCGAGAATATCTGATTCCTTATTTGCAATGAATTAATTTCTAACTAAAACTATAATTAAGTAAACTCTCTGATGCGGGTAATTTCTTATGTTTAAATACTTACTTAATCACTTCTGGTTATTCATAGATTTGGCAGAAGTGACTAAACGCCTTTGCGGATGAAATAATGATAAAGATGCGTCACCGTTATGATCAATGCTATCATAACAGAACTAGCAGAAAAAAAATGACGCACTTTTGCAGCAAAGTTTATTTATACAGTCTTCGAAATTTTCGGCGATAACAAAGTTTGTGATATCCAAAATTAAGCCCAATTGTATCTCGAAACGTGCATTCTAACCGAAAATATCAGGGATGGATGGTTTTTAATCATTGTCGTTTGTTACCGTGTTCGCTGCCAAAGTGTAGCATATAAAATACTTGAATATTTCGAATGACTTCATTTTGAATCGTTTTATTTGCAAATATTAATAAAATATTTAGTTATACACATTTGTATGTCAAGTTTAAATATGCAATTATAATACTTTCGATGGATTTGGCGGTAATTGAAAAGGGTTTAAAAATGAATAGTTTAGAATTTTTAGAAATAAATAAAGAAGTATTCTTAAATAATATTCTTAAAAGGACAGGTTGCTCGCCAATGCTTACATTATTTCAAATAAAAGGTTTAACCCAAACCTATCTGATTGATTGCATCTCATTAGTTAATATTTTGTAATGCTAACGTCATTAGTAGTATAATTATTTGTTTGCTTTGTTTTGATTCTGTAACCCCTCTGTAAAAAGGAAAAATCTCAAACTCCATTTTGTAATTTTATCATTTTGAAATATTAGAATCAATCTAGCATCATTACTTAAACAAACTGTGCGATAGTAAGTCCGAAGATGCCTCTTTTATTATTAGAATATTATATGCAATTATAAACCTGTACCTTTGAAGTCAACTACACTATGTCCACCATGTTAGCAGTTTTTGTCACTGTCACCCAATTACACTATTATGAACACGTTACATGACGCCAGTGGTTTTATAAAATCGATTGTTTATTATATATTTTGTTTTTTCTGACAACAAAAAAAAAATACTTACGCAACACTCGTCACCGAACCAGACACCGACTTATTCGTTTGCTTATATAATGATATTTTTCTTAAGTATCAATTTATTGTATTGTAGAACTTAATTTTTTTTTAAAATACACATTTTTATACGTGATTTGTAAATGGAATACCACCGTGTAGAAAGGTGCTAAGTAACTAAATGTGTTATAGTGCCAAGTACCATCATCCAAGCTAAGGGATCCCATGATTTAATAATAATGCTTAGATTCAAAGACGGCAGTGCCTTGTGCACATGACTATAAAAGTAAGAGAGATAAAGCTTTTTTCATTGTTTTCACCAGGGCTGTGGAGTCGGAGTCGTCGCGGCGTTCTGGCCGGAGTCGTACTCGGTGTCGGTAATTTTTAAAAGTTTGAACTTTTTATTTTTGCATTTAATATGTCAAACTTGGCTTGTGGCCGCATTGATAGGGTTGATATTTAATTGAATACACATAAATAGGAAATTTAGGGAAAAGGGTGACGATATTAACCTTTTTTTAGTCGGAGTCGTGGTTTGGGTAAATGCTGGAGTCGGACTTTTTTTTACCGACTCCACAGCCCTGGTATTAATGAAACGAAATAAGCTTATTATAACTTATTGTTTATCGTATATTTATATACTCAAATTTGTATTTATAGTATATATTTTGCTACGTCTGAAACTACTCGAGTATTTTAAAATTTTACTACTCGATACTCGAGATGTCAGAGTAATTGGAGTCTCTAACCTTGACTAAGGGTAAGGCTTTCTTGTTAAGGGATGAATTATATTCTGATACTAAAATATCTTTAAATCCAAGATCAAGAGTGAACAATGTCAAATTTAAGCTTGATATTTTCAACAATTTAGCATTCTATTTTAATGCGCTGTTATCAAACTAACTAGTAAGCGAAGCGTACCGGTCGGTGCCGATCGTCGTAAATATATTCATGAATATTCCTCTCACTGATCAATTTTATTGTAATACTTACTTATCAATCTCGGCTGCTTTTTTCTTTCATTGTATTATTCTATTCAAATCTTCTTTTATTTAAGCTTCTTAGCAGTTAATAATGATGTAAATTAACTTAAAAGATAAAGGTTTTTTTTGTTCACGTGAGAATGAACCTTGAGTCAAACATATTCATTGTATTTAAATTGACTTGTCTATTGAATGAAATGTCAGGTGAAAATTATACTAAGAATTTTTGTTTTTTTTTTACTGTCCTGGTTCCAAAGCCAGGATCGTTTAATGTTCAGTTAAACTAGTTACAACTTACTGTTAAGGTGTTCACTGTCGATACTTGGTGGAATGGCATTATAGTAAAAATGATTAGGTTTCCTTTATTACGTCTGATAATATATATATCAGCGTCTTGTGATATTTATTTTGGAAACATTTTATCTTGATGAAATAAATATGTAATTGACTGAAGTTGCTCGACAATATCAAGATTGAATCGTTTGAATTTTCTAGTTTGTTTAATTAAAAAATATATATATATTTGGGATTACAGCTAATGCCAATGCGCCAAATATTTATAATTATGAAAGTCATACGAAAGAATGAATAAGTCGTGAACAACTCGACGATAAATTACATACCCAAGATCTCTTTTTAATAGAAAGAAATTTGACCTTGCCGGGAATTGAACCCGGGCTCACCTGACCGCTTGGACAAGACTATTGCCACTAGACCACAAGGGACCGAATTTTGTACTTTTCCACGAGTTTTGTCGCCAACAGGTCGGGGTTCGCCTTTCGGTGTCTTCGTACATTCCAAGTAGACGAATGAATTTGAACCGACTTGCTTGTGTACTTATGATGCCGAAAGGCGAAGCCCGGGCTGTTAACGAAAATTACTGTCTTTTATTTTTAGAGCCAGAAAGAACTCTTTTTTTTATTTGTGGCATACTTACATTTTGTTCTTGATTATTATATTCCTTTCGGAATGCCTTTCGAAATTTCTTGTTCTTTTTATATTGTGTTTTACACGACTTGAGATAATCGTTTATTATAATAATATTAAGCGTCGGGATCGAACCCATTCATTGCTTATGTGGTGTGTGTTAAGAGGATTTAATACCGCTTAGTTTCAATGATGGCAGTGTGTATAGTATAAAAGTAGGTGGTGTAAAAGGATTAAATAAAAGACAGGCATATAAAAATAATTGTAAAATGTATTCAATGAGAAGACATCCAACAGATATATAAAAACGAAGGACGAATTTCAATCACATGAACCAACAAAAAAAATCACAAAATATACTTTCCAGTCGAATGTCAAGTTCATTAAAATCGAGTCGCGTACACCCCGAGTCGGCCGGGGGTCGCCCGAGACAAAACGACGAGTCACACTCGTTTAATATTCGCCAATGTTTGCCTCACCGTAAGGCACTACTGAGATTCCCCATCGATTTGTACAAAATATTCAATTACACTTATATAATAACAATCACGAGTCCTCCGCGAATACGCGGCATTCACACAGTCATATCGCCGTCACTTCAATTATCAGGAACGTTAAAAAAATAATACTAAGGAAGTCTAATAAAAACTTTTAGTCTTTTCTCACTCGTCGATTCGGTCTGTCTCTAGCACTTTTCAGATATTTCCGATCGAGTTTCGCTCAAGCGAAAGTCGCGGTTGATCTTCCAGAGCATCAGCTCGAGGGAGGCGCGCGCGTCCTCCAGCGGGCAGTGGTGCGATTCTTGAACGGGCCGCAATAGATGTTGCTCGGTTAGCGTACGCAGGGACTTTCTAAATGGAAGACCTCGGGCGTGGGGGAAGCTGACAGCTGTATCCACTACGCGCCCGTGCAAAACCCGCAGCGCTTTCAGATCGTTTTCTAAGCCGTGTCCCACCAGTATGGTATCCGCGTCAACAAGGTCCAAAAGATCTTTTTGGACGTCTTTTAGACTTTTAGTCGCATTTTTCATGTCTTGCGCGCTGATACCTGAGAATCTGGTGTTGTAATCTACGACTGGAATGTCCGGCAAGACGTAAGCGCCGTATACCCTGCAGCCGTCGGGGCCGACGACTTCTAGTCTGGCGATCTGAAGCCCGCTGGCGGTGTAGCACATTTCGCAATCCAGTGCGAGGACTCGACGCCTCTGCGCACCGGGAGATCGCGGACGGGTCCGCACGAAACCTTCTAGCGGGCCATTCATGCCAGCGCACGTTCCCGACCATACGTGAAGTGGAGCCCTGGAGCACCCTAAAGATCCGGACGGGCTCGAACAACAAGAATAAGCCCATGTCGGAGGAGATCCGGACGCTGACCGTCCGAGTTTTCCCCAGTGGTGACGGCAACGCTCTGTTGTCAAATAGCGATCGTTGGTCGCATTCAAGAAAAAGCCTTTCGTGCATCTTGCACAGCGTCGTTCGACCCCGGGTTTAGTCCTGTCTTCCTCGCTGTCCGGATCGCTGTCGGCGGAGCGGGGGCTGGAGCTTCCTGACCCCCGTCCGCTGTCGTCACCGCGTAAGTCTTTCGGTACGAATTCACGCGCATTTACGTCAAATTTGTTAAACAATGCGGGCGGACTAAAGTCGATCGCGTATACAAGCGCTCGGGTGGGATGCTGAGCGTCTTCGACCGGGTACCCGAGACCGGCCAGCTGATCGCCGGGCAGCAAGTAGAACGAGAGTAGGCTGGCCAGGTCGGCTTCGGAGAGGTTCAAGTCGGCGTATCGCGACAGAGGCTCTGGCGATATCAGTCTGGAACGGAGGTCTCGGGCGGGTTTCGGTTTTCTCCTGCGGCGCGCGGCTACTCTGGGTCCGATCGGACTGCCGGGAGAGCTTCCGGCTGGGCTGTCGGTTGGACTGGTGCTGTCTTTGCCACCTTCCGAGCCGCTGCTGCTGCAGACGCTGGTGCTAGAGTCGCTCAGGCTGCTGTTGACGCCGGGGTCTGGCGGTGGTTCATCTTTATAAAACAAATCACTCCGTTAGCTATATTGATCGATATCATCGGTACCACCACCTCAATTACCCTCGCATCTTTCGATGCGTCGTTAGCTCATAAGACAGAACATAGCGGACTATCAGATGCAGACAGGGTTAATGTTAAACATGAATGTTGTTATATCTACAGTTAAGATGACCGCACATTGTGTTATTCAATGTAAATAATAGAATGTGGCTCATCGTCAGTGATTAACGGTGAAGTCATACGGCCTGGTGATTCATTACAGAGAATCCGACCTCAAAGCGTTAGTTCGTATGATAAAAATATGTTTACAGTAAACAATGCACACACGCGTGTGGCAAATGCAAAATAGTCCGTCTGGGAAATAATAAATAACTAGACCTACTTAATAATCCAATATAATTTGTTTTATCAGTTGGCACCGCAACTGTTTGCAAAATAAATTCTTCAGACCGTAATTAGCAAAGATCGATACATTTGAACAATTCAAATAATTCAAGGCGGTTCGGGTTTCATAGTTGAGAAATATTCATGGCACGAAAATAATTTATTAAATTCATAACACATTTTAGGACTTATTCCACATTGAATTTATTGAGATCAGGACCAGTTTCGCTCATCGCGAGCATTACCAACTTGTTCTGATCTCAATAAATCCAATGTGGAAAAAGTACTAAACATGTGTTATTATTATATTATAATGCCATTCCACCAAGTATTAACAGTGAAACAAAACTTCATTGTAACAATTTATATGAATTATTAGTTTTTATCTATTTACTAATTCCAATATACGAATAAATAATGAAGCGTATTCGAATATTCGATACTTAAATTATTTACAACAAAAATCGGATAATTTTATTTATATATTAATTTTACCCTGATGATGCTTTATTACTAGATTGGTTCCTGGTGTACTAATAATAATAATACAAAAAAAACGGTAGTTGTGTCTATCGATTGGCCAGGAACAGGTATTCTTGACCGATAATGAAAGCCGACGGCCGCCGCCATGACACTTTCTCAGCTGTTCCATTCCAGTTTTCCAATTTGAATTTCGAACTCAACGCCGGTAATGTAATCAAACATCGCGAAATGCGGACTCGCCAACCTTGAGCACGGCGGATAACGGATAAAGATTTTTAAAATGTCGTTTTCCCGAACGTGGGTTGGGAAGGGGGAGGGGTCGGATTCTGACTAAATATTGCCGATTGCGAGAAACGGCACCGCCGAAATATTAGCGGGAAAAGATTGCACAGAAACGCATGTGGGCAGGGGCAGAGATCTAAAATGGCGGTAAATAATATGAATTAATTAATATAAACAATTTTCCCAATTCTTAAATACCTCTTAATTCAGCATTATAATTTGTTTAAAGTCACGAATAATATTGATTTTAATTATTAACAGGTCAATATTAAATAATCAACATGCGACTGCCTACACATTTTCTAATTCGGTCGATAGCTAAATTATGAGTTTTTTTACCGCCGCATTTATTTCTAAATATGAAACAGCATAATACAGTGAATTCCAATTTTCTTGGCAATGTAAGCAAGGTCGATCAAGTGCAACTACGACGAAAATTTCAACATTTTCTTTGTTCGCATCGAAGCAACAAAAAAAAGGAACGATTGATAACCCCTGACTATGACTGCACGTTTTTTACGTGTCTGGCATTTGTCCAAACATCATCACCTTTACCAATAAGCGGGTTTTTATTTTGTATGAAAAGAATTCCTAAAATTCACAAATTACCCGATTATGTGCATTGTAAGATATAAATATAATTAAACGCTATGTTCATAAAATCTAGACAGATTATTATTTGCAACGTGAACAAACTCGTGTGCATAATTTTAAGACTGCTGGATTTGTTTCCATATTCATCATCCTAATGTTGTTTTCATATTTTAGCCCAGAACGATTGGTCCGTTCTTATCCATATATCCTTAACGCCTACAAAAAGAGAATGATTCACATCCAGTTCTCATAGAATATAGACCTTTCCAAAACATAAGGGCGTTAGTGACAAATCGTTACTTTTCAGGTGAGCAAAAATAATGGCAGTCTGATCATATTTTTTGTGAACATAAACCTGGCATTTAACTTAAATCACCAAAACGATACTAGCGACTTATTGGCTTGGTAACACGATATCATAGAAATATAAGTAATTTCAAAGCCGCAAGCCATAATAACAAATAAAATGTAAAAATCATTGGAGGAAAAACGATAGAATTGTAATAGCCAGAGGGTCATTTTTTTGTAATCGATAAGTTATCTCCAATATGACAACTTTATACCAAAATTTAGCATTTGCATTATTTACCACAAATTTCTATTTTTTTCATGATACTGTTTTATTTATTTTTGTTCTACATCTCGTTTTAAAATAAACAAAAACAAGTGGTTATCTTATCCAAAATAAACAATAATTCCCCATAACCGCAAAGCTACGATGTTATTAATTAACTCGATGTTTTGTCAATAGAATGTTAATTGGAGAACATAAACCATTTTGAATAATTTAAATACAATTTGGTAATTTTTCAACAGACGCGAGGTTAAAGACTAGTGACCATTTGCAATGAACAAAATAACGGAACTCTTTGGATGCTACGACCTGCAATGTTACTGCATAACGGTCTGCGAATAAATAACCGACATTTACCAGATAATGGCCATACAACTCCACCACACTTAACGGTGGAACAAACTAAATTACTATATATAGTGGTATTATATACCCTACAAAAAAAAACAACACGATAGACCGGGCGGGCAACGAACCGCCTATCATTACGTTGAATAATACCATGAGATTAAAAACGTTATATTAAAGTATGCAACAATTTTCGACAAATGAAAAATAAGTTAAAAAAAGAACCGGAAATATTGCAAAGTTACGTATATGTATGAGAAATAATTCAACAACTAATTCTGTCAAAAGAAATTTAAATTAATATTGCGTGTAAAGAGGTCACATCGTGTTGCATTAACAGGGTCCTAATTGCGATAATAGATTTCGTAAATACAATATTGTAGATTTTCCTGTAGTAATAATGTTTGAAGAATATCGACTATTTTGTTGTGTCCATATTTATGTAGCCTTATACTATAAATAGAACTTAGTGAATTACCTCACCATTATGATATTTAACCATAGCTAATACACTTGCAAATTTATCCTGTCTTATTTTAAAGTAACTATTATGGAGACCTAATTTGAATCTTGTTTGATAAAAAACAATTCATGAGAGGATGTATATTGAGAAGAAAACTAGTATACAAAAAACAGGAAATTGACAGTTAATAAAATGATCATGGAAGCCAATTAAAAGAATATATTATGAATTAACGTATTGCAAAACCTTTTACGCAATTTAAAAATTGAAGCAATCAGAACATCCTTTAACAAAATATAAATAACCAATAATTTGCATTGATTAAAATGTATTCATAATTAGATAGCAAGGTGTTATTTATAATTATAACACAACTTATCGGACTTGGTGCAATGATTAATTAGCATAATTCACGCGTAATTTTGTGTAACGTTTCCCGACGACGGATTACCACACTAGCTTTTCAGTACGAAAATAATATGCCATGTCCTTGAGAAAAATGTGGATTTAACACGTGTAACTATAATACATTGAACAATCAATAAATTGGTTAATAATTGAAGATGTAATTTTAAATAAGTAATAAATACTAAAAAAAATATTGACGACATTCAATTGATTCTCTTTTATTTCAACTAAAGAAAAATATTACTGAATTTGATCTTGCGTTTCTTGTATGTATATAAAATATTATCAATGATTGAAACATCGTCTAGGTGGCGTGATCATTTTTTGTAGCAATATTACACGCAAGGAAAAATCACGATCCGTTCATTGGTCGGCTCGTCTTACAAGATTTGTCAGACAGACAAGTCATCGGTTTATATGCAATGATTTGTATGGAAGCTGGCGAAATCGTGCGAAATTTTGTACCATTCGAAGCCATCTGCTCTATGGCCGATGCAAAGCTATTGACCCAAAAGGTGGATGACAATGACAGCGCGTAAACGTATTCGTGTTTCAATCCTACGTCAAATTTGCATCAAGTTTTACATACAACCGTGGATTCGGTATTAATTGCAGAATTGATCCAATCGATTTGCCAGCTCTTTGGGTGAAGGGTCAATATCTTTTATTACGGTTATTTGCAACGGTAAATATTTTTCGAGAGAAATGAATCGATAGACGCAACAGTAAATTGTTAATATATAAGAGAAGGTTGTCTGTATGAAAATAATAGTTCGTTAACCCGTGAATCAAGTGACAAAAAATCAAGGCGACTGAATTGGCGGTTTTAATTATGTTATACCAAATATAAAATTAATCTTTCGATTTGATTATAACTATATGTTAAAAGAGAAGTATTATATATTTTTGGTAATCAACGAATGAATACAGCTGACATTTTATTTAATGCCGATCGTCTGATAGTATCTTCGCAATGGCACAACCACACATACAAACTTACACAGATTTGTATTCCAAATACACATTTACAAGTATTTAAATCGCCTAATAAAAATCGTTCGGTTTTACGTCAACAAAAATAGCCTACGCATTCATTGATAAATTTTATGACTATCGCCCATTCATAGTGGACTTCGAGACAATTATCAGCGCGCCCGCACTGTTTTAAATGAGATTGTGCCAAATCCGACTACATTGTGTGAGACAGCACGAAATTGGCACTTAATCAGCTGTTTTGAAACCTGTTAAAACATTAACAGCTGACACGTCGCTTTACACGTGGAACTAAAATATAAATACTACTTTAATATTGAGAGAATTAACTGAAGCAATTTATAACTGGGCCGATTATGATTTGTGAGAAGCGGTATTTCGACACCTTACTTTGAAAGGTTCTAACTGCTGCGTTTGAAGTTTAGCTTGATTAAAATTTACACAAAGAGCGAGTAAAAAATTTTACTTATTTAAAGCATATTTTTTCAAAGTAAGGTAACGATTTAAGTACGAAAACGCTATTTCTTATTCGCTTCACTTTCTGTAACTAGATTTGGTGTGTGTATATTTTTTTATAGTATAATTTTGAATTACGTTTGTGGGTGTGAGGAAGACAAACAGCGCATCGATTGCAACAAAGGGCATTCGTATGCAGGTAAAATGCAACGGCAGATGCCGTCGGTTAAGAAGCATTTACCGAAAAGGAGATTCAACAAAGGATGACCCACTTAAGATGCGGGCGATTTGATTTATATGCCGCACGAAATATCTTCGGCGACGAACACATCGCGCGTTGCGAAATATTCTACCGATGGCTAGCTACTTCATTTCCACAATTACGCAAGGTTTTCCAATCGCAATTCGCAATACGCGATCGCACCTTAAGCAAAAAATAAAAAAAAAAACATACTGCAAAAAATATACTCGACGAATCGTGTCAACGCATGAATCTTGATTATACGGTTTTTTACTTTTCGTAAGTACCGACAAACATTGATGCACAGGTGGTGATTTTCCATACAAGGCAATACGATCACTAAGATTTAACCGTATGATGTGCAATTATTGATTTATACAAGATTCAAAAAGATTCATTACGGTTTTAAACTTTTCAAGTCTATGAATTCAATAATGTATTTTTTGAAGTGAAAGCTAATCTGGTGATTTTTTTTCAAATACATAAAAAAAAATTGCCACATTTAATTCTTTAGGATTACTATATAAAATTAGTATATTAGAACAGAAGAGAAGATGACGTATTGTGTACCTTTTATACACCAGTTTATATAGATAAGTAAATTTATGTGCTATAATGGAGTTCTACCAATATATATTTTCATAGTTTTCCATATTGTACATTTAGAGCATGTGAATGAAATTTCGAAATACTAGGTTAATTTAAAAAAAAAAATTGTTTGCCTTTGTTAATAAGCATTCACTAGGTCAAATTGATTTCTGAACAAGTTTGCAGTTTTAATGCAAAGAATGCATTTTTAATTTGAGAAGTTTTCGTGTCTAGACTATTCATATTCAGGCCATGCTAATAAAACACCGGCGATGAATTAAAACAAATTGACAATAATATAGCGAGGAGAAAGTTCCGCCGGTTCACATGAATATTATTTTCAATGCGATCGTTTTGATGAATAAATTCGTTTTAATCGATTTTGATACAAAGAACATGATGGCTAGGTAACAGATCTCGAAAGAAGAAAGCTGCGCGCGCTTATGATTTGATCGTGACATTTAGCAGCTCACAAAGAAAAAAAACTTCGTCTGAATATAAGTTGAAAATTGAAAGGAATCAGCATTTTATTCCGTGCCATTCTAAATAGTGTGCACCTATTCGGTTTCGTTCATCGCGAGCATTATCAACACATAAGAAATGCAAAAGTGCATCGTAATTTATAAAAAAAACTAAACAATATTTTTTTTATAATTTGATAATGCTCGCGATGAGCGAAACCGGTCATGACCTTAATAAATTGAATGTGGAATAATTACAAAAAAAAAATATTGATGCCATTCAATAAAAATTCAGTTAATAATGCTCGCCATGAGCGAAACCGGTCCTGATCCAATAAATTGTATGTGATAATAATGTACCTCCCGTAAATTTGCTAAGATTTTTGTGTTTTTCCTTGTAATTACGTTTTTTTTTCCATTACGGTCAATGATACGTTTATAATAACAATTGTGAAATGCGATGCCTTTATCTAGCAATATCAGTTAGAGAATATTGTTTATTACAATTTAAATGGTATATTCAAATCTACTCAAGATATCCTGCATAAGTTGTGTGACTGGCATATTTCATTTTAAGCTACAGTGATTATTTTTAAGATAGAATGAAATTTGCAAAATAAAAATCTTTTGTTATACGAAATGCGATATTCGGATGTATTAAACGTACATTTTGATACAAGATTACATATCTTTGGCAGTAAAAATTTACAGGCAGTGTGCCGGCCTGAGCTAAGACAATGCGATAGAATCTGAATTATTTACCTAACGAGAAAATCCTTGAAAATGTATTCACTAAGTATCGAACCGAGGACACTAGGCTACAAAGACGCAACCGGCTAATGTCGCAGATTAATAATAATTATATGCTTTTTTAATCGTATGAAAAAACATCAATATTGTTAATCACATTGGCACCAAGTCCTAAGTGCATGGGCACGCATTGTGTTCACGATTAATTAAGTAGTGAAGTATGAAAAGCATTCTTTGTATTGTGGGTTACATAACACTTAAAACGTTACATTGGACCAAGCAAATGAAGCTGTGTATTACAATTATTAATTCAGTATCGCTGTTCAAAATTTTAGCGATGAGTCAATTTTATTAACTCGTAACAGTATGGCGTGGCATAAAATTTCTACTCGAAAAAACACGAATTGCTAAAAAATAGTGAACATAAATAATCTAAGGATTTGAAAATGGAACATCGTATTGTAGAAATTTTAAATCGAACAATCGTGTTCTCAATTCAAAATAAGTTTCACGCCTGTACACGACTAAATTAGGCAATATTCCTATGATTAATTGAATTTGGTTAGTTTTAAAGGCATTTCGATCCGATGTATGTAGGTATTCCCATGGGCCCTATATTTATTTACTTATACATGTAAGGGATGTTCAAAACTGTTGTTATTTACATGAATAATGGTAAACCATGCAGAATAGCTAAATACATGCACTACAGTTGTTAGTAAAAAGCTGCCAACTAAATAAGTTACTTTATCGATTTTAATTCTAAAGCCTGAGCTTTTTTACGATGATAATAAAAAGTAGATGTAAATAAAAGTCTATAAAATAATATATATAAGAATAATTAATTGTCGACATTATAGATTAGATCAAAGTAATGAATTGATTTTACAAACATTGTAAATTTAATTTATAATAAATGGCGTATGTATACTAAAAATGACCTTCTACGTTTTTCTATCGATAAGAATATAACTATCAAAAAATCACAGTATTATTTAAGCTATTACGATAAAATCACATACGGAAATGTTTATTCAAAGTGACGATATTGTGTAGTGTTTATAAAATTATTTTGAAAAATTTACTTGCTGGAATAGGTTTTTAAAGATTTAAGATTTTTTGCAATTTGGCCGATTTAGAAGACTATCGAATGATATAATAATAAAATATACCGCTAGGTTGCTAATAATTTTACGTATGAACATAAAAACTATAATAAAATTAAATCTGACAACTACAACTGATTCTGAAAACCAGGCACTTGTGAAAAATCATCCTTTTGTATGGGATAACATAAAGAAGAGTTTCGCGTAGTGAACGTGTAATTATTTAATGCCCAATGTTATCAGAATTAGTTGCAGTTAGCACACCCCTGAATTATACATTTAACTGTATTCGAAAATTAAATAGAAAATTAAACAGTATTTTCGAATGCATGTTTACAAATAGCCAATCATTTGTCAGGGTGAATAAGTCACAGAACCCGATCAATTATACCTGAAAAATGATTATTCTACAATAAATGCTGACATTTCTGGGATGTGCTTTTTGCCAGGTATAAAAACAATAATGTAATCTATCAAAAGGATTGTGTGAGCATACCTTCGGCGCATGTGACGAGGTACTTCCCGTCGCTGGAGCAGTCCATTCCTAGAATCTTTCCGGTGTGGCCCATGAGATTTGTCGCGAGATATTGGTGCTCGAAACTAGTTTTCGCTGGTTTCCACTGTGTCGAATGCTTCTTTTTCGTCTGTTTAGCCTGGTGGTGGCCTGATGTCTTCTCCTTTACGATGTCAATAGGCGCTTCATCTGAAAAAGTAAATAATACCGAGTTAGCTAAAGATCTTTTAAGGTAATTTTGATATAATATAAGTCTATATTTTGGTTGGCCGAAAGCGATTGGTAAATCTTTAAAATAACACTTACGACACAACTGCACTGAGGGTGCGATATGCTACAAGCCAGGTGTAAGAAATTCATAAAAATATTGATAATGAGACGATAAAAGCTTGTTGTTAAAAACTCATAGATAAAAACTAGTAATAGATAAAAATAGTAAACTAAAAGTAAAATGAAATGAAGTTTGTTTATAATCGGCAGGTCATAAACCCACAGGTACGCATGCGCATTATGTACCCTTTTGTTTATTTTGCTCAGAGGTAATTTAAGGCAGGTAAAAAAAATATCACGTGCTTTTATGCATCTCACTTTGTTCAGGTATACGACCCTAACATTAGCAATTTCATCGAATACATAATTAGGGTATACACCATTTGCTACTAGGAAACAGGTAACTTTCAACTCATTCATATTCGATGAAAACACGTGTTTTTACATTATAAACAATTGCTACCAAGTTTTCGTTTACAAAAACATGAATTTTTCGGTTTACGTTTAAAATTCTAGTCTTCCACTGAACAGTTAGATTTCGCGTTATAACTTTTTCTATACAGCAACTTGCAGGTAATACGAATTAAGAAATGCAATAAACTGCCGAAAATACAAGGAATACTAGCATAGTTTAGAAGTTTATTTTGATTAATCCACCTAATTGTTTCGATATGATTAGCCGACGTTTACCATTGACTTATGAAGGAATTTAAAAAAAAAATGTATTATAAACTACACCGCTTTGGTTTTATTATAAATGTCTTCAAATGCTGAAGTTCACTGAATGTATATAACATTTCGCTCGCTTATATGAAACCAAGTGATTGCTTTCTTCGTGGAACAACATAGCCACAGGTAAAATGTGTTCAATTGCAACACAACGGTAAACTTTCACATTTTATTCTTCGGCCGAAGGGAAAATAGCGACATTTTTACACTTTATCACTAACTTGATAACCCAAATGACAATTCATTCACTTATATTTTAAATAATAGAATTATACACGCTTGTTAGGTAGATTGTAATTGTTGAGTTTTATTTTTCGTGCATTCTTCGAGACTGCATTTGCATCTGCCAAAATAACACGTGCTAAAAGGCATGTGCTCGGGGCAGTCGAAGAAATTCAGGTTTTAACTGCGACATGACAGGGACGATTTGACTCAGTAAATAATGTGTCAATGAAACAGTCCGGTAGTCTTCGAACTAACCCGTTCGCACATATTATAATAATCTAGCTGGAAATTGTAGGTCAAAAAGCCATGTAACGGCGCATCTGGTTTCTTTAGAACGGTGACAGATAAAACGTCACAATGAGAATCCACGAGGGGACTGCATACACATCAGGTAAACGTCGTTGAACGAGACAGTTAAACACCAACAAAACATTAATCCAATATAATAGTTTATTATTATTGAAGGCTTACTTGAAGTGGCGGTATCCGTAACGGCGGTTCGCAATAAACTTAGAACATACACTAACACCTGAATCGTAATACCGATAATAAGAGTCACAAAAATCCACATGTAGCCCCCGAGGGAGCTCTCGATACCGGCGTATCCCATTTTAGTCGAATAAGGTTAGGGAAACCTGCGGCGGGATGCGTTCGCGGCGTACTGACTCACTCGCGCTGCGCGAGAGTAGCTGCACTAGCGCCGCGGCCGGCTGGTGAACTTTTGCTCAATGGCGGGAAAGGCAAAAACAGAAAATGAGAATAGACATTCGATCTCGCGCTGCAAGCCTTCATTCTCACTCGTCTACTAACTCGAATCGTGGTTCCTCGCTAACGATGACTCGTACACTGAGATCCCAACTTGTGAGTACCACGTCAGTGCGAGAAGTGAAACGAGTTGAGGGATATTGTGGCGGTCATAAGACCGGCCGATGACGAATGGCGCATGCGCGAGCCCCTCCATGCGGTTCATAGAAAACTGCACAGTAGAAGTAGTAGACTCACGTAACATGACGTATACTTTTGAAACACCAACGTAAAAAGCACACAAACATACCAGTCACTATAATACAACATCAATCTCTATTTCAAACTGTTTATTAAAAACAAACACTAGTTTATAGCCAAAATATGTAGATAAAGCTATTAAAAATACTAAAAATTACTTGTCAATTTCCAATTCTCTCGTCTTGATATAGTCATAGTTGAAGCAAAGGACTCCTTCACACTTTGTTGTGGAGATGTTGCAAATGCGCAAAAACACAGAACTGCGTTTTTCTTCATTTTGACACATTTGTTTAAACATAAAATTTAAAAACTTTTCACTGCTTTTAAACACAAAGAGTTTATTTGATAATAATAACACAAAGAAGAGCGAGTGGCACGCTTAGAACTTATTTGGAACGTCGTTTGTGGGCGATTGAATCAAGAATAGCGGGCGCTGCAAGTTATCAATGCTCAGGGAACGTTGTGAAAATATTATGACTAATAACAGCGGGAAATGTACCACACGTCAGTTCGGAATATACGCAGATTTCTTGATATTGCCCGCCATGACATCATTCTTTCGTTATGTTTGCATTAACTTAATGTTGGCGCCCGTGATAAATTAAACGGAACTGAGTCTTTTGATGAGTATTTGTTATGAATCAGAATGGGATGTCATATTCACCGATGGATGTTAATATTATACGACAAATCAATAAATATATTAAGTAAATAACTAATAAAATAGACACTTGTTAACTTTGTAAAACATTAAGTATGTTTCTCATAATCTTTCATACTGAGTATCATATAATTGGTTAATTAATTGAATATATTCGTATCGATGATATTTTCTTATCTGGTAAAAGTTAACGAGTTAAATAAATCCTTTTTTAATTAAAAATATTTTTTTATTATTTCTGTTGCATCATTTCTTTTAAGAAAAAGCTCTATTATTATATTCCTACTGTTTACAGATTTAACAACCGAGTATCAATCAGTTCTCGCAAAGCGGATTGAAAAAAATAATATAGTAATAAAACAAAATCTTTTGTATTACCAGAAACAATTAATATTGACCATTAAAACGATCTATGCATAATTGGACGTAAATAATAACTCAGATTGAATTTTTTTATATTTAAAAAAGGAACGTTGGTACGTGCCGTTTGACACATTTGATTTTATATCTAGTTCACGGAACGCCCCATTAGTAACAAAAAAAATATAATTACTACCAGTTTAAGATAATAAATATAACATCTAATAAATACTATACAATTGATTGTAATTTTTTGAAATTGTATTTCTGTCTCTTTGAGAACCATAAAGTATGAAGACATGCAACCCTCGATTTCAAGATACAGTTGGGAAGCATTGACAAAAACCCTAGTACTCGGAACATTATTTCGTAACCGGTTATCATCAGAAGGCTCGACAAGGATTTTCTGACGAAATAAAGAATATTGTGATCTTCGTTTATCCTCATACGAATCGACATTGATGTCGGAACTACTATACATTTGTAGTAGGCCTTGTTTTGAGACGATTTTACTCATATACTCGTTTATACTATTCCCATGACCCCTCTGTACTATCTGACCCATAAATATTATTGCGTCAGCTCGTTATTAATTCAACGAAAGAAATTTTGAATCGAAATCCGCGAACTAGCAAAACGATGACGTTGAAATGTTTATGGTAAATAAATATATCGTTGTTTTTTTATGAATTTTTCAGAATTGACGACAGCAATTTGAAACCAATAATATTTCGTCTTTATGTTTTAATTTAAAGCTGTCTTTAACATGCGGTTTTTACGGTTTGTTTGATTTTATATTTTTATAAGCTTACTCAAATTAAAAGCATGATTTCAAAAAAAATCTGAAGTGTGAATATGAATACCGTGAAGAGATTTACAAATAGATTCTAATTTGGCACTAAATACTGAATAAATATACTACTAAGCCACTATTCTATATAAACTGTATATTTATTAATTCACTGCATGTATGTATATTATAGAACACCATATTATATGAACGTTTACCTATAAATAGTATTCGTGAAAATAAGGACACATACCACCTAAGATTCATTAATATTGATAAGGACCGATTTTGCTCACAGCGAGCATTGTCAACTGATGGTTGATTTCGGTTGATAATGATCGCTATTAGCGAAACCAGTCCTGGTCGTACTAAAAAGTATTATTATTTTTATTATAATACCATTCTACCAAGCTAACCCTCAAAATTAGGAGGGAGGATTAAGATGTTTAACTTCAATGACATGCAGATAATGACAATTGATAAGGGCTTATCATTCTGTTTCAACGAGATACGTTATTTATGAATATAAACGTGTCGATAAGACAAGTTGAAAATCTTCTATTGATTCTATAGTTGACTATACACAAATATACTACGAGCTAATACTTGAATTTGGCGAATTTTATGAAAATGAAAAGGGATTTGATGCTGTACTTTGGAATGAATAAAATGCAAATAATTATTTTATTCAAATAACTATTTTTCTACTACTAATTAATCGGTCACAGAATTCAACAAGTTATGTTGTGAATGGTGGATCAATGATGAAGGGTGGTTCAAATATTAAAATGCAATATCAAATTGTACCTGAATCAGAAGTTGAAGACAGATATGAGAATTCATCTTCATAACCACTGGAAAAATTCGAAGCTGGGATCGTTGAGTTGATTCTTTGACTTTCACGGTAGATTTCTGGATTCACCCACAGACCATTGTCTTGCTCCACAATCTTTACTTCAGCCACTTTTTCAACAATTGGAAACTCAACTGGATTCACTACTTGGGGAACAATTTTATGAACAGACTGTGCTACAACTTGGGGTACAACTTGTGGGACAACTCGTGGTACAAATTGTGGGACAACTCGTGGCACGAATTGAGGCACATAATTGGGCATAATGTAATGGACTGGCCTGTAGCCGTAACCATGAGGATTTGGCGGAAAATTTGGTTGCACAAAACCGTGATAACCTCCATTATTATAACGTATTCCATGAAAACTTGGAGGTGGATAGAACGGAGGACGCACTGAGAAATTCTGCGATTGATATACTGGATAATTTGGGAATCTAGCACGGTTACCACAATAAAAATACGGATCCATTTTGATTCAGATTTGACAATTCAACAATGGATATGAAATAATAAAATTAACAGCACTGGTTATAGTTACTACTGATCGTGAGGTGTGACCTTGGCAACAACTTGGTAGATAATAAATAAAATTGACCTTGAAATTCCCTTAAATAGAGTCGGGCGGAGGGTGGTGCATTATCTAATACTAATGAAAGTCGGAAGGGGGAAGTATGTCATTAATAAACAATTAAAATTGGCAGGATGAATTATTTAATCCAATAATATTTTTGTTTTGCCTAATATTGAAGTTACAGTATAATATTTTAATTCCATAACTAAAGCAAACATTTTATTTTGTATGCTTATACGAAATTGTAATAATGTATTGCTTTACAACAAGATACTTTTTAGGTATTATAGTACTATTTCGTTTATTCGTCGATACATAGCAACAAAAATATTACCCTTTTAATTATACGTAAAAAAATATATTGTTTTACCATATAATCTAACTATTTCAATAAAAGAATTATAAAAGCGGCTTAACATTATTTAAGCCATTATTTTATAGTTCCGTAAACAATAACAACTATATGTATAACATTGCAAATATTATATAATAGTTTTAAAGAAATACTTTAAGTTGTTGATTGAGTAGGCATTTACTTGGTAGAACTCCATTATAATACGGTAAGAAAAATAACAATGTATTTTAGTTCTACATTAATTATTTTATATATTTGTTGATAGATATTTCGGCTTACGCCTTCGTCAGAACTAATATATAGTAACTAATAACTAATAATAGTTCTGACGAAGGCGTAAGCCGAAATAACTATCAACAAATATATAAAATAATTTATTTAGAACTAAAATACATTGTTATTTTTCTTACCGTAAAATACTTTAAGCTTTTAAAACCAACTTGGTTACAAGGTTTAATTTAATTTTGAGTTATGTTTTGTTGCTAGTGATTGATAAAAAAAACTGTTTAATTATGATAGAATGACATTTGTAAATATTCCAAATATGTTTACTAATTGGGCCTGGTGTAGAATAATAGATACAAACTAAAAAATAATCTGAAATTAATTCAACGGAAGTTGCACAGTATTAAAATGAAGCTAGAAAAATATCTGATTACATATGTATAAGTATGCAAAACAATTCGGAAATCAAAAAAAGCTGATCGCTGATTTTACTATTGGCCCTTAGAGAGATTTAAGTCTTTTACAATATGTATTCCACACACATTAACTGTCACTTATTTGTGGAAAGGTATTATTTAAATAAATTAAACACATTTTAGGTTGCTTCTTCCGCATATACTCTGATAAAGATTAGGATCGGTTTCGTACATCGCGAGCATTGCAAATTTATCATCAGCAACGCATAAATTTTGCAGAATGTATGATACTGATATGGCAAAAAAATATACCATGGAAGTAAGAGAAAAATAGACACAATAAAATAACAAATAAAAACTTTAATATGTAATACTGATGATTAGAAATTCGATCAAAACAAACAAGGTTATATAAGGTTTGTTGTTTATTTTCAAAGATTTTCATGTGGCTTGATTAAATGAATAATAATCATTTGTGTGTTTGTAAATTCAATGATGCTGAGTCTTTTTTTTATCAAACTCTTCTCTTATATCTAATTTCACTGTACGATTACATGAATTAAGCTAAATTTCAATTAGAAATGATTAAGTAGAAAAAACACGTTCATTTATTTTATCAAATAGTAAAGACCGATTTGAGCATAGGTTCCCAAGCTTTTTCGTGTGGAGACTCATTTTTATAAAAGCCATTTGACCCGCGACCCCCAACTGCAGCATCTTTTGCTCTTATGCTGTGTTCCAGTATTTTTATCAGTTGCTGCACGTCCCTTTACTTTTGATAATTTAAGCAATGAAAACAATCTTTTTCTCGGTGCTGTAGGAAGTTTGACTGTAGTTCTCGTATAAGAACTTCGTTTATTGTTGGTATTTAGACATATAGTGATGCTGAAGGCCACCAACGTAATTTTTAGTGTAATAACTTGTAATATGAATATTTATTATCTCCTACAAGTCATGTCGAGTCATGTTCGACGCTGTAAAACTTGGTTGGAAAATTATTGTTTATTAATTTTGAATTATCCTTATTTCAAAAACTGTAATTATTGGATTGTGTGCATTAGTTAATGTTGGTAACATGTCATAATGTGGTATATTTTTCGCTATTGTTTTACCATGCTAATAAATACGCAAACCCTGTGATATTAATCAATTTCTTACATCTATTGAGGAGTGCAAGGGCTTAATCAAACTATACTTACATTAATTTATATAGCTAATACTGATCATAATCTTTTAACATGCTGACAGCTAGTAATGTAAACTTCACATTGTTGAAACAATGAAACAAACATAAAATGAGATTATATTTTCTGCAATAATTTACTTTTTACTATAATGACAGAATACGTAATCGATGGTTATTAGAAAATAATTTATACGAGGAAGTAGTATAAAACAAAAGATTTTTTTTTTATTTAAATGCATTGCCTTTCCACCAGGAATTGACAGTTAACTAAGTTCAAATAGTGTCGCTTATACTCTTTTTTATTTATAACATAGAATTGATATTACAGAAATAAAAAAAAATGTTCATGCGTCCGTCGGAAATGTTAATATTTCTCCATTCAATGATCTTTCTAATTAATTCTCACTATTAAATATTTGTAGCCATAAGTGTATGAAAATTCTAATAACAAAATTAACATGAATCGATATTTAAGGAGTGAAACTAAATTGATCAGTAATTAACTATTACAGGGACGAACGCTTGAATTATATGGCCCAAAAATTTTATAAACATTTTCCATGGTCATTTAGGTGTCAATTGTTTAATTATCGTTTCTTAATCTGTAAATTAAATAAAAAAAAAACATATTTTTAAGCACTATACTATGGCTTAGGAATCCTTACGTTGAATTAAGAATTAAAATATATATAAATTAAGGTAAATTTACGAGAGCAATACATCATTGAATGCTGAAGAAACTTATTTTAAAAATATAATTTATTAAGGATTGACAAAAGTCGTTCCCTGTGGTCTAGCTTTATCCTAGCGATCAAGTGGGCCCATGTTTCATTTCCGGCAAGGTCAGATTTTTTTAATTGAAAAAGAGATCTTGGGATGGGTGGGTGTAATATATCATTGAGTTCTTCATGACAGATTCATTATTTATCATCGAGTAATTTACAAAAAAAAATTGGCGCATTAGCATTAGATGTAATGCCAATTTTTAATCTTTAAAAAAAAAATAATTAAAAGATAGAGTTTGTCAAAAGGGCCAAAATATTACCAAGTACGTACGTGTCTCATATTTATTGAATGGGAAGTGGTATTAGTTGGTTTATCGGGAAATCTTAATATCTTGGGTTTATACCTATTGAACAATTAGTATAACCCGCTTAACTTAATTGATTATTTCTTGATGATGGTCGTAACGTGAGTCGGAAACAGGCAATAATGATACAAACTTCCCTTCTGGGAATACTCAAGATTTAATGTTTTCAATATTAAAGATTTAATTACTTGATTCGGTTAGCGTTATCAGTAGAAATCGAAATAAATATCTAAGTTAATATAGCGAAAGCTGTAAACGTTGATTATATACTATCAGTGGTCTCCAAGCTCAATGAGGATGCGAGCTACATATTTGCAGAAATTAAAATTTCCTAGTGAGATAGTTTCATATATGGTTTTATCTTCGTCTTTTATTGTACCATACATATTATTATTATATTACTTAAAATAAAATCTGCATATATATACTTTTACCGACCGAAATTGTGGAAAACATTGATTAACATAAGGTAGAACAAAACAATGCATCCGTTTTTAACGCAATTTGATCTTAAATTGGATACGTTGGGACGAAAATCCATCCATATTTCGTAGTCCGATAATAACATTTGAGAAGCAAACATAAATATGGCAAAATATCCTTCGCCAACTACCGAAAATGACACCGCGAGCTACCGGTAGCTCGCGAGCGACAGTTTGGCGTTCACTGTACTATTATAGTATTATATAAATACGTTTGTGTTGATTTGGCTGCCTTTTATTTATGAAGGTATAACATTTATTGATTGAGTGTAGCGAGTTCGAAATCTAGCCTAGCCCGCTTCCAATATGAATCATATGCGCTCATAATTCGGCTTCAATTAATAAGTTCATTTAAGTTTCACTAACTGATTTTTCAATCGATTATATGATTTCTGTTCGTAGCATTGATGTCTGTAATGTCTACAATTTCCTCCAACCCATCCGAACCGACGACAAAAACGATGTGTAGCGATAAAGATTAGCTCACCACTAGTTCTTTCTATCGCTAATCTCGTCGAAAAAGAATAACAGTCATTTTCGTTTATAAAAAAAACTTCTGTAGAGCTTCATTAGGCGCCTATATGCTCCACGTGTGGGGAGGGTATGTTTAAAAAAGTTGTCATTGTGCGATAATGTGTAAAATTACTGTTGTTATACTAACCAAATGTATTTTTTAGCGACTATTATATTTTAGCGACTGGGTCACAGTTTATAGCAGGGCTGTGGAGTCTGAGTCGTGGAGTCGGAGCTTTTTGACCGTAGTCGAAGTCGTCGCGGCGTCGGAGTCGTACTCGGAGTCGGAAATTTTGAAAAGTTCAAACTTTTTATTTTTGCATTTTATATGTCAAATTTGGCTAACTATATTCGAAATTTAAATCCATCGTTGAATAATGAGACACCAGAACATCTACCGTATCTGCATTGTAAGTGAAACAAAATAATAAGCTAATTCTAGATAATGATGATGTGTAATTTTTAATTTTGAAAGTCAGTGGTATTGTGTAAACTTTTGCGTAATTCTATTTACTTAATACAATTAGATCATTTCGAGTTGTCTGGACCAATGCTTCTCAAACTTTGTACATGCAACGGCCTCCTAAATCGGAAAACAATAATCCACCCTCCTGAAAAAAAACATGTTATATGCGGCCACAGCAATATGCAGAAAAACATGAAAATTTGCACCTGGATTGTGGGATACTTAATGAACTATTTTGGAGTGTGGCAAACGTATACGTGTGGATTCGATTTGTTTTTTAAAAAATACAAAAGTGTTCCGTTGTCCAATTTGATTGAAAAACGCTGAGATCCTACGCTAAGCTATAGATATGTCAATCCAATGAATTGGCGTCAATATGAAGGGTATCTAAATAAAATATAATTATAGTATACGGAATAAGCTCTACGGCAGGCGTGGCCAGACTTTTTTGCCCGCGATCGACATTCGTTTGAAATTATTGGCGGCGATCGAACAATATCAAAAGTTATCAATATTAATTGCCAACCACAAATACAAATTTAAGGGTTTAAACCCTTGCCAGAAAAAAATAAAACATTGTAGTTATTTGTTTTCGGTACGAAGTTATATTTTCAAAACTTATAGGTATCGATATATTTCATTTACGTTACACATTAGTAACTGTCAATTAAGAATAATACAGAATATTTAATAGCATTATAACTTCCCCTCAATATTATGGAAATGCATGTCATTAATAATTCATTTATATGTCATTAAGTTTATCTTATTATTAATTTCATATCATAATTACAATGCATTAATAGTTGTTGTATTATGTATTATATTTCGTATTGCAAATGAATCAGCTAATTATGTAAGTATCACCAACTTTCACAATTTCCAAATTGACATGCTAAATTCAAAACAAATATAATGTGCTTACTTACAAAGTTATCAATCCCACGACACTCGTTTGTTGTATTGAATTTCATTTCTTTGACACATATTCCTTTTTTAAATATAGCACTTATCATGACAGATACCGTTGTACACAAACAAATATCATTCAGAACTGACCCACTTTTGATAAGACGAACACACACACACAATGCTATAACCGATCGATACGCATTGTATACAATACGAACAAATTCTTAATTGTCACTTTTGAATTTAGAATATTATATTTGAATTCACGCTGTGGCTGAATATGCATGCAACCAGTGTGGTTGAGTCTCACAAATAAATGACTACTTTTTACGTTCACAATGTCAAGAAGTGGCGTAAAAAATTACCTTTGTTCACGGCGAGTCGGGCAAAAAACTGCTTCGGTGTACAGAATTCGCTTTTAGTCATTGGTGGCTGATATGAAATAATACGGAATAATGAATAATCAAAGTGATTCATGCGGGCAACATTGCCACGGTAGACAAAACGTCTGTGTTGTATGGTTTAGTTTTTCGCGCCTGAGTGACCAAGAGTTAGAAATTTTTAAATCAATGTCATGTTTTTTTCAACTCAAGTATAAACACTTGATAAAAAGTAGTTTTTATTGTGGTATAAAAAATGATTTACGTCAACCTTAGATGGGTAACCTATATTCCAAGTGGTGTAAAAAAACATCTGATAAAGCCAGAAGTATTTAGGTATATTAAAGAAGGCTGTTTTTATCGTGTCCTAGCCGTATCCTTTTTCTATTTTAACAAAATAGAGGTTGGCTATACTGCCTTTCCAAAGAAAAAAGCAGTTACTTGCAAAAATCAGGAAATAATATTAAAAATGCCATCTTAAATACAATCTTTATTTGGTGCTTACTTTTATAGCAATAACTAAAATTTAAGAGCTGAAATTTACTGTTGATTCTTACTATTTTAACACATTGACTATATGTAAATCAAAACACAGAGAAACGACGTGTATTCCACGTTCCCCGTAGGCATATAAGGTACTTACATGTATAGCAGGGGTGGCCAAGCTTTTACCACTACGGGCAACTATTTTTGAAATTTTAGGCGGCGATCGACTCATAAAATAAATTGAATTTATTGTCATTGAAATAAAAGAGGATTCAAAGATGTGTACATCAGTACGCCAGACAGGCGGCCGACTACGAATAGCGATCGACGCGTTGGCCACCCCCGATATATAATCTCCTAAAAGTTTCTTAATAATATAAGAATTTCTCAGTTAAAAGGCAGCAACCCTTATTTTCTTAATAAACAGGCAGTCAATGCATCTTCTTACTGCTTATTTACAAAGAAATTAATTCATTTTCACATCAACTGTTCTTTATAAATTCTCAATACTAAAACTTGAAAAAACACATTATGTCATTTTTCTCAAAAGTTTGCTTGGAAGGGCAGTGTAAGCTGTATATCAATATCCTGTGTTATAATACTCAGGGCTGTGGAGTCGGAGTCGTGGAGTGGGAGCTTTTTGGCCGGAGTCAGAGTCGGGGTCGGCGCGGCATTTTGACCGGAGTCGTACTCGGAGTCGGAAATTTTGAAAAGTTTGAACTTTTTATTTTTGCATTTAATATGTAAAATTTGCTTTTTGACGCATTGATAGGGTTGATATTTAATTGAATACACACAACAAAAAGGAAAATTAGGGGAAAAAAATGATGATATTAACCTTATTTTAGTCGGAGTCGGAGTCGGACTTTTTTTCACCGACTCCACAGCCCTAATAATACTCTTCGTGGGGCCACATGCACCAAATTGAGAGCGGACATGGTATTATGTAAAATATTTGTATTTCGTTTCTTAACGCTTAAAATATTCGCTTTTTAAGTCTTTTATTTTGTAATGAAACTCAGATCGAATGACTAACTCATTATTTCTATTCTGACTCATTTACAATGACTGAGTAACTCTTATTTGAACTACAGTTAATTTTCTAATTCAATTAAGAAAAACTATATTTTCGTTTCAGTTATATCTGTGTTAGATGTTTACATAATATTTATCAGCATACATCTCTTAAAATGTCCGCTCCTAATGTGTAGCAAGAGGATTCGTAAGGGAGCATTTCAACATGAGTTGTCTTATGAATGTCGTACTCTCATTTCTGAGAAGGTGCGGTTTGGCCATGATATGGCTCTGTTAATACTTACTGGAAATGTATTATATTAAAATGTGTTTGATTTATCAAAAATAATGGCCATTCTTTATCATGAAGTGATTACGATGAATGAGTTAAACACTGTAAAAGTGATATTATTATATTGAAGGGGTGGCCAAAGCGTCGATCGCGTTGCTATTCCAAGTCACCCGCCTGTCTGGCGTACTGATGTACACATATCTGAACCCTCTTTTGTTCCAATGATATTAAATTCAATTTATTTTGTGAGTCGATCACCGTCAAAAAAATTCAAAAAAATCGCCCGTAATGGTAAAAGCATGGCCACCCCTGCTATATAGTATAAAGATCAAGGCCGGTTTAGCTCGTCGCGAGTACTATTGCCTAATGGCTGGCCCTAATATTTATAAAACATGTGGAATTTCTATGTAGAATAAGTTTTCTTTTAGGTTATATATGGAAAAGGTGCAAAAAAAATGTAGTGTATTTGTTTAAAACCCACATTAATTAACATTTTCTTTATTATGTAGTTGCCACAGTTAGTTGGGCCATTGCAATCAATTGAAAAACATTGGAATTGATACCATGGTAATCATACATACGTTTCAACATACATTTATTTACCACAGAAAACAATGAGCTTAAAATTTAAAAAATAGTATGCAATTGTTTTTACGAGGACTCGAGCCCGAGTAGACCTAAACTAAATAGGATAACGTATAGGGCGTGAACCATTCGTCTACAGAGCCGAAATTTACTGTGGATTCTCAACTATTTTAAAACATTGACTACGGGAAATCAAAACACAGAAAAACGACATGTATTCCACGTTCCTCGTAGCCAATGTATTAATATTGAAATACGAACAAAAAATAAACCAAAATAGACTTAGTTCCTTTGAAGAAATATATCGTATATATAAAACCGAAACGGCGTATGTATGTCTGTGGGTCTGTAATTCCCTTTTGCATTGTTGGTCATTAAGTTCCATCGCCGCCATTTTTTACTTTGGATGTAATAAGACACAGGCTTTTCCACTCTATTACCTAAGATTCAATAACAAAGTAAACCACTGTACTCCGTATAAAGTGTTTCGATAATAGATTAATCTTATATATAAAACCGAAACGGCGTATGTATGTATGTCTGTAATTCCCTTTTGCATTGTTAGTCATTAAGTTGCCACAAAAACGAATATGAAAGAAAATATGTTGAAATTTTTATCGGCGAAGACATTTAGTCAAAATGTAATAAATTAGTCTTCTAATGAACTTTTCCCGGCTTTTAATTATTAATAATAATGTTTATTATTTACGTGAAGGTATTATTTGACATTTCTTTGACAGCATATTAGATTTTTTCCTTGAATTTGGACATTTTAATGGGCGAGAACGGGACTGTCAATATATGAAAGGGGCTGTGAAATGTCAATGCCAGTCTGAAATGTTCATTTTAATTCCATTTTAATTGACCTAGACTTTTGAATTGTTTCTACTGTTTGAATTGTTGTTTCAACTTGGCCCGTCTGAATTTAAGCGCCGAGGTGAACATAACCCTAAACTGGTCCGAGCAAAGCCGGGTAGCAATACTAGTATTTCATAATCGTTATACTAATGGTAAATTTAAATATAAATGTAGCATCAAGGTTGTACCAAACATTGAAAAACCGTTAATCTTGATACGTTTCCTCGGATGCCTCTTAATCAAAATGGTTTTCCCAACGTCATCTTGAAGCACTGCTGGGTTTATTTGATTCAGTGGAATTCAGTGAAGTATTGGTATAATCATTAAATGCGGCATATACATATATACACTAGAGGTCTGCACAGGCCGAAACCTAAAAATCCTACCCGGCCCGAGCCCGAAAAGCTTCAACCCGGCCTGATTCGAGCCCGAGACTCATTCCCGAACACAACCCGAGCCCGACAGTTTTTCAACTTTGCAACAAAATTTTAATCAACATTTATAATAATTTAATATAAAATTATGAAATTCCGGAATAATCGGATGTATGTTTTACTTTTTGTGTACCCAGGCTCGGGACCGTGCAGACTTCTAATACACCCTTGCTATATAAATAAAGACATTAATTACATATCAAATTTAAAGAAAAACGGTCGACATTTCGTTGAAGCAAAAATATTTATCGAATATTGTGTAGTTACATACAGTGAAACCTCGATTATACGTTTTTCAAGGGACCGTATAAAACAAACGATTAATGCGGGAAACGATGAATGCGGGAAAGTTTTATAAATGAACTAAATGCCGGGAGTATAGGAAATGAACGCACCACGCGGGGAAAACGTATAATGCGAGAACGTAAAATCGGGGTTCCACTGTACATGTAAGTATTTTTAATATATTTTGTTTAGAAAACAAAAACGTTACTTTGAAATATGGGAACAAAACTAAAAAGTTTTTTAATATTTCAAACCACTAGAAAAACTGGTCAGTACATTTCCACAATTAGCGGGGAAATATCCTTGTTATACAGAGAAGTTTTTCAGCAAAAACACAATTTGTTTTCCTTATTTGTTTTGGTATTTCTCAGTTCTCTTTGGAATTTGACAGAACGCGTTCCATGTTTGAATCAATTTTGCACACAATGTTTTCATGCTAACGATTAATTTATAATGAGTGTATTTAACAGTTTTTTTTGGCCGCGTTAAAGTGAAAGAGTGTAAAATAAAATGCAGTGTTAATCGGACTAGTATATTGAATTGTAATGGAGCTTAGCTCAATAGAAGCTTTATTACGAGAATTATTTGTTACTCAGTCGCTCAGCTCAGTTTTTTTAAAAGTGGCATGCTTTATGGTCTTATCTATAGAAAGCAGAGCTGTAGAGCCGTTAAAAAAAATACGACTTCGAATCCAGCATATACCAAAAACACGACTCCGACTCAAAATTTGACCAAAACAGGACTCCGACTCCAACTACGATCAAAAAAAAATATAATTGCATCACGTTTTTTTCCTACCTTTCCTATGCATGTATGTGTATTCAATTATAAATCAACCAACCAATTCGGCCAATAGCCAAATTTGACATATTATAATCAAAAATATTAAGTTCTCAAAATTTTCGACTCTGGAGTACGACTACGACTCCAATCGTTAAAACCAAAAATATTTTTCGAAAAGGGTGTTTCCATATTTTTTCATTTATTCGATAATATGCCCATTTGAGCCTTAACATTATGTATTGACTATTGTGAAAAGCGTATTTTAATTTAAGCACTATTAAAACACTAATAAAATATTATTAGTGTATTTTGTTCGGGGCCAAGATGCAAAAAAACCTAGAAACTTCTCACCTAGAGTGCAAAAGAGCCTTACACGAGCTAAGTAAAAAAGTGTTTACTTTTTAGCTATATTTGACCAAAAAATTGTTAAATAATGTAATTCAATAGCTTTAATATTAAGATTAAAACATACATTTAAATTGACGCACATGTTTTATACAATTGACTATATATTATATATGAGAAATCATATGATAAATGGACATTACTTTTAAGGTGTTAACTGCCACTTCTTGATGGAAAGGCATTATTTAAATATGTAAATAAAACACATTAAGGTAAATGTATCAGTAGCTGACCATTTAAGAGAAAGTTTCAGCAAAAATAACGATAAAGGTTTAGCATTGTACCGAATGATTGGCAAAGCAAGTATACTCATATTGGATCATATGTCTTAATTAATAGCATGTAAAAAAAATTACAAAAGGGTCTGTTTAAAAAAAGTTGTATTCAATTATTTAAATTTATGTTCCTGTATCAGTAGTTGACCATCTCACATATTAAAAAAATTCTAATGTCTAATCAGGGGGCTTTATAGTGAACTTTCTGTCAGAGTTGCCTCAGGGCTTTCTTTCACACCATTCTTAGTTGAATCAAGTAGCAATGGGTGATTCAGGAACAAGATACACACCGTTTCCAGATTGATCACTGAAGAAATTTGAAATAATACAATTTATTCACTAGGTGTTGTTTTCAAATGGCCACCCTGGCACTCCATTGGCTATATGGTGATGTGTTAGTGGCTCATTCCGACCACTGATGCCTTAACTTGTCTAAACTTTACAATTTAGAGCAATCCCGCATCTGAATTTATTATTTTTGGCCATTTTATTCTCAAATGTCAACTACTAGTACATTTACCTTATAAAGTAATACATCCACATATATTCCAATGAAGATCATTGCCAACCGAGTTCTCGCAATGAGGGAAACCGGTCCTGAACTCTAAGAATATATGTCAACTCTCTACTAACAAGCGTTTCGGATTTCAATTATACAGTCATATCATTGTTTGAACTATTGTCTTACATACCTTTTTGTATCCCAACTTTAAAGCAGTGCGTCGATAGCTGTTATTACATCCGTCACTTCAAATGTGTCGATCACTGTAAGTCTCTGAATTGAAATGTTATAATATAGCCCAGCCATATTGTGGTAACGATAAAAAAGGATAGTTACCTAAGAGGATACTGCGATTTGAATAAATTGTCTAAAAATTAGGACTCGGCAATCGTAGTTTAAATGAAACTGTTGATTCGAAGGGTAGATACAGACTGTCGTAACCTGGATATTTAAAAATAAATAGTTTAGTGTAATAAGTATAAAATTTTCCAATGTCATACTTTCTACGAAACTTCTACCTGAAATTTGACCCGAAAGAGTTTACATAATAATGTTGTTTCAAATGTAAAGGGCGTACAGCGATATTTGCAAGCGGGGACAAATCTTAAGAATTGTATACTTAAGATTCACCTTCACCAAAGAACCTAACAACACCAGAATAAACGAAAAGGACTAGGCCAACTTCCAAGTCCTCATGTAACGATGAGTACTCACATTGAAAGAAATAAATTATACTTAATCATATCATGGATTATAAAGACATTGCATAAGCTCGTGGTAAACGCAACAATTAATATGAATCGTTTCCATTTTATCTTTTCCGTGAATTTTGTCGCTAACAACCTTGGTTTCGCCTTACGGCATCTTCACACATTTCAAATGATTTAAGCTCATGAAAAAGTTCATTATTTAAACGATTCAAAATCCTCAATCCTCATCAATTAATGTTATTGAGTTAGTGAGAATCAAATTGTAAATTACTAAATTCAAGCCTTCAAGTTTAAGTAGAAGCTATTCTACAACAGCTGCTTGCTATACAATTACTGAATCGTTATATTTAAAATAGAGAAGGGATATAAGGGCTGGGCAGGACAAGTGGTAAACTAGTCTCTCTCGCCTTTCGGAACGAATGTATGCGTTTGAGGAAAATTTTAGAAATCACATACATCCATACTTTCCAAATAAATTCAAATATATCGAAAAATGATTTTTTTTGAGTAGGTAATAATGTCTTTCCTTCATTATTATTACAGAACAAAGCAATGCTCTACCTTCGCTAAAGATACGCCCCTTCTGAAGGTGATACGTGTACGCCAATGGCTAAGCAATGTTTAAATAAAATTGGAATATTTAAATAATTCATGCTATGAAAAGTGAAAGTTTGAATAAACAATGTTCAACATTTCATATTTACCGTTGATATGCGTTTGTAGTTTTAGTACAAACAAACGTAAATTGAATTTCTTTGTTTGCATATAAAAATAAAAATTATATTATGTATGTTACTCACTGTAGCATACTTTTTGAAAATATTATATTTATTTCGTTACTCAGACTGTTCGTGAGTAAATCTTTCAACCAACCCTGCACGACAGCCTAAAATCTAGATATAGTCCTTCTAGAGTTGGAATCTCATAACTACATAAGGGAGACGGATTCATCGAAAAAGTAAATAATACATTAAAAGTTTTCTGGGGACTACTTAATTACAATTTTTCAGAAGTTACCTGAGATCAATTTTCCCCAACAGTCAACACAATGACACCTTAAGATTGAAATTTCTGTCATAAAACAAAATGTCGGTAAGTAAAGCTATAGTTTCAAAATGCCGAAATATCCACATTATGGTTGTTTCCATATAATTATTATGTATATCCAATAACATGAATGTTATACAAAGGCGTCAGCCCTTCTCCAAACGTTGATTAAGTAATGTTGATGTTTGAAAACCAGTTATTTCTGACTTATGTAACTTATTTTTAGTTACATTAAAGTTAAACTGTAACATGTATTTTTAACAGCATAGATACTTGATGGAAATATTTAGCTTGTTGCGCTCACAATATGTACTTTATATTATATTAATCTACTAGTATTGCTACCCGGCGTCGCTCGGACTAAGCGACCAATAATTATTTAATGTTAAATCATTCGATATAAATATATCACAAAATCTAACATCCAAAATAGAGTTAAAATAAAATCACAAACTTTATTTAATTTGATGACAGCCCCATTCTCGCCTATTAAAATGTCCAAATTCAAGGAAAAAATCTAATTTGCTGTCAAATAAATGTCAAATAATAAACATTATTATTAATAATTAAAGCCGGGAAAAGTTCATTAGAAGACTAATTTATTACATTTTGACGAAATGTCTTCGCCGATAAAAATACAAACATATTTTCTTTCATATTCGTTTTTGTGACAACTTAATGACTAACAATGCAAAAGGGAATTACAGACATACATACATACGCCGTTTCGGTTTTATATATAAGATTAATCTATTATCGAAACACTTTATACGGAGTACAGTGGTTTACTTTGTTATTGAATCTTAGGTAATAGAGTGGAAAAGCCTGTGTCTTATTACATCCAAAGTAAAAAATGGCGGCGATGGAGCTGGCTTGTGCTGCGAATGACCCAGGGGGGTCTGAATCCGGCCTGCGTCTTCCAACAACCCGGAGGATTGCGTCGCCCTGAATATTGATAGAATATGGAAAAAAAATAATTGACAGGGTTTTCACTAGAGGTGGCAGCACAATTACGCACTTTTTAAAACATAAATAACACCTCACTATGTGGCGCTATCTGTATTTTTATCACTACGCTTAAAGGATAATTAACGACTTCGGTTACGCGATTATATCCTAAGGACGATACAGCCCTGGTAAAAGATTATTCAAATATTAGCAAAGCGTAAAAACCATATCCAGTATACTCACAGCAGTATTGCTTTCCAGGTATCAGTTCCACGAGATTTGTCGTTGACGACCCGAGTTTCGCGAATGAACTTGAACGGGTGCCGTCAAATTTATTCAATGTGATGTGCAGTGGACCCTCCTTCTACCGCAGTGTGCCGCGAGGTAAAAAAGTTTGACAGACACTGCTCCAGAGTAGCGATATTATGATAAACATTTTTTAAAATAACAAAATGAAATTGCATTTTTTTCACAGAGGCTGTCTTGATCAATTATTTATTAATATGAATTCTTAAAATTTCACATGAACCAAGAAAATAATTCCATCTATCAGTGTTTCTGAAGTGAGGTTCCGCGGATATTTTCGTATTTTTTTTACCATGAAGCAAGATATAATTTTGACAAAAGTTTACAGATGTCTATTAATATTACATTAGTCTTATACGGTGAGAACATCAAAATTCCTGGTGATCAATTTTGTATTTTTTCAATGAAAACTTGTCAACGTGGTTTTCTTTGGTTGCGGTTTTTACGGGTTCTAGTCCCGGTAAAAAAAAATCATAAATCAATTTTATGATCGATTTATGGATGTGTATGACGTTTGCAATCGTACTTACTTTATCGAATACTAGAAACTGGGTAAAACGAAAATGATAAGCGAGCTGCTAGTCCTTATCTTTGATATCTGGGCCCTTTCCCAAAAATACATACGTTGAGCTCTCGTAAACAATACTGTTGAAATGCTCCACGAGGATTTCATTGACTCAAATTTTTTTGTGTGTTTTATAACATGTAATAATAGGGTCCGTGGTGCATTCAAAGTCGTTGGTTTCCGCAACGGACTTCACGGGTTCGGGTCCCAGTACGTACAGCATTTTATCAATCATTTGGTGTTTGTTTTGTCTAAAAATTCCATCCCACCCATCCGATCTTACATGTGGGACGTAACTAGCTAACCACTAGTCCTTATCCTTTGTATGCCGACTCAAAATTTGAGGTTGAACAAAAGAGGTTGAACGACTGAACAACAACTAGTTCTCGTCGATAAAATTTAACAAAACTTTGATTATTCCACGTATTGTGTTACTATGTTGTGACCTGTGTTTCGCCACTTTCAGAGGCATCTTCAGATTACCTTACTATCACAAAGGTTGTTCAAGTAATGATTACTTTTAATAACCTTTGTGACAGTCTTAAGATGCCTCTGAAAGAAGCGAAACACGTGTCACTATTAATAGCACAATACGTGGAATAATCGAAGTTTTGTAAAATTTTATATTATATTTGAGAAGCGCTGATCTACCTTCATTGAGACCACATAATACTCACACCCGTATTGTTATCAAATATGTGTTGAAGCAACTACTTCCTCATTGTATGATAAAACATTTTCAGTTTTAAAGTGGTCCAACTGTTTGATAATTTTCCATTCAAAAGTAGCTTAGTGGTGAGAAAAATGGTTGCACATCAAACTCAGGCGCGTGTGCACAATCTTAATTGCACGAAACAATGGATTATTGTTATATAAGTAATGGCCTAATTGTATCTTGAAGTCAAGGAAAACAATTACGTAAACGAGTTTTGACAATTGAATGGGGAGTCTAGTTCCGAACAACGTCGTCACTTTTTGGTTATCGTCTAATGATAGTGTATTTTTCTCAATTTGGGACGTCACCAGATTCTTTGCTTACCATATTGATGACAGCAGGGGACTAAATTGTTATTTTTCACTCTTTTGTGAAGAGATTCATGTAATATATGTATGTATGTGAAGAATTGAAAGAAACGTCAAAAAAATCTTACTTATGGTTGCCATACGTCCCGTATATACGGGGCTGTCACCGTATTTCAAGATTTAAAAAAATGCTAATGCGCCAAGTATTTTTATATGGGAAAGTCACACGAGATTAACTAGATTATAAAAAATGTATCAGTTGAGAACAACTCAACGAAAAATTACATACACTCATGTTAAAGATCTCATTTTTAATTGAAAAAAATATATTTTGCCGGGAATGGAAGCCGGTCCCACATAATCTCTAGAGCAGCTCTTGCCACTATACTACAGGGACTGGCTTGAATTAGTATAAGCCGCTCTTACGTTGCATAAACATAATGAATAAAATGCATACTTAATCAATCATCATGTTTTTTAAAGACATTGCATATGCTCATTTTATTGCAAAAAATTATTTGAATCGTTTGAATTTTATACTTTTTTATGAGTTTTGTCTTTAACGGGGTTTCCCCTTTCGGCACCTTAAGGCATTACAAATTCACGTATGATTTTGAACTGAGCCGTCAGTAAACCCGAGTCGTTAGCGACAATGCTCGTGGAAAAATACAATATTCAAATGATTCAAATTTGATATTGAAATCCCATCAAGTTATTATTTGGCACAAACATCTCGTTTCGATTTTATAACAACCCTAACGACTGTGGTAGTCGATGAAGTATGCTACATCTGGCAACACCGCTTGTGGAATAATAAGTTTGTCAATTTCAAATATAGAATAGAAAAAATAATGAATTGACATAAAACAAATGACAGCTGTAATAGTTTTTAAAAAGGTGCTAATAACTTCCCAATTGATGAATTTTAATTATCTATTCTGATTGAAAGGGAGGTGGTCATGAATATTCTGGTAATTGCTTCACAAACGAACGTGGTTTCAAGAAGAATTGCGTATTTAATTCGTTTATTATATAACGACCTTGATTCTATTCTATGGACTAGCAAAATGAAGGAAAATCTGACGAAATAACAAAAATAAAGCGAATCTTAGAGCAAAATCACTAGAAGTTTCTTTGGCGGGTACTCATTAACATGACACGCGTTGTTTTACTCGAAAGATAACGTTAATTAATTAATCGCAGCGCATTGATAACGCAACAAAGGAGGATGACTCAAAACGTGTGGAAATAACATAATTGTTTGCTGTTAAAACTTGCCTAACAATGTACTCTTTGTTCGGATACATAATAAAAGGAAATGCAAATGCAGGCGCGTTAAAAATGGCACACCGTATTTTTCCGACTCTTTCACAAAATGCAATAAATTATTATTATCATAGATGGATACGTAAACCGTCACTGTCCAGATAAATAAACATATTTCTAGATCAGGGATGCCCAACTGAAATCATTTGTCGGGCCAAGCAAAATAATCAAGGCTGTGGAGTCGGAATCGGAGTTTTTTTGTCTAGAGTCGGAGTCGTCGCGGCGTTTTGCCCGGAGTCGTACTCGGAGTCAGAAATTTTGAAAAGTTTGAAATTTTTTATTTTTTATTTTTGCATATAAAATGTCAAATTTGCCTGTTGACCAGATTGGTTGATTGATATATAATTGAATACACATAAATAGGAAAGGTAGGGAAAAACGTGATGAAACTAAACTTTATTTTAGTCGGAGTCGTATTTTTGGTGAATGTTGGAGTCGGAGTCGGGTTTTTGGTAAATGCTGGAGTTGGAGTCGTAATTTTTTTTAATGACTCCACAACCCTGAAAATAATGCATGCCTTTAAGGGCACACTTAAATATTTTAAGCTTGCATGCCTGAAACAAATATATACGGCCTATAATTCCGTTAGCGTGAGTGCCGGTCATAGAAAATACTAGACAAGGTCGAAGATTTTATAATTCAAAGATGTTACACATATGGAGACCTCTCTTAGAATCACAGTCCCTAATTAACAGTTGACATATTTTGTATTGTAATCAATTAAATATCAATTTTAAAGAGAGTTTCCTTGTATTACCGAAATCTGTAAATATTTTTTCAAAGAAAATCGCGGCCCTCGGTTTTCGACCGTTCTTATACAAACCGGCATATAATAGGTTAAAAATGATATGATATGAAAAACCCAACAGCTCACATCATGAAAACATTTATTTTTATGTCATAATATTTTTTTAAATGTTGACCGATTATTTGGACGTCGTGCATCGCAGTAGATTAGCAAAAAAATTATCAGCCAATCTATTTCGACATTTAGAGAAAAAGAATAGGCGCAGAGATATATTGTTCCAAATGAAGCTATTTATAATGCACATATTGCCTAGGAAATTAGGAAATTTAATTTTAAGGATATATTTTTGATAAAGATATAGGTCTGTAAATTTATGGTGCTACCTTTTTTGTGGGTGTTTAAAAATTGGCATTAATTTGAATAAATGTCTGACGGTGGAATGCGAAACTCGGAAAAAAATCGTTACATATTGAGTAATACATTTTACCAACAACAAAATGTATATATAGCTGAAAAAATCTAAAGGGTCACTCAAAACCTACAATTGGGCCTCATGTTTCTCGCGTGCCAAGGTTTGGGCATGGCTATTCTAGATACTGGCAACATTGAATTCAATGTTCAAGTATGCAGACTGTGAAATCGCAATACGCAAAGACAAATCGTATGTTTGCGTTGAAGATTTTGTTTTGAATAAAGAACAAATTATTAACTATTAGCATATAAATATTGGTGTAAAGTTCATATTGGAACAATCAATTCAACAGAACAACGCTGTCAAAAGGCTTATTCATGTGTGTATAATTTCTTCCATTAATTTAATGCTTGATCGAAGGTCCAACAGCTTTTAAAGTAATTAATTTAATAGCAATGCTAATCAAAATGGAGCCATATTTTTGGCGTCGGTCCTCGAGTGTGTTTAGCGGAATTATAGTTGTTAAATCGTTTAACCTTACTTAAATGCGAATAAATTGGAAACATGTGGACAGATTAGTCGTGCAAAATAAATGTTGATTATCACATACCTACTATATTGTAAATTTGAGCCAACAGACTTTGAGACTTTAAAAGTTCATTTATATTAACATTGGAAAATCTGGTAAGTATCATCATCCACCATAAGGCTATCGCCACAGTTACGATCGTAAATTTTGACGTAGCGATGCGAAACTTGCTTCATCATCAAAGGTTTCCACAATGGTTTTAACGATGGCGCCGTCTGAAAAGTCGAATCAATGAATATGAGTGAACTTAAGTTTAGAATTTCGAATGAAGGTGCTTGATGGACTTTCAGTATCAAATTTGAATCTTTTGAATTTTGTGCTTTTCAATGAGTTTTGTCGCTAACGAACCGGATTTCGCCCCTCGGTATCTTCAGGCATTTCAAGTGCACACATGTACTTGAACTGACAAACAATTTCGTCGAACTTCAATGTCGTTGGCCTCGGATGCGGATCTTTCTGGCCCAAATCCCAGTCCGGGTTGTTTCATTTTCAATCGAATTATTGATTTATTATTTAAATTTAAATCGTTTGAACTTTATTCTTTTCCATCAGTTAGCTATTCAAATTTAATAAACTTAAGCTTTTGTCGATAGCTTACTGAAAGTTGGCGGTTGCCTTAACAATCATGAAAATAGTAATGTTGCCTGTTCGTGGAATCCGCGGAGAGTAGCGCGCTTCTCGCTTCATTAATTATAAAACACATTCTTTCGCTGAAAAAATTTGGATTTTAATAAAAAAAAAACAATCGACCTTTCCTGTTTGTAAAGTCTTCGATTTAGGGCTTTTAATGTGTTAAAAAATAGTGTAGAGCAGTGGTTCTTATGTGCTCAAATATTGATATTAAACAAAATGAGGTTTTACAAGCTAATTTGTAAACAATACTCTGAAAATGAAATATTTCGCATGCAATTAAGTCCATTTCACAGTAGTGCAGCCATCAGACATTTCCGTAGGACCGGCTTATGTTTACGATGCGGCCACAGTATAGATTTACGTGAGAACCACTGCTGAAGAGCAGGGGTTCTTAATCTTATTGCAAATCCGGGCCCATTTGAGATTGAGGAGTGATTGAATAGTGACGGGCGCAGGCCGTAATTTGAAAAAAAAAAATCTTAAGACTTCTTACATATTTATTAGTTTGTATCATTGCTTTCTGGGAAGTTTTACATTTGTGCTACATTCATGAACATATTTTTAATTTACCTTTACAGATGTTAAAAACACCATACAGTTATATTTGAATGAAAACTAAATTCGAAAAATAATTTAAATAAATAAAGTATAATTCTGATAAAATTTCGGTTTTTTCGTCAATTGATACTTTGTGGAGGGCGCACGATAAAAGCTCCGCGGGCGCAATTGTGCCCGCTGGCACACGGTTAAGAGCCCCTGTTGTAGAGTATTTAAAAATAGAATACTTTTCCGCAGCAGGTGTTATTTGTAAGCAATTTCAGCATATTATAATATCAATAAAAATAGGCATAGAATTGTGTTCACAATTAAAAACGCAAACGTGATATATCGCATGAGTGCAAATACTATTTTTTTGCAGATATTGAAATAAATAAATGCAAATTGTTAATAATATCGATCGAAAAGCACACACTTAAGCAGAAAAATCTAGTCCCACGTACACATTGACAAATCGTATAGCTGATTCCTCATTCATTGACCTTTTTTATATGTTTCCTATTAATTCAGACCATTGAATACCAGGATAACAATAAGGTATTTAAAGCCAGGTCCAGTTCTAGGAAGGTATTTAAAGCAGGTGTCGGCGACTATCATTGGTGAAAAAAGACTATAAATTTTATTTTCTATTTTCAAGCATGGTTCAAAATCCGTGTCGTTCAGATTTGCTCAGGCCATGAATGTGAGGGGTAAATTCTTTTTTCTATGTCAATAGCGTTGTGAAAGGCGCAAACATTGGCTGCAGATACACAACGGGTGGTGATGGGAAAAACCAACTGTGGAGCATAGGTAAATAGTTAGGGGAAAAAAGAAAATTTGACTTTCTCAGCCAGTTAATTTTAGTGCTATAAAGGTATAAAGTATATGAGTAGTCAATTTTTTTTTTTTTTTTATAGTAGTAGGTATAACGACTTAACAGATAATCGTTCAAATTAAACGAATTTGTATATATTTTCGATGGTTTCGGCGGTAACTTTGTGGAAGTTCATTTTAATATAAAAAAAAAATTTTTTTTTTATTATTACTTAAGCAAACTTTGCGATAGTAAGTCTGAAGATGCCTCTGAAAGAGGCGAAACACGTGTTACAATTAGTTACACAATACGTGGAATTTGTATATGCTTGAAATGTTGAAATATGAAAAATTGGTCATGACCTTTTAAAGGTACGTGGAAGAATCCCTTGAAGTGTTAATTATCACTTCTTGATGTAAAGGCAATAATTAAAAAAAAAGTCTTTTTCGTACTGCTACATATATAATTTTATAATGATCCGGACAGGTTTCACTCGTCGCCAATATTTTTAGATTGTCTCTCTTACAGTTGAATTAGTGGAACCGGTTATGATCTTTATTCAATGATGTCTGTACGTCATATAAAAGAGACTATTGATAAATAAGTATAAACAGTGAAAGTCATACGAGATTAACTCTATAAGAGATATCTAATCACTTTAACCCAGACCCACCTGATCGCTAGAGCAAAGCTATTGCCAAGAGACCACAGAGACTGACGATCTTTTCTGTCATATAATATAATATGCATGATCAAATTAAATCGTGCAATATGCCCCTAAAATGGCGTTTTCACGGGATAGAAAAAAAACACCAAGAGATTGCAATATATTCGCTACATATAATACTAAAATTGCTGTTTCTCGAGCGATTTGGCCGATATGCTAATGTTTCCTTGTACCACTTTGTAATGCTAATATTGCTAACGAATAATAAATAAGTTGGCGCTAAGTATTTTTGTCCGGCGAGACATTTTTTTGTTGAATTCCACAAAGATATAAATGAATTCGTATCATGCTTAAAATCCGTGTCGCGTAGTATTGATGGCGATTGATAAGTGGGTGGATTGACTCCAACCACCTTCATGTGTGTTTCAAGAAGTTTTAGTGAACTCCGCGAGACGAAAATGCACGGCGCACGTAATAGGGAGCGCGCCGGTTGAATTTGCCATACATCAATTACAAATTAAATATTCATGTAATTTATTCATTCTTTCTTAGAAGTACACTAGAAGTAGAACATTTTTTAGCAATGGCGGATTATCCTATAAGCGAAAAGGCGCGCGCTAGGGGCCTCAAAAATAGCACACATTATATGTATGTTTCGAAAAATAGTTTGCACACGTGTATTTGGTTTGGAATATTATATTATGCAGTCACATTGAAAAATGTGACTGATGGGTCATGGGTCATAAAGTACGGTGTGCAGGTATTGAATTGTTTCTAGTGAACTGCGGGAATTACCATTCAAGCCTTAGCCAAGCTTTCGATCACATACAATAAGAAAAGAAAATTACGATTTTAAGAAATGTCTCGGAATAAAATTAATATCTTAGCAAAGTGATTTTACGACGCTTTTTTATCATTCGAAAAAGAGGGCCTCAAAATTATATTGCATTAATTATATGCTGCCTCCCAAGGGCATAATCTGTCACTGCTTTAAAGGTGTTAAATAAAACGCATTGTACAGTAATATTTCCAAAAGTATTCTGTATAAAAAGAATATTTGCAGAATTAATACATTTTTCCACGACGGTGACAAGTTAACACTATAACATATCATTTGATTTTATATCAGCAATGTTCAACAGAGATCGTTCTGTGACTCCAAATACAATATTGTTGGTATTTGGTGGACCGCACACATTAAAAACCAAAAATTTAAAGGAATTAAAAATGTGGTTAGGACTAGGTTCATATCTTTCACTCTCAAATTAGTCAGTAAAGAGGAATAAAGACAGATTTCATATTTAGTCTGCAAATCCATACATCGATAGGTTTATCATTGAGTTTTTTTCATTCCTAGATTCAAGCCTTTGACGGCGTAGATGAGTGGATGAAACCCCGAGTAAACTGCTACTATTATGCCAAAGGAATATAAATATTATTAACAAATATATATCGGTGAATGAATTATAAAATTCATTTTTGGGCCAGTCCCGTTAGTCGATCACGCAATCAGCAACAAATGTCAGATGCCTCACTTTAATTAACCGATTCGTAAAATTGTTCAAAGTATTTAATGGAACCTTTATCTCAATTTACTAAATATAAAAAAAAATATGGGGTGGTGGCCTCTGGAACATTGCCGCCGCAACTATAAATTAATCAAAAAAAACTTAACGACCTTAAATTGACGCATTTGTGACATTCTGCAGTGTTAAAAAAATATAATAATAGTCCCTAATTAAAGCATAAATGTTAGTTGTCTGTGAAGTCTGATGGTTTCTTTATATAAACAACTCCATAGTGCGGCGGTTGCTCTTGGAACTAAATTATTCAAACGAAATGCCACACTGGCAATATGGAACGGTACATCCCTAATTGCCGCCAATAATACGCACACGTCGTGCTCAATGCGAATAATATTGCGTTTTGGCGGCATCAGTGCCGCCAACCACGTAATAAAAAAATCTTGTTAAGAATTGAGAAAAATAAACAAACATCACGTGCCACTGACAAGAGGTCAAACAGAGAATAAAATCTATGGAAATAATATGTATGTAAACGAAAACGCAAATAAGAAAAAATATATTTTATAAATGTATTGTGAACAATGCCAACTATTTTTGCGTATATGATTGTGATAGCAATGTTCAGTTCAACGCTCTGTTAAAATAACAACATGCTTCGCGGAGGTGTTCATTTGTTTATTTAATACTAACAATACGCATTTATTTCAGCGGCTAGACATTTCATAATTTCAAGCAGCGAAATGAGAATCTTTCTGCCTGCAGTGTTGCCACTTTACGGGATCTTTACCACCATCCCTACCAACATAACAAGTATACAGGATTTTGAATAAAATAAGTCAAAGTTAAGATTTTAAAAAATGATAGCAAGAGCATATTATAATTAATTTTAATAAATCACAAAAAAATAACTAAGTATATTCCACGTATTGTGTAACAGATAGTTGCACGTGTGTTTCCTCTTATATAAACATCATCAGACCCTATATCACAAGGTTGTTTCAGTAATGATGCGAAACACGTGTCACTATTTGTCACACAATACGTTGAATTAAGTTATTTTAAATTTAATATCAAGTAATACTCCTTGACTATTTTTGATGTATGCCCCTTACCTTGACTCGAGTGGTAGTTGTTTCAACAGATTTTTTATACGAGAACTGATTGTTACCCACTCGCTCATCATGTCATTTTTCTAAAGGATATTCGAATAAGGCTAGTGGATAGCTAATCGTACCTACTACGAATTCAGCACATCACAAATGAAACAAATCAATAAATTTACTTTAAAACGTTCAATATCGAGTGAACAACGTAACCGTTGCTAAAGACGTTTACCAGTTGGAGAATCTTAATTCTTTTTTCAAATTCGAATTTCAAATATATAGTGATTACTTTTCCTTTAAAATACGAACAGGCACGTGTTTCCATGTACGGATGAATGACCATAAACAATGACAAAGACAAAATAAAAAGCCGATATAATGTGACGTGTCTCGTAAAATATAAAATTTATTTGAACGAGCAAAACAAAAGTCAATATTTAATTTCATCACATTTAACTGGAAAAATAATACTGAAGCGAATAAAGCTGATGTAACTTCAATTGATATTGATTGAATTAATTTTATTTTGATACATTTACTTCGTTATTTACTGATTTACTCCACCGTGATTAGTTATGCCACTGTCTTGTATTTATGTTACAATACGAACCACCTAAAACCGCAGGCCCTGCATTAGAGGTCTGCACGGGCCGAAATTTTGAAATTTCACCCGGCCCGAACCCAAAGACCTCCAACCCGGCCCGGTCCGGGCCCGAGGCCATTTCCAAAAATCTTACCCGAACCCGACCCGAGACCGACATTTTGAAAACTTTCCCGAAAAAAATCCGATTTTTTTTTTCTAATAATTATCGTGTGTGCAGTTGTGCTAAATTCATTTCTTCCTAATTAGAATTAGTTTTTGTTTGTTTTACAGGAATGACGATACAAATGAGAAGTTCCTGTTTTTGAACTAGAAAAGCTGAAAATGCATTTACATTTTATACACTCAACGTATCTAACTTTTTTGTTTGTAGCCACCTCTATGATTTCACTAAATGATTTCCACACTTCACTTTTCCCGTGGGTTTTTACTGACTGACAATGCATCTTGTTCTTTCAAATGGGTCGAAAAAATGACTAATACGAGTACGTGACGTTTATTATAGTATTAAATTTAGATTTACAATAATGGTGAGCTCATTCGAAAATAGCCCGATTTTTGTTATATTTTGTTGTATACTTGCGTCCGAGCTTGGCCGGGCCCGAATCCAAACCTTCGTTACCCGGCCCGCGGGCCGGGCTGGGTAAGGCCTGCGGGCCAAACCCGAGCCCGTGCAGACCTCTACCCTGCATAGTCTTCATGTCACAATGATCGATCGTGACACCAGGCTAAGCGTGATTGTAAATGCCGGTTATGTCAGTTGGAGCAAAATATAAAATGTAGTGGATAAGATTTTTTTATTCCGATATACACTAAGATCTAGCCCTTTAATGTAATTTTATCATAATTCATAGAAATTTAAGCTTCAATATAATCAGTCTATAATGTATTGTAAACAGTCTACCCTTATAAAGCACCGAGATAGGATTTTTTTTAAACTTACTTTATCAAAAGTTAAGAGACGTAAAGCAACTGATAAATATTCTTCGAATAAATATATTAATGTATAACTTTTCATATTTACAAAACATATAAATTCCTTGAAGTTCCATGCAGCACACGCTATAAAAAACCGCTTTATAGCAGAGGGCGCTGTAGGAGCGTTGACTCTATATGTAGTTTTGCAATAGTAATCATATTTAATGTGAAATACATGAAACCCTGTAATAATATAATACATTCGTCTGATATTATTGTGATCCCAGTAATCCTTATTTTATTTTTAGTACCATCCCAAGCAGTTGTTATTTGTTATATGTACCGTAAAACGGGGTGAATAGAGACACTTTTTACCCTTCACGACTATGACATAAATCAAATAATAATAGATTGAAACTTGTTTCTATGGTCCTACTACACTTTCATAACAATAGTTTTCAAATATTCACTATTGTTATTAAGGCAGTATTCCGGTCTAGAGGCCGATATTTTAGGTGTTTTTGCAAGTGCTATAGAAAAAAAAGTGATAACAATTTACTGTCCATTTTTTTTACAGATATTTATTAATATTTTAATAATATACAAAAAAATATTCAAACCAAAAAACTAATAAACTAAAAAGTTACAGGCTGGTAAATTAGGGGGTCTCAAAAAAATGACGCTCCATAGTTGCCACGATCCCAACTTTTCTAGTCACATGAAATAAAAAAAAAGTTATATTCATAATCAGTAAAGATGCAATTCTAGTATATAGAACCAAATCAAAAAAAAAAAAATCGCAAAATGGTGGAGGTTTGAAAAAAAAACATTTTATAATCCTAGTATATACTATAAAAGAATGTATAAAAAAAATCACTTTAAATTTCATTGAAATCGGATATGTAGAACTTGAGATATCAAGGCAATTATTTTTGAAAAAAAAATAATTCCGAGAAAACGCGTTTAAAGTTTCGGGAAAAGTTAAAAACCGCCCAGATTGGTTATATTCTACGCCATTAAAGTAGCTATATCTCTAGAAATAATTACAATTTACACCAAAATCTTGTAAAGACATATTTTCAAAGATTCAAACATTGAAAATATGCAATTAAAAAAAACGGCTTTTTCAGAATCCTATACCAGAATACTGCCTTAAGACACAGTCAATTTTGTTCTATGTCTCTATTCACATTGAATCGGGGTGAATAGAGACGAGAGAGGGTAAATCGAGACTTGGCAGGTGAATAGAGACAACAATACAGATTGTAATGATGAATAAATGTTGCTCTATTCTATTCATTCCGTTTTACGGTATTTATTGACCAAAAAAACATGATTGATTTTAATTTTCGTCCAATAAAAGAGAAATTTTAAAGGGGTCAAAAAGTAAGGATGCAGAAGCATCGAACTAAAACACGTTTGTTTCAATTTTGGCCAATCATTTAGTTGGTTTGGTTTTGTCATTCGAGAGATAGTATCATAGTCATTGTAAAGAATTATATATACATAGTAAAAATTAAATTGGATATTTAGTAAAGTTGTGCTAAAGTGCAATCCTTGTTTTTGTCTCTATTCACCTGCCAGTCTCTATGAACCCCGTTTTACGGTACTCAATAAATGTTAGTAACAAAAGGGCAACGTACATGTAAACATGGCCGCTTCCTGATCTCTAAAGCAAAGCCTTCAAAATGTGTTAAATTTTATGTATTATCAGTATCACATACGGAAATGACAATTGTATGAATACAAATAGATTGCGAGAACGTGACTTTTGTTTTAAAGAAGTTTTGTACAGGTGGAATTATACTGAATGCTTACTCACATTGTCCAATTATATGATTATATTCCTTGCTGAATGCGTAATAATTGTTGAACCCCTCCCCGCTCACGGGCGACACCTTTGTTGGCCAGTCCATTTCCGCCATGACGGCAGTAGAAAATAAAATGATTTTCCTTGTCCCGTTTGACCTAGGTCGTGAATTAATAACTTAAAAACAACAATATCACACCAAAGAATATATCACCAATAATATAAACATTACACTCATATCAGTTAATATAATAGTATTTGAGTTGTAAATGATTATATTTAACGGCACATGAAAAGTTTTAATTGATGCTGCAATATTAACGTCTGACACATTTTTGTTATTGTACTGTTTTATAACAATATTACAATTTAATATTACAATGTAACTTCAATAACTCAACACACGCTTTTAATATTTTTTTAATTCACACATATTCACTAATCACATTAATTATTAATGATTTCGTTAAATGCAATGTTGCAAACTGCCGCGCCTTTTTAAATATTTTGAATTCGGAACACAGCCGCGATAACATAAACAAACAAAGCAACTATTCGAAAACAATAGTTTTTTAAATGTTTATATGGCTATCGAGTGACTGTGTACGTGCGCAGGAAAGTTTTCCATTTGACTGAGAAGATACGAAATGAGCTGTGTGCTTTATATTTTAGGAATCGTTTTATTAAATATACATCGATTCGTATGCATCGTGCTCCGAACAAAGCGCAACAGGCCGAGATAAAGCATATCTGTATGTGCGACTTTAGAAATTGTGGCGTATGCAATATGCTCGCGAGATTAGAACGTGCTTTTATCAGAAAACTAATCCACCGGAATAAAACAGGACGAAGCAATAATATATGTACGTAGCTTCACAAAAATGTTCATTGACCTCCGCTACCCGCCTACACCACACAATGCTTCCAAGATCAAACTATTTGTTTTGTGCTGAAAAATCTGTAGCTTATTTGGTTTTCGACCGAATTTTTTCATATTTTATTTGGTGCTAGAAAAGCAGTACATCATTAAAATTATAATATTAATTAATTGTTGTTCAAAACTATCGGAAAGAAAACCCTAAGTAGAAATTGTCACCGATCATTAAAAAAAATTTAAAGCAATTCCCAAAAAAACTTTTTTGTTGAAAATAAATATAAAACACCGCTCAACATTTTATTTGGCACATTTCTATTGAAGAAAAAAACTTCTACGTACCTAGTATAAGGTTACACTTACATAAATATTCCAAATAATATTATGTATTCGTGAAATACATTATTTGAATTTCGAATATATTATGACTTGAAATATTTGAATATTTTTTATGACACTAAGCAAAAAAGTGCACGCAAATAAACTTTTATACAACAAAATATTATTTTGAATTTCACTCTCGTATTATTTATTGAGATAGGCTAACAAAGATTTTGTTGTCACTGTAAATTTTGAATAAAAATATTTTACTTAAAGATTTAGCTTGCCAGAAACGCGTCAAAACATGAATACAATTATATTTATTGTTTTTACATCATATTTCTGGCGAGACGAATACGATTTAAAGTGAGTTTTTTGTTGTTTAAATAATAAATAAAATTAGTTGCTCTAAGGTAAAGGCAACGCTGAAAGATGTTTCTTGTTATTAAAAGATATATTGGTGCTATTTATATTTATGCAACGCATGTATACCTACATATTTAACTGACTTAATAATTTTTCAAATATTCGAATATTTGAGCATCACAAAAAAAATTAAAGTATTTGAATATGGAATACGGGCGGACCTCCACTTTCGTACGCAATTGGTTCCTGAAAATGTTTTCGAATTTTGAATATTCGGAAGTTGAGTGAAGTAAATAAAAAACCATGTCTATCTTTATCGCCCAACGTACTTAAGAAATATGTTCTCTATTGGATCTCATTCTACAATGATAGTCAAAAAATTATCAAGATGCATTCATAAGTTTGACGATTTTATAAGGTTATTTTTCCCTACTTTCATTGTGTATGTCATTTAACTCTCGTTGATCAATTTAGTATTAATGAAATGGGACATCTATGCGCTGTTCAATAATGTTACATAATTTATTTGACTGATTGTGAGGCTTCAGTGCAAGCGTACGGCGATGCTACTGGCGTAGCGTAGTGTTTCAGTTGTCTATACGTCAAGACTATTGGAAAACTCGCTACGCTTCGCCATCAGCAGTGCCGTACGCTCTCACAGAGACCGCACACTAATATTCCAAGTATTTTATGTTAAAGGTCTGTGTAGATACCCCCTTAATCAAGAAAAAATGTTGTTTCCTCAATGAACTTAATATTTGCAAAATTTGAGGAGACGTTTATGAATCTGAAATCATATATCCGGTAATTAAATAAACAGCTTTCCTTGTTTTATTATACAGGCCCGTAGCGAGGTCCTCTGACGCCTTGGACAAAGAGTAGATTTAGTGTCTCCCACCCCCATCCTTACCAAAAACGTTATTCCTACAATAATTCTTGTAATGACGTAGTTTTTATAATTTTTATTTCACTGAAACTCCGTTCATATGAATCCTTAGTAACTGGTATGGTGAGAAAAATACGCAGAACGATTTCACAATTTTGCTGACAATACTGAACATAAAAAACGATCTGTTTCAATACATGTGTTACCGATAACAATATCGAAACATCAATTTTTATAACATTTGGTTTGATTCAGTTTCAATCTTGAAATTTCGGTTATTCATATTTTTTGAAAAAAATCCTGTCATCATCATTCATCTCGGCGCCCACGGCCTACGTATCTGTTATTCTAGGTTAGTTATTAAATAACCCATATATTTAAAGCCATTTTGATAAATTTCAAACAGGAATCCGTCGCATGTTGGAGTGATATATCTAAAACATACCTCATATAATAATAAAGGGTTTTTTTTATAAGGACGCTTAGTTTTGAAATGTAAATAAAACAAGTTGTTTGTGAGATTTCGACTAAATTTTAATTTCATTTGTAAGTATATTTTACGGCATTAAATTATGAATATGGCATCAAATGTCTGCCAATATCCATTCATTATAAAATGGGCCATGTCGCTAAAGTTGACTTTTTTGACAAATTTGGGTAAATTTCCAACTGCTCCAGAACCCAATCAGGCGTTGTCTGTGGTCGTTTACCTGAAGTTCCTTGGTTAGTTGGATTTTATACGGGTGCAGACATAAGGCCCGATTCAAAATTCGCCAAGTTGAAGTCGCAGAAAAGCCAAGTTCTTGTGAACAACGAGAAATAAGCTGCCTTGGGTTTTCCTGTACACTTTCACGCACAGCAGCAATGTTTTCACCAGATATTGTATTTTGTGACGTACAGGTAGGTGTTGGCCGATTATTTACCAAACTGGTTGACTCAAATTTGGCCACTAAACAATGAATAATCTACTCAGCAGGACAAAGTAACATATTTTGAGCGTCCCTATTGAAATACCCTTTATAAACAGCATGCTACTGTCCCAAGCAAGAAGGCAGCAACCGAGTCTGATAAACTTTTGACAAAAATTACACAATGTGTTTTTTAGAGTCTGAGTATTTTGAATTTATAAAAAGCGGTTCATGCTACTAAAATGAACTAATTTTTCTAAAATTAACTAATTTCTAAAATAAACTTATTCCTAAAATATTATTATAATTCCTAATAACTTTCTAAAATTAACTAATTTTCTAATTTCTAAAATGAACTTATTCCTAAAATATTATTATAATTCCTAATAACTTTCTAAAATGAACTAATTTTCGAAGCAGTTAGTAAACTGCCTTTTTGCGAAGAAAAATAGAATTGCTTCTTTTTTGCTTAATATTTTAACAGATGTAAATTTTCACAAGGGTTTTAGAGTATTTTAGTTATTATACTGTGACAAAAGTCAGCACGATACATAGATTTCAAAAATATTTAGCAAATGCTATTCATTACTCAATTTCATAAATTTTGCGAGTTACTGCCTTCTTCCTTGGAACGGCAGCATGGTGATCCGCATTATGCAAAATAATCTGTACTCCATAAACAATTTCACAAATTATGTATTTAGGTGAGCAAATGTATCTTTACTTCTTGCTTACTCCGTAAGGTACTATATATTATATCATTATTAATTACTGAATCTGATACTGCCTCTTCAGACATACATATATACATATGATATATAAGACTGAAAGTAATTTTAAATTATTATTTATCATTGTTTTATCGTATTGTCTCATATTGCAGTATATGTTGAGGGCCATAACAATATTTTTTTCAATGTCACTGTAGATTAGATATGTTATTTTTATCCTAGAGGACGCGATGTTGCATTTCTGGCATACAATTGCGGATATTCAGATATTTGAAGCAAAAACTGACAAGTCCTTAGAATATAAATGAAGAAAACTTTCGTTTTACACACTAAAATGTCTTTAAATCAAACCATTTAGGGAGGATGAGAATTGAAATACACGATACATATGAATCGTTATCAGTACGCTTTGCAAACAAAGCTGGAGTAGGAAAGAAGTTACAAATGTTATACACATTTATGCTCTTAATTAAGAACTCTTTCTATTTAAAATATATGAGATAATCTTTCGTCGTTGTTTTTATTCATTTGAGTGTATTTTTACGTCGTGTCATGTTAAATGTACTTGTGTTAACTTTGTTTAATACAAGTTTTTTTATTAAATATATAAAAACATAGTTAAAATTATTGAGTTCTTTTGTTAACTTTGTTTTAATACAAGCCCGAAGTTGAGCTCTGTACTTTAACCAGTTGCGATGTTGTGAAAAAGAGACCTCACTTTTCCTTCCACCAAGTTCCTTTTTTAACGCTCTGGGCGGAACATGTTACAATCTTTTATAGAGCTGGGCAGTAAAGTCATCTCAAACCCTACTCGAGCTGGAGGTCTGCATGGGTTCGCAAAAATCAAAAATATATCGCTTTATATCCGGATGTACACGTCATTGTGGTAAATCTTCACATATTATAAATATTCATTAAAATTTAGGAAAATAAATAAATTTCGGATTTTTACGGTTTATTTTGGAGAGCCTCGGGCTTGGGCCTGGTTAAGCTTTGAAATTTCAGCCCGTGCAGACCTCTAACACGAGCACTGCATGGTAATTTTAAAAATGCAATCATTTATGACATGTGACGTTCTAAATAAAATAGCACTTAACCATATCGATCGATTCACAGACAAGTAGTCTGTTTTTAAAAGACAAGCTGTTTTAAATTAATTTCCCTTGAGATTATCACAAGTGTCTGTCACCTTGCTGTTAATTTCAATTGAAGAATTACAATATTCTATGAGTATGCCTTTGTATAATCTTTAATTATACACTTGAGTACATCTTATATGTACAAATAGCCAGAAGACAAATGATAACCGTACAGTTAAGTTTAAAAATAACACACATCGACTTTTGACGTAAATGACAGTTGAAATTCGAATTTAGAATACGTTTGGAAAGTTTTCCTTTCTTGGTGCACCATCCGAAATAAATGAAGGCCTGGACAATTTTCAATGCTCAGTAAAAATGTTCTCGGGACAGGATCCGACAGTGGCGTAACTGTAGATTAAATATAAAGTACAAATCTTTATTATTGTGTAAATTTATTATCTTGTTAAGAGTCATTTTTATCACTTTAAGGTGTTTACCGGTGCAGATCTTTATAAAATAATTGTGGAATAATTGCAAATAATATTTTATTATTTTTTAGTTAATTTTATTTCAAAGAAGCAAAATTTCTTGTAGTACTGAAATAGTTTCAATGTAATATTTTATGGTGCTTCGATATTTGCTATATTCTCAATATTCTATAACGGCGGTCTTTCAATATCAAATGATATCATCACCTGTGAAATAAACTATTTACTACGCGTTAGTTCAAGTTCATTCGCGCACTTGAAATGCCTGAAGATACCGAAAGGCGAAACCCGAGGCGTTAGCGACAAAACTCATGGAAAATTACCAAATTCAAACGATTCAAATTTGATATTTAAATTCCGTCAAGCAACTTCAGTAGAAATCCTTAAATGACAAAAAAAACAAAATTAGCTTTTAACGGCGTCATCATTTTTGATTCTATAAAATAAAATGGTCGACAGCAAATCATTGTTTATGGTTTTCTTATTCTCGCTGAAAAATAATTTCGTCGCATAAAAAAGCCGCTCGAGTATTTGGCATACTTAATTGAAATGAATGCATACGACAATGTCAAATAATGACGGTGTTGCAAAGTGTCGAAACTATTATTAATGATAAATAATGAGAATCAATATTGAAAAAAATACATTTAGCATAATTTAGGACGAGATTTGTTCAATAATAAAAATATTCGGAGCAGTCAAGCGATATAAAATTTCCGTACTCCGGTTTCGATCCTACTCCGGAAAAACCCCAATTGCACTACAGCTCCGAGTACCGCTTCAATGCTCAGCTTAATATCATTTAAACCAAATGGATGAGCAAGCACGTGTTTTTGTTTTTCTTATTTAATGACAACATTGCATGGTTTTAAATTTGGAATAGTGTTTGAAAATTTTTGTTATTTTTTCATGACAGTATTTGGCTGCATACGCATTGCGGATGGTGGTCGACCAAATTAATCATATAAATTAAAAACTATTTGATCGAGGTATCGTAAAAATAAAAAAATATTTACACTAAGCTTCGCCACTGACATCTATAAATACACATTTCAGGGTTGACATATTGTGGGCAAACATATTTGCAAGAACACTTGCATTGCAGCGTAAATATTTGCAATTGTCTGGTGACCACAATTTCAATACGTTCGTATAATGTAAACATATGAGTTTTTATTTCAACATCGAACAAGGAACGCCTCATTTGATTTATGACAGTATTTTTTGCAATAACACTCAAAGTGTAAATTTTTAATATGCTCCTATATCGAAAATACACTTGTAAAGGTTTGGTATTGTGTTTATTAAAAGTAATCGGAACAATGTACCTATAGTACACGTTACGTTATTTGATTATTTATATGTTGTTGTGAAGCATTTCTCGATGAATTATACCAGTGATGCACAACCTCAATTATCTTTCATGCGGCCCGCAGTGACAAATATCAATCATCTTTTTTCTCATAAGTTTTTACGGACGATGGAAGAACAATTTCAAACAATGAAATTTTCAATTTTATTTACACTAAAAATTACGATCATTTCCCATGCGACTCTTGAACTATATGAGAATTGATTATCTGGCTCTTCTCCCAAAAGGTTGTGCGTCACTGAATTATTTAATAAATAGTACGTATTTTCTATATTTTTAAAAATGTTTTCGTTTGGCTTAAAGTTAATAATTTGATATGTTTGAATGACTTGAATTTTGTGCTTTTCCATGAATAAGTGAATGTGTATTATGTTGTGAATGTGTATGTTTATGAGGTTCAGTGAGTTGGATAGGTGGTAATGGAATAAGTAAATTACATTTTCGCGAATTTCCAATGTTATGGTGTTAAGATTTAATTATCAGCTCAAAGCATGTGTATACTAATTTACGAGGTGGGTTTTAACCGACGTATTATTAATAGAATTGGTTTATTTTGATTGTTTGATTTAATAATAAATGATATTTACTTACAAGGTAATATAATAGAAAGGCGCGGTAGACACTTCCGAGAGAAAAAACCATATTTTACCTAATATACGCTCGAATTCGATATTTTAAAATTGGTCTCGCATATATGTTTCGGACATCCGTGTCCGCTTGTGATCCAAGCGGTTAAGATTCTCGCCCGTCGATCAAATCAGAAAAGGCACAGGAATAGCGAATACCAAACTTAAATGATATCTGTGAAGTCAATATACCCCGAATTGTGATGATCAACATAAGCATTCAAAGTAAACAATTAAATCAAGTCAATTTCACTGATCAAACTGTATTTCATTAAGGCAGTATACTGTTCTAGGATTCTGAAAAAGCCGTTTTTTTTTATTGCATATTTTCAAAGTTCAAACCTTTGAAAATATGTCCTTACGAGGTTGTTGCTTAAATTATAATTATTGTTTGATATATAGCTACTTTAGTGACGAAGAATCTAACCAATCTGGGTGGTTTTTAACTTATCCCAAAACTTTAAACACGTTTTTCTCGAAATTTTTAAAAAATGGTTGCCATGACATCTCAAGTTCTACATAACCGATTTAGATGAAATTTGATGTGAACTTTCTTTGTACATTCCTTTATGGTATATATAAGGATTGTATAAAAGAAAAACAATTTTTACAGTTTTAAAAAAAATTTAAGCTCAAAAAAAGTTTTTTTTTTTCAAAACTCCGCCATTTTGCGAAAAAGATTTGTTTTACTTCATTCTAGTATAAACCAAAATGTCATCTACTGATTAATATCGTACCGGTGTACACCAGCAAATTAATATTATTAGTTCTGTGTGCATCGGAAAGATATTTTTGGATGTATCACCTTGAATTCACTCATCAGTTCATTGCTAATTCGACGATATCTTCCAACAGCGCAATGTGCAAGGTTGTCAGGTCCCGGGTTGTTAAACGCAGCACATTATAGTAATCCGGTGTTTGAACCAATTATTGCTGTATGCCGGTGCAGTGTCATTGCCTTTTCCAAGGAAAAGTTTTAGTGCTGTCGGTGGTCGACTACTTTTCTCCAATATAACAGAATAAACTTCGAATACCGTGCATAATGATACGTAAATTCAAATGGTTAAGTTCTATGGATTATTGATCCATATTATATATCGTCGCTAAACATCACATACAATTATAGTCGATGTGACGATTTGACTAAAATGAGCTAAATATTCAGTTATATTTCTTTTGTTTTCTACGCCATTTAACCATTTGATTGTCACAAATATTAAAGGAGATATAAAACAAACTACGTACCAACATTCAAAACTTCGCACTTAAATATGAACCATGTAATCTTTCAGTACATGTGTAATATTTAACACGTGGCATGCCCGCGGTTTACGGTTATATGGTCCGTATTTAACATATGTATATGATTATTGTTGTTGTTGGAGTTGTTCCCGCCTCTAAGACAGGGTACTTATATTATTGGGTACCCTGCAGTGACGGCTGGTGACGGGGTGTTGAGGGGTGCAATGGAAGATTCAACCATTTTTGCAAGAGTTCTTTCCTATTCATTGGATTTTTAAAAACTTCTATAGCATGGACTTTCAATTCAGATGTTCGCAATACCAACTGTTTCTCTTCCGTAGTACGGAAAAATAGTTTAATCTTCCTTTTGCACCCCCCAGCACCCCGTCACCAGCCGTCACTGGTACCCTGTATACAAAAGTATAATATATAGATAAGAAAATGCATGTATTAACATAGTTCTGACGATGGCGTAAGCCGAATTAGCTATAAACCATATATAATATAATTTATATAGGACTAAAATACATTTTTTCACCGTGTTTTACTAATAGTGTACGAATAAAACTATCATCATATTATTAAAAGTCCTTATATGGCTGTTACGCGATAAATCCCCATGAAAGTAATACAAGTACATGCGTCATAGACACGTAGCAGGAAAATTCATTTTTATAAAACCTGACGAAATACTAAGATAACAAAAATGATTATTCATATTAATCAATTGAATTATTTCGACTTTAGACAGGTTCTGATGTCAATAAACTTTGATACAACGATTGATTACCTTTAGTAGTAGTAGTTTGAACAGATTTCTTTCACACCTTCAAAGATCCCAATCAATTAGTAAGATAAATGTCGTATCCAAAATCATTCTTTTACGCAATAGCTTCAAAATGATACGCATATTTTGGTATCAGTAACTTAAAGAGAGCTTAATATATATGCTATTTTGATAATTTATTTCGGCATATTTATGCTACATCGTAATATTGTCAGACCCAGAATAATTTTGCATAATCCTCCAAACAAATTTACGAGTTTGTCGTGAGATTCGTTCCCAATATATTTTGATAAAACGCACAATAAATTCTCGGCACAAGGTTGAGAATCGTTGATTTAGAGATAATAATTATAAATTCTGATTATTGATTAAGGCACCACACCATCTTCATAACTGTATCATCAATTGTGTATCCTTTTTTTTGAAATGGGAGGTTGAGAAAATGTCTAATAATAAGTTCTAGTTTTCTTTTAAATTAAGCGGTCCATTGCTGCATATTTTGGGCTGACGTGGTTCTGAAACTGACTTACAACCAGTATGCATTGACCTTTGCGCTTGTTAAATGTACGGTACTTTCTATTTTAAGCGTAGATAAGAAATTTAGTTTAATACGGAAAGAAAAATAACAATGTATTTTAATTCTACATAAATTTTTCTTTCTGTATTATAATGGAGTTTTACCAAGTAAATGCCTACTCAATCAATAAATTTAGTTTACATACGAAAGCATATTTGTTTTTTGAATATTTTTTTTGCTTTCAACTTTGATGGAAAAATATTTATGAGCAGATGAAATTACCAATAGTGACCACTTATTTTTAAATCTAAAAATCTCGAATATTATTTTTTTTCCTACCTTTACTTTTCCTACTAAAACTATATGTGGAGTCCGCGAGGCGGGCTCCTATTTTCCTGGCAATTTTTCTTGCTAGGGTGAATACAGACTAAGTCGTTGTTTCCCTTTCCCGCATGTAAGCTAGCTAAGTATTGACTTGAAGAGATTCTGTTTTCTGAGAGCTTTGTGTGGGGAAAATTCCCTTCCGAGAAAGATTATCTTAGAATCATTATAAAAGGTTTAATAATTACGAAGATTTGCTCGTAATGTTTACGTAAACTTGAGGAGTTTACTTTTCTTATAATAAATTCGCCCAGTCCCTAACTGAATCAACGAGCCTTACTCGTAGTTTTAGTAAGGTTTATCTCTGAGGGCGTTAGTATGGAAGTCGAATAATTATTTTGTCTTTGATCATTCGTAAAAGGGGGCCACCAAAACAATATTGTGCCTGTGGCCTCGAAAGTGCTTAATCCGCTTCTGGACAGTTGACAACTTGAAATTGAAAGCATATGTCGTTAAAATATAACATTACAAGTGATACATCTATTTATAAACAAGGGAATACCACATACCTACATATTTATGAAAACAATGCGAATGGGTTATTGTTAATTTAAAATGGATTAATTCTATTCCAATGAATAACATAATAATGACTTTGGTAATTAATTCTAGGAAAGCTGTAATCATTTTAAATTAAATTATTAAAATATAGTTATCGGGATTAATATCCGGACATTCCTAATTATATTTCGTTTGTGATTATAGTATGAATCGATACTAATTCAGTTGTAAATATAAAGGGTCTTTTTATAAGGACGCTTAGTTTTGAAATGTAAATAAAACAAGTTGTTTGTGGGATTTCGACTAAATTTTAATTTCATTTGTAAGTATATTTTACGGCATTAAATATAGAATACAGCATCAAATGTCTGCCAATATCCATTCATTATAAAATGGGCCATGTCGCTAAAGTTGACTTTTTTGACAAATTTGGGTAAACTTCCAACTGTTTCCGAACCCAATCAGGCGTTGTCTGTGGTCGTTTACCTGAAGTTCCTTGGTTAGTTGGATTTTATACGGGTGCAGACATAAGGCCCGATTCAAAATTCGCCAAGTTGAAGTCGCAGAAAAGCCAAGTTCTTGTGAACAACGAGAAATAAGCTGCCTTGGGTTTTCCTGTACATTTTCACACACAGCAGCAATGTTTTCACCAGATATTGTATTTTGATGACGTACAGGTAGGTGTTGGACGACTATTTACCAAACTGGTTGACTCAAATTTGGCCACTAAACAATGAATAATCTACTCAGCAGGACAAAGTAACATATTTTGAGCGTCCCTATTGAAATACCCTTTATATCAACCCATGGGGGTCTACGTTAATGAACAAAAAAATGGGGTTCTACAAGATGTAAATGCGAGTCCACGATAAATTTAAGATTAAACCTTCAATTTAGAAGCCGAATATCGAAAATTTTTTCAAAGCAACAGGCTCATTCTACCTATTAAAAGCACAAAGTTTTTTGTGTATTGCATTATGTAAAAATGTTACTAGATTTTCAATTTGTGTCGTTTTAATGAAGAAATCTTTTTTCTATAAAACTTTTTTTATTTTTTTTTTATTTTTAAACATTCTACTCTACAGTAAGAGCTATAAAAGTAGCTATAGAGTAGCTCTGTGTCAGATTCAAAAACACATTTCAAGTTGATGAATAAGTAAAAAAAAATGTTAGGGTGTCTACGGGAACAAAGAGTTTGGGGACCTCTGATGTGTATTATTTATCAACATAAAATTTGTTTTCATTTAAATCAAATAATGAAAGAAAAATCAGCGTCCATTTTCTTTTCTGCTGCGTATAAAAAGCCGCGACACAAAAGACGTGTTTGTTTATGGTCATATTATTTAATAGTGAGTTTTGAAATTCAAAAAATCATATATTTCAATATTGACAGCTGAGATTATTTTGAACGTTATTACTATTTTGAAGATAGAACAAAACTAATAGATTTATAGTTATTTTAATAATCTGTTATTTATTTAAGTAGTTATTTAAGATTATTCTCGTAAATTAATAATCATTATCAAATTAATATTCATAACAACGTATTACGTAGCCAAGTTTGCCACGTGTTTTATTTCTTAAAGAATAATCATTCTATCAGACGCATTTAGAAACACTAGAGTTTTCCAAATGGGTTTCGCAAAAAGTTGGTTAGACCAGTGGTTCTCATGTGCGGCCACCAGCAGATTCATAATTATTGACATTTAAGTTAATTTGTCAACAAATACTCTATTTCGTATGCAATTAATACCAATAGAAATTGTCAAATATGTTATGATCCAATTGACAAATCTCAATAATTTTTCCCATTATAAGATCAGTGTTGTAGGATTTCAAACCTTTTCACTCATCCTCATAATTTTAAATAGAAACGCATAATTATAATCTATATAATATATTGAAAAGTTTAATATTGCCTGTAGACAAGTGGGTAAATTATGGATATATGGTCACGGGACAGAATTTTTGTAAAGATTTATGAAATATAAGCACATTAAATAAAATGACTTACGATTTTTTTTGAAAGACTTCGCCTATAATTTTTTAATTTATTATAATAGAAGATCCTAAAGAAACCTCGCAATAAATATGACATCGAGTTTTTTTAAGTTACAGGAGCAAAAATGCAACCACAAAATACACAAATAATAATTTTATAAAGATAGGGACAGTCACATAAGTTTATTATTTGTTTAAAATAAAAAAATATAATTTATTATAGGCTAATATTAAAAAATAAATTCCTCTTTCAGAACTCATACAATAATCAGTAATATTCTTCAGATTTAATCATTTTGATTCCATATTTTATAATAATCCACAAGAACTCAAAATGTTAAAGTCAAAACATAAAATTATAAGCCAGTATTAGTTAGCTCGAGAGGATTAAGATTCTGACCCGTGACCATATATCCATAATTTACCGACCAGTGGTTCTCATTTAAAATTTTACTGTTGCCACTTTATAAAATGTTTAGGGCCATATCAACTTTATTTCGTGAATAAAAATACTAAATCGTAAGGAACGTTTCCTATAAAACAACAGCTCATGATTCTACTATGACTGGGTTTAGGTTTATAGACCCAGACATAATGACTATGAACTTTTCTCTATGAATAACGAATACACAATCTATAATACTGGTCGATAAAATGTAGTAAATTTACGATAAAATATCGGATGATTACACATACTGTTCAGAAAACTACGCATTCAATAATAAACATATATTTCTTGAAATATGTATATAAAAGATAAAGAAACTTCTATCAGTAACTTGTCGATCACAAGCCAGCACTAGTCTCCACCAGTTAAAAGCAAATATTATCAGATATACAAGTACCTAGTTTCATTTAAAACATATAACACATTTTTTTCTACGTAGTACTTCCACAGATATTTTCACATACAGTAAGTGAGTAAGCCGTCGACTTACGCGATTAATTGGTTCCAAAGGTATTCGTGTAAAATTTGAAGCGTTTGAATTTTGTACATTTCCATGAGTTTTGTCGCTAACGATCCGGGTTTCGCGTTTCTGCATCTTTTTCCATTTCAGGTGCAGCGTAAATACCCAAGTCATTTCAGTTTGAAATTTAACAGCGTTTGCTTCGGCGTACAAACTGTTACCCCGTTACTTAGGTAGGCGAGACGAAGCGCTGCGGTGTGCTGCGGCGACGTGTACAAACCAATTAATTTTAAACGTAGCGGACTAAAGGTCGTATGTGCCATCGCTCGGCCAGACGCAATTAACGCTCTGGTGAGCTTGGACCGTTTGATATTTTCAAGCGATTCGCGCGCGCCATGAGTCAGGCACTTGAGGCGACTTACGACATATGCCGTCCTGACCGGATCGCGTCGCCCACATATGACACTTGCATGGGCGAGGACCGTTTGATATTTTAAAACTCTGCCGCTTTTAAAGCGCGCCGGATCGCTTCGCCCACCTAAGACGGCCCGTTAACGTTATGACGCTGCGTTTCGACTTCTCAGATGGCGCCATCGTTAAAGCCATTGCGGTAACCCTTGATTTTGAAGCAAGCGACGCTACGCCACGCATTGTCAAACTTGTCAAAACGAACTGTAGAGCATATCAAATAGTAATCGTGTGAACTCGCTCATGTCCACTCTGAACGTGTTTTATAATCCAAAGCAATACTTTTGAAAAATGCTTAAACATCGATACCAAAGTCATTTTATTTTTACAACAGACTTTCTCAGACGGTTTTAACCCTTTGACGAGTATCGCCGCACGTATGCGGCGGCACTCTATAGGTCCGTATAGAGTATCGCCGCGTATGTGCGGCCGCGCGGTTTCATACAAATTTTTGTGCGCCTGGCTTCTAATTTCAATTAAAATTTGGTTTATAGATAACTCAAATATATTTGTCAATCATTTTTCTTCGTTTTATAACAAAATATTCGTTTTTAGCGAGAAAACAAATGCTTGAAATAAATGCAAATATTACGAACAAAATCGAATTTCGTAAACTTCTTATTTTTCCTTTGTATGTTCTACTGAGAAACATCGTGAATTATGCTCCACAAACAGATGTTTTATCAAAATTCCAGGCCTGAATTAGAGATAATCGTATTCAAAATTTTGCAAAATTATTAGTAAAATTTATTTTTTCTAAAATGTATAAAGATTTTGTCAGCGGTTCAGATGACGTCCTAGATGTATTATATACATATATAATCCAATGAAAATAGATTGATAAAAAATGGTAGTAAACACAATCTTATCATCAAACACTTTCAAAGTATCGAAGTATTTATCTTGATTTACCGAAGATTGAGTGAACAGGAAATAGATAGAAGATATCGATGACTTGTGTCTCAACTTGAACAATTCATCAGCTGGAGAAACTGATTCGGAAGATGAAGTTGAACCTACACCAGCTCGACGTCCTCGACGTGAAGAAAGGCAGTGGGAAGAGGCTGATTTCTCCCCTCGGATTTCTCTTTTTACCAGTGCAACATCCGGAATTCAGCCAGGGTATCAAAGGGTCACTGAATTGAGCTTTTTTACACTTTTCTTCAATGATGATGTTATGTTATATGGTGACGGAAACTAATCGATATGCATGTCAAATGAGAACCGGCATTACTTCAAAATCTAAATTACAAAAATGGGTCGATACGGACATTTAGGAGATGTACGTTTTTTTCGCCACCATAAAGTTGCAGGTTTGGTCGGAAAAAATCCATGAAAGATTATTGGTCAACAAATAATTGTTACCCCTTTTTAGAGTTCTCTTCTCCCAAGATCGTTTTTTCTGTTACTGCGAGCACTTCACTTTGCAGATAACACCATCCGCAGCCCTGATCGATTACAAAAAATCAGGCCACTATTAGATCCAATACAATCATTATATAAAGCTGTCTTTCATCCGTTCCGAAATTTATGCATCGATGAACGTATTTTACTTTGAAAAGGGCGATTGTCTTTCAGAATTTATATTTCATCAAAAAGGCATCGGTTCGGAATAAAAATATTTGTTTTTTGCGATGTTGAGACGGGCTATGTATTGGATATAATTGTCTACACGGGAGCCGCAACAGATATGGAAATTGATACAAATGTATGTATATCTGGATCAGTTGTAAAAATATTGCCCCATGATAATTTGCTAAAGGGACATAGATTATTTATTGATAATTGGTACACGAGTCCAGCATTATTTGATTACCTTTTTGATAATCAAACTCAAGCTAGCAGTACTGTCCGACCTAATCGTAAAAGTTTTCCGAAATTTTCAGTAGGAAAGCAAACTCGTGGCTATGTGAAATATTTGCATTCTGGACTATTAGCTATAAAATGGAAGGACAAACGGGAGGTGTATATGCTCACAACCAAAACCGAAAAAAGTTATTTCTAATGCAATCAATAATAAGGGGAAACATTAGTAAGCCAGAAGCTGTTCTCGATTATAATCTAAACATGGGAATTGTTGACAAAACGGATATGATGATTAGTTTCATGGATTGTTCAAGGAAATCCCTAAGGTGGTATAAAAAAAAATCTTTCGACTCTTGGATGTATCGACTCTATACGGAGTTAAATCAGGGGAAAATACACACGGCGGAAATGTTTTTGTGTGCAGTCATTCCAAAATTCGTCCAGTAAAGAGGAAAGACACAAAATTTATGTGTGTTGGATGTGATTTTCCAATGTGCATATCCGTGTTTTGAGAAATACCACACGAAAAGAAAATTTTAACGTCCTATTTTCCTATTATCTCTGTATAAACTTATCATGTCTTACTTCATAAACAATTTTATTTTCCGATTACTCGTAATAATTTTCAATTATCGTATGATATAATAGTATAGTGTATATATAAACACATAGTGTGTGTATAAAAATATACATAGGTGTGTATAAATCAATAGTGTGAGTACAAACGCAGTGTACAATTATTTTCTTAGGTTTCGGGTAAGTTTATACAATGACACTTTACTTAAATTATCTTTTTATAAGGTACATTTCTTTTTATGATCTCGCACTAATAAATCTTTAAAAAAAAAATATTCGAAAACTTTTTGTAAAATGTTGAGAACCACTGACCTTGTCCGACTAAAAATTATAATTGAACGATTCTTTTTATAATCTAGCGCTACTAAATTAAAGAAAATATTTTCTTGAAAAACTTAATGTATGAAAAATGTTGAGAACCACTGACTTGGTCTAATTATGTATAGTTGAAAATGCATTTCTTCTTATAATCTAGCACTTATAATTTTTTTTAAATATGTCTTGAAAAATTTTCTTTATGTAAAATGTTGAGAACCGCTGATTTTTCCAAATATAATTTATAATGTAATCAGAAAAGGTACAAAATTAATTATCCCTGTGAAAAAAATTAATAAATTCATAATTTAATTAATCAAATCAATCAAATAAAAATTAATAAATACTTCAAAATTAACTCACTCCCGAGGTGTAGACCATATAAAATCAACTCACTAATCAAAGGGTTAAAAGAAGTGAAACACGAGTATCGCCAATTTACTGAAGTTACAAAAGTGTAATAAAAAAGGTGTCAATTAATTTTTATTATAATACAATACGACATGTCGTCTTTTGTGACTTATGAAAATACCAAACGTCATCGGTGACGAAAAACACACTTATGTCTCAAATTACATGTGGTAAAAATAATATTTACACGTAAACGATGAGATGATCATTACTTTTGTTATTTATTTAGTTTATATATATTATGTTATGTTACCGTGACACCATTTTGCACGCATTTTTATCTTTGTCATAGTTGCAATTTGTTTATTTAAAATATTAACACATTTCACTTATTCACGTATCTTTATTGGCTGTTGCATTATTTTGAATTTCTTTAACGCAGTGGTGCACAACCTGCGGCCCGCAATGGCATTTCATGTGGCTTTATATGACACCTTTTTTCGGACGATGGAAGGACAAAAAAAATAAGAATCTGAGCATTTATTATCTGACCTTTCTCCCAAAAAGATTGTGCATCACTGCTTCATTTTCATAATGTTCATTGCATTTATAATTTTTAATCAACATCATTTAGAAACAATACATCGACACGACTGGGTCGGGATTAGGGTTACCAATCTCGATTTTTAATACTGCATGAAACCCGGGACTAAAAAACATAAACCCGAAATATTCGGGGTTTGATTTATATATCATTCAGAAACGAATAATTTTAAAAAAAAAAGTAATATTTCGTATACTTGGACGTGCCGCCATCTTTGAAAAACCGGATGCTCGTAGAAAATAAATTAATCGCTGCGTTGTGTACTGACGACAGCAACGAATATAAAACATATTGGATTGAAATGAATTTAAAGAACGAAAAATATCATGTAACAAAACAATAGCTTATTGTATTAAATTATATTTTTATGATTGCTAAATGCATGAAAATTTTAATTGATCCTGACATCCTGGATGGTAATAGATTTGTCATCAACAAAAACGTTAGGTTTAATAAAAAAAAAAACTCCTCTTAGATGCTTTGTTTATGACCAGGAATTTTTTTTATTTCAATTAGTTATCAGATCCCATTTGAATGAGACCGATACCTTCGTAAATTATATTTCAATAAAATATTTTCGTCCATCAATAATGCATAAACAACCGAAATGTAATATTCAAAAAAAAGATAAGGTAAATGTACTAGTAGTTGACCATGTACCAGTAGTTGACCTTTTGAGAATAAAATGGCCCAAAATAAGAAATGCAGATGCGGGATTGCTCTAAATTGTAAAGTTCAGACAAGTTAAGGCATCTGTGGTCGGAATAAGCCAATAACACATCACCATATAGCAAATGGAGTGGCAGGGTTGCCATTTGAAAACAACACCTAGTGATGAAAGTGTAAATTTCAATTTTTTAAGTGATCAATCTAGAAACGGTGTGTACCTTGTTCCTGAACCACCCATTGCTACTTGATTCAACCAACAGTGGTGTGACAGAAAGCCCTGATGCAACTGACAGAAAGTTCACTATAAAGCCCCTGATTAAACATATTCAACTACTCAATTTTTTGAATATGCGAGATGGTCAACTACTGAAACAGGAACATGGCTTTAAATAATTGAACACAATTTTTTTTAAACAGGCCTTTGCGTAATTTTCGTTTCATAATATTAATATGATCCAATATGAGTATACTTGCTTTGCCATCATTCGGTACAATGCTAAACTTATGATGCTAAATGCTTAATCGTTATTTTTGTTGAAATTATCTCTTAAGCGGTCAGCTACTGGTACATTTACCGTAGTGATGTTACTTATTTCAACTAAAGATAGATTAACATATTCCAAATCCCGGGATCAAAATATTGGCCCGGGTTTGGAAGCCCTCGTCGGGATAAAGGAAACATATTGAAATAAACAATTCATTTGTTATTATTGCAGAGATTTTGCAGTCGTATCATAAAATACAATTATTATGGTATGTCAAGTCATAACAAATACATAAATGCATATTGAGAATCTCAATATCTTATCAATCTATTCTTCATCAAGTATCGAATTGCAGTTACAAAGTATTTCGAAATATCAGACGAATTGATGGATGGAATGGGGGATTAAACAAAATATGAAGTCATTGTGCCTAGAAGAGTTTAAGTTTTTATTAATGAGCAAAATCGATGATAAGCCAGTGAAAGTGAATAAAACCAATACACACATGCCAATTAGATGTCATGACATTTGCTATCGTAGAAAAAAATGATTTATATTTCATTAAACCTTCCTTAAAATTGTTTCTGATGATTTGTTTTTATATACGTTTCAAAAAGAAAAACAGGGTTTCCTGCATTCTTTCCACAAAACTTCTACTTGCTGTGATCTATAATAAAAATAATAACACATTTTAAGTACTAATTCCGCATAAAATTTATTGGATCAGGACCGGTTTCGCTCATGGCGAGAATTATCAACTGATAAAAAATACAACGAACCAGTGATATTTATACAAATTTAACGAAGAATTATAGCTTATAACAAACAATTCGTATTAAAACTAAGCAAATAAATTGAAGCAACATACAAAAACACTATAATTAAAATGTTGAAGACCATTTGCTGGGATCTTTCACGAAATCCAAGTCATTAAGCATTTTTAAGCCATGTCCGTTCGCAATGTGGAGCATGTTGTATTTTTTTACAAGAACTGATTGTTGTTCAGTCGCTCAGCCACTCTTCTTCGGAAAAAAACCATTACATAAATACAAATTATATAGATGTGGAAATACACTTAATTGCCTTAACTTTTCTATCGAACATATCGGTCATTGAAATGAATTAATAAATAATATGTTAATACATATTTAATTAAAATCTTCTATACAATGAACAGGCTTGTCTATGCCTCTTAAGATTCTATTTACGAATCCTAATCAATAATACCAACATAAAAATTTGAATTGTTCTATTTTTCCGATAGTAATAATTATTCCATATTTGAATACTTGATATATTGATTTCAATGATTACACTGTAAATAATATATTATAGGTAAAGGTTGCCATGTCAATATTTGCGTAGATGTTCGTAATTATGTGATCTTTAAATAGAATATTAAATTAAAATGTGGGCAATGATTATTCCAGCTATGCAAAATGCATAAACATGTTTGAACTATTTGTTACCTTGTATCAATATGACCCAATAGAGAGAATAATGCCACCTCTAATCGTATAACATTAATGATATTCATTTTATCTTTTGTAAAGCAGAGTCAATAAACTGAATTAATAATTATTATTATAAACAAAGACATCATTATTTGTTGTATTACAATAATAGATTACAATAAATTCAATAATAATATTGCGTCGTATGTTTTTACTATAGTAAAAGCGATATTATTGTTTACTCGGGAAACTATAATTTTTTTATATCATGTACTTAATTTATAAAACAATGGTGTTGCCATTATAACATGGCGTTATGAACTGCTAATATTTTTTTGAAAAACCATGCGTTATTTGTTTTTCCATGCGGTAACCGCCCGTGGTGTAGCGGTCAACGTGGTTGGCTTCCGTGACGGACTGGCCGTGTTCGAGTCCCGAAAAGCGGCGCGTAGTGAGAGCGATTAGCTTATCACTCTAGTCCTGTCCTTGTCCTCGTATCCTTTCAATCCATACCATCTTCGATAAAAGGGAGGTTGAACAACTGAGAAGCAAACAGTTCTCGTATACAAATCATGTTAAGATAAACTCCGTGCGGCGTCCATATGCTCCAAGTTGGGAGCGGACATGATTACACAAAATATATGTAGGACAGTTTTCGCTTATAGCGAGTGATTTCTTCAAGAATGCTAATAATCCACAGTTATTTAACATTTTCACTGCAAAATAATCACAGTAATATTGTATCTAATTAATCCATTAAATATGTAAGTAGTACATATAAATATTTATTAATATATAATATAATGTATTTCCACCAAGAATTGAAAGTCAATAACTTAAAAGTGATAAATTTCAAGTTAACTTATTGAACACATTTTAATCACGTAATCGGCGTACTTTTTTTATTTTAATCTGGTATAATGTGATGTTGCTCAAAAAAGAATCATCCTAAAATATTTATGTCGTTTACATTAAACTTATATTACAATAATAAACATTATTGAGCTTTGGAATACATTATATACAAGGTACACAAGGAATGATGGTCATAGAAAATGAACGACGGAAAAACCGGTCTAGGTCAATCAATAAAAAAATTAATAAAAAGCCTTCGAGAAACATCTCCATGTTCCCCCATGTGATATTTTGAAACAATCTTTTTTTTTGCATAGAATGATTCTTAAACACTTGTAGAATATGCTGGTAAAGTGATTTTACAATATTTGAAGTCGATGGAAAGTTATTGCAGCTAGACTACACTTGTTTCGAGGAAGGACATCGGTCAAATTTTGATGCTTCGGCTTGTTACATGAGAACTTTCAATACACATGTAATTTCAATTCATGAAACAAACCAAAATTTAAGCAAGAGCAAAGCAAGCAGCTTCAAACGTCTTAAAACAGGAAGAAGAAAGTATTATCTATGGACCAGGCATAGCAGATTGATGGGGAGTAAAAATTTCATAGTTCAAATCGTAGTTGAACTTTCAAACGCGTTTTTCTCAAAACTGTGTTTTCCTAACTGGCTTCCACGATATCTCAAAAACGGGTTAACCGATTGCTTTGAAATTTTAATGGTAGATTAAAAACATGTTTTGTCATCGTTTGAGCTAGGATAATGAAAAAATTCCCCGCCGTTTTGTTTTTACGTAGTTTTTTAAATAGTCGAAAAAATCATGAAATTTGAACTTTTTTTTTCAAAAACTTGTTCAATTTTCCACATTTGCAAAAGATCTTACGTCAAACGATTTTTACAGTTTTATGGATTAAAACGCCGTTAGATTTTTTCATTTCCGATAAGCCAATCAGCCGGTCGGATGGAGGCCGTTTTTTCGACATGGTGCGTTTGGAGTGGTGCACCACATATTGTGATGAAGATTTCAGTCTCAAAATATTTTGATCTCTGTTAAAATGTCAATAAACATATGGTAAAATTTCTACGTTGATAAGGTTCGTCAAAAAAAATCCCAAAAAAACCGGCTGTCACATGGGGGGACCCCCTTAAGTTTGCAGACGTGTTCGATAATCAATGTCGACTTCGGAAGCTATAATATCTAAATACTCCAAAAATCTTTCGTGAAAAAATAGACATTTGCTAAAATTATGAGAATTTATAGCAAAAAAATAGCAACTAAAGTTTTTGGAGCAAAGAGGGAGCTTACTGCTTATTTACTAAGAAATTAATCCGCTTTTACATCAACCGCTTTTTATAAATTCTTAGTACCCACACATTGTCATTTTTCTCAAAAAATTGTCATTGTAACATTTTGTCTTCTTGCATGGAAGGGTAGGAAAGTAGAGATCATAAGTTATGAACTTGAATCAATGTTTACATTATAAAAAAAATCTTACCTACCATAGAGCTTGGCTTACCATAGACATGCTTCATAAATCTGCCAAGATATTCCCATACATCTATTAAAAATACTAACAACATTATTTCGGTAGCTTCCACTGTTTCGAAGGATTAACAAGGTATATTACAGTGATGCCCAATATGCGGCCCTCTATGACATTTCGTTCGGCCCGCAATGACAAATATCAATCACCTTTTCTCTTCAGTATTTTAACGGATGATGGAAGAACAATATAAAACAATAAAATTTTCAGTTTTATTTGCACTAAAAATATCGATAATTTAATCAGTTTTATCCCTCCGGCCCTCTAGCTATCTGAGAATTGATGATCAGGCCCTTCTCCCAAAAAAGTTGTACATCACTGGTATAGAAGAATTGATATCTTTTAGTGCAGCGATACCAATAATGACTTTGGTCTTCCCTGCATTTAAATGTAGACCAACAGCGCTAGAGTTGGCAGCTAGTCTGTTGACGATGACCTGTAACCTGTCAATCGCTGTGTCAAAGACCATAGCGTCATTTACGTACTCGAAGGCAAACAGTTTCCCGTCATAATGTCGCGCATTCAAACTGATGACGGTTAAAAGAATTACATTTACGGCGTGATTGCCTTGCTTGCGATTTAGACCAGTGCTCTTTAACCTGTTTTGGTAAGTGGTAAATGTTGAGTGGTAAGTGGTCAGTTTTAGTCAAGAAGCTTAGAATCCGCTTCGGGATAGCTGGAGCAACCTTCAACTCAATACAGAAAATAGGAGCTTACGGCGAATATTAATAGAGTGCGGTGGTTTGACTTTGTCAGGGACACATGGGTAAGAGAGTGGACAAACCAGCCTCTTATTACGTCCAAAATAAAAAGTCAACGATCGACCTGGCTTTCACATGTGCTGCGGACGCCTCAGAATGTTTTTTCAATCAACTTGATGGATCCCGTCGCTCCGGAAGGCCGCTGATGACCATCCATAGGATGTACTCAGCGGAGCTACGGTACGCCGTATGACCTGGGAAGAAGCGAGGAGGTTGCCGGGTGACATTGAACCTAGGAAGCACCGTGTGGCGGCCATATGCTCCGAATTAGGAGCGGATATAGAAAAATAATAATAGTGTAATAAGATTTTATTGAGGCCCCAAGCGCGCCCCTCTTGCGCTTATGGGGTAATCCGTTATTGTAACAGACACACCTCCGGCCACATTGTTCCGTTTTAGTTTAGGTCGCGGTGTTGTCGATGGTAAATCAAGTTTCCATAATTGTAAATAATCAATATTTTTTACCGTCCGTAGCGGTAAATCTGGACATGCGGAAGATTTTTATGGCTGAATAGAAAGATAACAAATCCGGATTAAATTTTATAACCAGGGTGGAAACATGTCTAGCGCTAACTTGCCGCTTTGTCTCAATACCTCAATCAAAATAAATATAATCTTGCTGTATTTTGAGTGTCATTTTTTTGGAAGATCCCACTATTCAATATCAAATGAAACTAAATGTAAAACAACCAAAAGTGTAACGTATAACCTATACGTTTTCAATTGTCTTTGCCAAGTTTATATTTATGTACAATAAATTTTGTCGTTAAGCTCATCATGTGATAATGACATTTTAAAAATTTCATCTTCGATCAAATGAGCTGTTACTATTTTTAGTGTATTATAGTCGACTCTTTTGACGTCAGAATATCTTTTATCTTGCCAATAATTATTGCACGTTGTTTTTCACGAGGATAATAGAAAACAACACAACGTCACAGAATCATTCTAGTTATCAAGAGAATGCTAAACTATAACATCACTACATACTAAATCGAGGGTCCCCGACCTAATTGGTACCTAGAGCGCACTTTTAAAAAATTGTGGGGTGGCGGGTATCTCCTATTTTTTTAAGGATATTATAATAAGACAATGATTTTTTACCATATTTCCTTCTCTGATATTAATGATTTTATCATTCTTCAGGTTCAAAATTTCTAATTTTAGTTGTTGTGCCTTACAAAATCTGCAACACATGAAGCTATTTATATTGTATTTATTTGGCAAGTAAAGGGATTGACGATAAAGGAAGCCATTGGCTCGATATTCGTTAACTGCATAAATCTCTCTTCAGACTGTTTTTGATGCACTTGAATGTATGTGACAAATAAATCCATCACTGTTACCTACCATTTTCTTCATATGTATTTGGGAAATGCACGAGACTTGACAAATAAATTGGTCGGCGGGCACAGGGTTGGAATCCCTGTAATAAATCAATACAACACTAACTTTTGAGATGCTCCTATGTTTATTGTGATACATTTAAGTTCTTTATTCAGCTGATAACAGTAGATATCGTCAGCTGTCAATAAGTTAATAAGAACTTGCATTTTTATTTTGCAATAAGGTTGAAAGGTTTTGTTAATAATTAAGATTAAAACACACGCGCCCTTCTGAACCTCCTCCAATCCTGGATACACCTAAACCTTTTGCTGTGCGGTAATCGGTAACAAATCGCACAAAAAAAGCTATGACTTTATTAATATAGGAACATAGCATGCATAAGAACACACGAGTCAAGGCCACATTTTAATAAACAGGTAAAACACTGGATTTTACACGTCCAGTATGTGAACAACGCGCTCTTAATTACGTAATGGCATATCATGTAAGTTTACATAGCTTCAAAAATATATTTAAAAAACCGAATCACTTTGAAATCGCACAAAAAGAGGTTTGAGTGTATTGCTATAAATTATATTTTATGGTATACAGTTAAATAGTTTTATAACAAAAAACAATGGGTAACGATGTAAAGAAAAACAATTACTCTCAGGAAAAATGCCAAGCCATTTTTCAATGTTATGTCATTCGTTGCAATCAACTTTCAAAAAGGAAAATCCTTCCATTCGTAAAAGATTGAGAATCTGTCGAATATACGTATTAATTATAGATTACAAAAGATTTCACGTTTGTTTATAGACAATGATGAATAAAAACAAGCGTATCAAAGTGGGTGGGGCACATTTTTATTTATTACGGAGATCAAAACATGAATGTCAGTGATGCACAACCTGCTTGGCAGAATGACCAGCTTATCAATTTTCAGATTGTTTGAGGGCCGCATGGGAAAAGTATCTTTATTTTAAGTGTAAATTGAATTGAAAATTTTATATTGTTTTTGCATCATCCGTGAAAATTTCTGATGAAAAAAAGGAGATTAATATTTATCATACTGGGCTGCATGAACTATTATGTCGGGCCGCATGTGGCCCGTGGACTGCAGGTCGTCATCAGTTGACAATGCTTGCGATGAGCGAAATTGGTCATGATCCAAATAAAGTTAACGTGGAATAAGTAGGTACAAATCAATATGTATAATTTTAAGTATTCATAAATTAAAAGTGAAATATGTGTGTTGTTGAAAATCTCTTCCCACCTTTCTGATCTCAAAATTTACTAGTCCTGTCCTAGTCCTCGTATCCTTTCCATCCCTACTCTCTTCGAAAAAGAGAGGTTGAGCAACTGAGTAACATGCAATATATTGAGATAAACTGGGTGAGGAGACTATATGCTCTAAGTAAAGAACCGACATGGTAAAAAAAAGTGAAAAAAACGAAATGTAATATGAAATACCTGTATTGATATATTTATCTGGTATTGGTGTGTAAACACAGCGGTGAAATGTGAAATCTAGATATATTCTAATTGTGTCCTCGAACCACCCGATTACTACGAGAGGTTTTTAACACGTTTGTTGTTACAACTAGTGTATTTTGAATACGCATGCTACATAAGTTGGTAAATAACAAATGTTTTGTTAGCATTGAAAATATGAATACGAGGAAATAAACTGCCTTGAACCGCACCGGATTTTACGCAAAGCGCCGGAATTTATGCGTTTTATAAAACTTACAAATAACATTATTTTATATTATCATGTAGTGGTGAGACGTCATCTTTATAATTCCAAGACATACCACGAGTTCCAAAAACTCCCATATTCAAATGTTATGTTCAGTGGAGCTCCGAGTAATCGATCAATGCGAAAAAGTCGGTAATCCTTCAGATGAGGGGCTTACACAAAACTTTTGCACTTGACACATAATTCAAGATGGCTGTCGACAGTGTTCCTTATTAATTAATTGCTGATGTGTGGATTAATCAAATTATATATTTAATTAATTAGCTATTCTTAATTTTATTTTTGGTCAGGTTTGGGTAAGGCTAGGTTTGGTTTGTTAAGTTTAAGTTATAGTAGGTTAGCTTTGGTTTGTTTAGGTTTTTTTTTATCCCATAGAAATATGACTTGTTCCAACACATAGAAATATACATCAGCAATTAAGTAATAGGGAACACTTTCGACAGCCATCTTGAATTGTATCAAATGCAAAAAAAAATGGGTTACAAAAAGTCTTCAAACAAACCATGAATATGCGAAAATAAATGGAGTTTTAATGTTTTAATTTCTTGCTTGCCTTAAATTTACGATGTGTCATGTGCATACACGAGTTTTCAGTCGTATTGTTTCAAATATTATTTTTAATAAATAAAACTCCATTTTTAAAAACCGGATTAATAGCAGGCTTAAAAAACCGAATAAAAGGAGCAGGTCTTTATCAAATTATTTGTGGAAGGAGAACGAAAACAATGTGTTTTATTTATTTTAAATAATGTATTTCAACCAAAAAGTGACAGTTAACACGTCAAACGTGATTAATTATTATTGTAGAAAAGTTTAACTTAACACGAAAAGGCAACTGAATTTTTAATCAGATGTCAACGAATCAGCAGTTCCGAAACAAATTAAATAACGCCAACTTGAATACAAGGCAATATAATATACATACATTGTAATTCAGTCGTAGATTTCCCTGTAGTTTTAATTATTTAAAGTTATCTATGTTCTTTTGTAAATATGGAAACGAGGCAATTTATAATACATGAATCATAAATTCTACTATTGCTATAATAAAGAAACATTCAATTGTATGACGCTGACTTGTTTTATTGCAATATGAAACGAAACAGCACTACTGAAAGACAAATAAACACTGCAAACAAAACACGGGGCATGAGTATTTTCGTAGTTTGTAAATACCGCGCGTCACCGTCGGCGTCGTGTTTTCCCTATAACGTTTGTCGACTTGCATTTCGAAATGCGCTATCTCCACCTGTCTCTATTTGAATCCTAGTATTATAAATAATAACCCTTTTCTTAGTTTTCATTACCCTCTACGCCGGAGCTACGTACTTTTTACTCAGCACGTAAAAATAATATTGTGATTGGCTATCAATTGCCGTTGGCTGTGTCGATGATAATATTTGCAATGGGTTAAGCAGAAATCTACTAACATACGTTAATGTAAAATAAACGTAGATGTCGTTAAGAAAATGTCAATAAAAAAATGAAGCGCCCCAGAAACTTATAATAAAACACTCCTAGACTGAATACAGTAATACGACAATAAGGATAAAATATGAACAAAAATAAGCTCGAAATATAGAAAAAATAAATGAAAATTTTGAACCATGTCCTCTATGGGTTTCAGCAAATAAACATTATTGAAATATCTAAGTTCTTATATTAATTTTGGAATTGTTTATCACACAGGATCTTCAAGCAGGATAATGATTTAGGAAAGAAGAGGCCTTATTAGAATCAAACTGTTCTATCTTTCAATTTTGACTGTGAATACACGGACTCAAACCGGCTAAATCAATTTCCCAAATAATAATTATGTTTCATATTGTAGTTCATATAATGAGTTTTTTTCAACGGACACTTTTTAAAAATGAAGTAAGATAGTTTTCCTACCGGGTATGAAAGAAACAAAAACTCTAATAATGGAAATACGCAAAGAAAGAGAAGAGATTATTAAATGTATAGGTACTATCTTATTTACATGTCGGAACATATTCTTTTGGTATAGCACGTACATGTGTACGTTGTTGAAGAGATAAGAAGTGATGCAATACTATTGACGTAGGTAATGTTAATAATTTTATTATTTACTGATTAAGAAGAATAGACAGTCAAATACGACACACGATAAAAAGTAACGATATGCTGAGCACACCACAAATATATTTTTTTGAATTAATGATTAAATAATATAAAGTAAGTACCTAAATCAATAAAAAATACCATTCAATATTTTTTACTGCTAGAATGGTTGCAAAACGATTTTTCCTTGAGACAGTGAAATGAGTTTCAAGCCGTATTTTATGGTGAACAGATTTTTTATAATAACTATTTTTTATTGATATTTTATTATTATATTATAATAACCATAGACAAATATTGCACCATACTTTCTCAGTTTTATCGGATGATAGTGTTGGCAATATGTCAAGATTTAAGTGCGTCGTAGTTCACGTCACTACAACTTCTGAATAAAATAGATATACGTCGCTATTTTCGACACATTCTTGCCTCTACGTTAAAAAGAGAAAACAGATTTTATTAGAGCAAATAGTGTTTACCCACATTAATCGAGAAAGTTCCACCTGAAGTAAGTATAATATCGGAGATCGGTAGTTTCGTTAGATAACAATAATCTGCGACCCTGTGAGCATCTATTCAGTGACCGTCTGTGGTTAATTTTGTGATATAAGTGAATTTATTGTGATAAATAAGTAAAAATGGTTCGTCGCGGAAGATCAGCAAGTCCACCACCAGCCCCAAGGAGGTACAATTATGTCTTCTGAGTTAATTTGTGATATTTAGCTGCATGTCGATAGCAATGTGCTTAATATAATTGTGATTGGCGTTTCAGGGCTGCCGCTCCACCACCATCCAGGCTGCCCGCTCGGGCTCCTGCTCCAGCCTCCGCCCCGATGGTGGCCCCCGGAGCTCCTCAGCAACCCAGCATGTTTGCACAGATGGCTGCAACTGCTGGAGGAGTTGCCGTAGGATCCGCCGTGGTGAGTGACGTTTCTCGCTAGGTCAAATTAGTTTCAAGATCAAGGCTGACCTATGGAAAACTAGTCTACATATATTTCAGACCCAAAAAACATTGCGTTTTCTAAATTTTCCTATTTTATAATTGTCAGTGTTTCGGCGTGTCGTAATTTTGAGGTTATATTGGTTAACTACGGATGTAATGACATTTGCGCAAGTTTGAATATTTATGTTTTTCCGCTCTGATCACGTTTTATCTTTACAGCCCCACCGTGCGTGTATTTCAAATCAAGATCATTATTTATTTTAAATACGACGTCACAATTTTTTTTGTATGTCATTCAAAATAAGTCTGACATTAGTCGTCAAATTTAATTAGTAATCCTCTAATTATTTGAACTTTGGACTGTGACAGTTGGTACAGTACCAGTGATGTTATATAATCAATCACTTCTCCGTTTGTATGACGGATATCTACTTGCAAATTGTTAATGCATGGATTTTGCAACACTGAAGATAAGTTGTTACTTTTCATTTTGAATTTTAAGCTAATGATGATAATATAAACACATCTATTATTTAAACGTTCAATAAATTTCAATTTGAGATTTTAGTTTTCTGCTAAGGCTTTAAGGAGGCAGAATCATCATAAGTAATTAAATTTGTAATAATGATGAAGGATAAATATTGTAACTGCCTTTAGGATCTATAAAACCCCACTTTAATTTTTTATATGTAAAGAATTCAAACATTGAAATGAAAGATGTTTCTCAAAGTGGAAATAATAAAGGAAACAATCGAAGCTGATTTTACATTTATCATTTTACACTAGACTGACAATTTGATTTATTTATGGAAAATCTACTCATTATTTGCTATAAACTTTGCCTGCAGTATTTTTATATATCATGGATGTATTGATTAATCAATTAATGTCGTCCATTGTGCAACATCAATTTGCAAAAATAGACTAAAGTAATTTACCAAATGCTCCTTTTATACCTTGACAGAAAATGTAACTCCTTATTTCTATTCCAGGGTCATGTAGCGGGTCATGCTTTGACTGGCATGTTCAGTGGAAGCGGATCTGATTCAGACGCCCAGCACGCCGCTGCTGCAGCTCCAGCTCAGCAGCAATATCAATCCACCGGAGGTCAAGAACCCACCGGTCCCTGCTCCTGGGAAATCAAACAATTCTTACAGTGCGCCCAGGGACAGTCAGACCTTACCCTATGCGACGGATTCAACGAAGCCCTTAGACAGTGCAAAACATCCAACCGTATGTTTTAAGATGTTATAAAAAAAACTTTCACGAAATTTCTGGCTCTATAAATATAACCAGTTAGTTATATTATTTCAATGGCATTGGAAAGCCTGCTGTATCATCAGTAAATTAGCAGTCAGATTGTCAATACACAGATTTCAATAATTTATTATTCAATTTGAGGTGTAGATTCTGTATAAATTTAATGCCTGTTAAAAACCAAATTATACAAATGTTTTGTCGAGTCAGAAATACCAGTTCCTATATAAGTTATGATATTTTATATTTAAGTTTATAGGTCACCCAGACATCAATATTTTTAAGTTATTACAAAGAAGTATTATGATTTAGTTATTAGTTTTTTTTGATAATTTATTTTTTAATAAACTACATTGCCAAAAATGGGTGACCTTTATTATGTATTAATTTATTTTTTCTTTCTTTTGTTTCCAGATATGTAATTTTTATTTTTGGATTACCGCACCATTATAACACTTTAAAAAAAAGAGGTTTCCAAATTGAACTAAATAGTATCTTGATTCTAATTTCTGTTACATTCTGAATATTGTCTATAGATAGTAAAATATTACTATATATTTTTTCTGTTATTATATTTAAGTGTACAAGAATTGGCAATTTGTAAAGCGGCTCGCCTGCTTTGGTTAATCTCTCTAGTGAAAAATTTTAAACTTATCCAAGAAATATTGTGAATATTGTAGTTGCTTTTAAAAGTCAATAAACAAATTTCATTGTTACAAAAAGTATCTTTTATTTAAATAACACATAATTTTATACAGTGGAAAAGGGAGTGAAATGATGATGACAAAAGACACTGGGGCATTGATGGTTTACTGCACTCTTAAGAAATAATATTAACTTATAAAAGAGTATTCTGGGATAGTTAATCTTAAGACATTTCAAAGGCACATTTTAAGAAGGAACTATATGGCAAAATTGGTTTAAATGATTCATGGTTAATAGGAAATATTTTAATAAATAAAATGACTTGGTCTCTTTTTAAAATACTATAAAATAGTGTTAAAAAAATTGTTCTTCGGTTTAGAATCAACCTTCTTGTAATGCCAACACCAACAACTCTTCTATTCTTGCACGTTTGGCAGATTCTTTTTCTAGATTATTTTCAATATCCGAAAACATTTTTTTACATTTATTTCCTTGTTGGATAGTCGTGTCCATATCGGATAGCACTGAACTCATCCACGCATCTTCGGGCATCTCTTCCGAGAAATCCATCCTCGGCTTCTTCGATGCGCTAATTTCTAACAGATTAAAATCGTCATCGTAATAATCATCAACAACGGGGGACACGCCCTTTACCACATCCGACATACACCACCACGGGGTAGTCCTATAATCGTACAGGTCTTTTTTACAATAGACGACAGTCGAATAAGTCGGCGCCATTTTAATCGGTTCCAGTATTTTCCCTGCTATCAGCATTTTCATTATATCCAAAAAAGAAATAAATCCCTCCCCTTCCTCGCAGTCTTCCAAGTCTTTCATGATGCTGAAAATTTTCAATGACATTTTTTCCGGATCAGTAAACCATCGAAGATTTCTCACATATTGTCTCAGAGAATTTTGAAATGATTCGACGGAGCGCGGTGGCCATTCACCCGTGTAATGCGGTAATGTGAACGTCGAAGTGATTATACTAGAAAGAGTTCTCAAGTTTGATTTCCAATCCTTCGGGAAGTATTCAAAATCTTTCGGATAAACATTATCAGAATGTAAAAATTCACACAGTTCTTTCGGGAATGTGGGATACTTCTGTAATTCATGGTCTGACACCATTCTCGCAGCTTTCTTGACGGCTTCATTGTATAAACTGATAATTTTCTGCGTATCTTGGAATGCTTCGCGAAAAGAAGAATGCAGCGATAATTTAAACCTGTACCATAACTCACTACCGATACACTGATCAAGATACGTAGGAAGAAGGTTTGATTCTATCGGCGGTTTCTGAGGATATCGTCTGGCTAGCCATTTTACAGCTTCTTTAGTCGACGAAGAGACTGATTTGGCTGAGAATTCTTTTATCGTAAACAATTTATAATCAGAAATAGTCCCCGAGCTTTTGTACTTCTCCAGATGCGACTCCAAGGCAGGAAAACTTTGCGATGTTTCGCTTAACAAAACTAAAGCAATCGGAATACATTGAAAGGCGCATTTCAACATTAGAGCCTTGTCAATTCTTTCTCTGAGTGCTGATATTTTTTTAGTTTGTACCTCTCCGTAGAATATTAATCCATTCATTCCGTTGATCTTTTCTAGGCAGGTCTGTTTCATGGTTTGAAGTTCTGCACCGCTTACGTTACATACAGAAATGGCAAACTTCTTATGCCAACTGTGTTCATTTAAATAAACAAGGCCACTTTTCAGAGGCCGTCTGCTATCGGAGAAGATTTCAGAGATCCAATCCTGCAAAAACGTTGAACAATCCGGCGACTCTAGTTTGTCCGGCATACAAGTGACAATCTTCCAGAACAGATTATGCGAGTGAGAGTTCCGATCCATTTCTTGCGATATTCGAATGAGAGATTTCTTAACAGTGTCAAACAGATTAATCCTGTGATGTTCTGGTTTCGCTGGCGTTTCGAAGGTGAAACTTTTTTTCCGATGGAAGTTTCTCATGCGAAGCAGGGCGTCATTTTGAGTGGACAGTGGAGCGCAAGGCGCGCACGCAGGAAGCCAAGCGGGAGTGGAATGCAGGAGAGAGCGCCGTCGAAAAGACTTGGCGACTTGCTTCCTCCAGATGTGCGTTGCGGATCTTGCAATTATTCGCAGACGGATTTCCCGCAAGCGTTTAGCGGCGCGCAGTCCAGTTTCACATTCCTCCTCGCACACCCCTAACAATAAATCTTCACATATCGCAACAGAAGCGTCGTTTATATCTTCTATGCGACAGATTTCCTCTTGGATAATGTCTTCACACATATCATTGACGGTTTCGTTGATCACTTCAACAACCGTTTCCTGAAGCTGTTTTTCGATTACCTCTTCCAATTCTTTTCTTTTTTTTTCCGCTTTCTTCTTTTCAAGCTCTGCCTGTTCTTCCTGTGCCTTTCTTCTCGACTCCTCTTGCCGGCGGCAGTTTTCGTCAATCTTATCTTGTTGCCGTTTTAATTCTGCTTCCTGTTTTTTTTTGGCTTCTTCTGCCTCCTGTTTAATTTTTTCATCTTCTGCCGATTTTAATTTATTATACGGCGGAAGGAAAGAGTTGGGCAAAGGATAAGTGGATGAGAACGGCGAACTCCCAACGGGCGTACCAGAGCTGAACACATTAGACGTCGGAAACTTACTGGCGGCATTTTGAAATATGTTATTTTGATTAGAAGAGTTATCGACCGATGAAGGTGTTTTTGTAACCGGTCTGATATTAGAAAATATATTTGAAGGATGAACCTCCGGCTTCGAGAACAAAAATTTCGCAGGAGCGGAACTTCCGAAGATATTAGAATTCATCATAATATCCGGTTCATTTGAACTTTTACCGAATATGTTTTCGGTTTGATTGTTGTTTTGCCAAATATTTTTCACCGGCTCTGTCACAGCAGGTTTGGAGAACACGAATTTATTTTCAGCGCGGAAAATATTTTTACTTTCATCCGGATCTTTTCTCCCAATGTTTTCGCTCGCCGATTTAAATATATTACTGCTAGGAATTTTGAAGGGATTGGCGGCGACAGGATTGGAAGGAGCGTTAAAAGGCGGCAGCCGAGGTTGATTGAAAACTTTCACGGTTTCCGGTTTAGCAAAAGTGTAATCGTTCTGTTTGTCGGCAGGCTTCTGCTCGATCGGTTTAGAATTCACAGTACGGAGTATACTTTTCACTTCATCCATAGTGCCATGGGGCGGTTTATATCCTTGATCTTCAGCGAATAGAGCATCTCTCTTGAGACACCCCTTCGCATCAAAACTAGAGTGCGGCTTGTGCTGTTCAAAATAGCTCACCGGTAAATCACATCCGTATATCAACTCCCCTAAAGAGCAATCTCTTTTCGATTCGACTAAATTACAAACTCTCTCTTGTGCGCACGGTGAACTGTTATCACAAAAAGCGTTCTTATCCAAGATCACAAAAGAATATTCTTCATCGGCCACCGTTTGCATTTCGAGACTGTAGTGTTCGAGGAAAACTTCCATGCTGTTCATGCTCTCGAAGGCCAGCATGTCCATCAGCTTGAAGGCGGGAAACTGTGACATTCCTCGGGGGGAATGCGACTTGATCATCCTGGTGAGAGCGCGGGCCCGGATGTCGTTGAAGTAGCGCGTCAGGATGCAGGCGTTGAGATATGTCGTCTCCTTGACGAGCTTGAAGAACTTGATGTAGTTATTGTTGTCGATGGCTGTGAAAACTTTTATGGCGAAGCGTATTTCGGGTGAAGATTGGACTGCTGCATCCAGTTGTTGAACCTGAAAATACAATTATAAATTATTATTGGTCGAGATTGATTGGTTTATATATAATTGAATACACATAAATAGGAAAGGTAGTGAAAAAACGTGACAAAATTAATCTTTTTTTTATTCGTAGTCATGTGTTTTGGTCGATCGATGTTGGAGTCGGAGTCGTGCTTTTGGCAAATGCTGGAGTCGGAGTCATATTTTTTTTAACGACTCCACAGCCATGGTAAAATACATAATATTACAGCTGAAGAAAATGTGCCGCCACGCATTAAAATAATTTTATTTACATAATGCATTCAAATACATACGAAAAGTACGTCCACCTCTACTCTAGTAATGAATTGATCAGCCAATCAATTAATTAACTATAGAATTGAACCAAAGTCAAAAAATAAGATTATTAGGGTTTCTGTGAGCTCATAAATCCATTCTTACCTCCCACATGAAGTTTGCATCGTGCATGTTGAGTAGCACCACGTAGCTCCGAAACTCGGGTTCATTGGCGCAGGCCTTGGTGTCCCCTCTCGCACGGAGGTCACCGTACATATACTTGAGGGTCTGAAGACATTTGGATAGGTTCTCCGTGTTGAGCCTCTGGTCGAAAGATGACGCCGGTTCCTCGACCAGTCTGGCTGCGCAGTGAGCGTGGAATCTCGCACAAGCCTCCACCAAAGTCACGGAACCTGTCCAAATTAAATTAAATTTAAAAAAATAAACTATTATATTCCTCAAAACATGGTACTGCACATAATGCCACTTTGCATTGTTTACAGTTCATTCATCGGCCAATGGTCATGCATTGTTTTGTGAAAACTTCTTTGCCATTAACATGCTAAAAAAGACTTTTTATTTAACATCTCATTGTTCTAGATATTTACAAAGTTAATTTTATTCTTATACAGTTTTTGCAAGCCTACTTCACCCTTTTGCAAATGAAATTAACTCCTTTATAAAAAATCATTAAACAATATGTGCTTTTTATGGTTAAACTTATATTTTGCAGAATGGTTAATTTCATCTGCAAAAGGGTGAAATAGGCTTGCAAAAACTGTAATTGTTTTTTTATGTAATGGGCCCTTTTAATTACTTGGGTGATAATTTATTAATTCATTTAGGTCTGCATTTGACGGCCATTACACCTAATGATACCTGTAAGATCATTTATATCATTATACTTAATCGGGCGTGGTCTTTGAATTTCAACCAAAATATCCCAGTGTATAAAATTGCAAAAAAGAAAAACCTTTTTATTTTCTATGTACAAACCTGCACAGCAAAGGGCCTGTTGAGTTATATCCTTCCTGATAGCTCGCAATCTATCCCAAAGAAAATGAAACCAATCACCGAGCAATGTCTGGAAAAGAAAACGAATTAAGATTTTGTTTTCAGCGTTGATAGTATAGTTTATTAACATTTGAATCAAGTTGCTGGTTGTAATTTACCTCGGGCTCGTCACACAAATCCATAATGTTGGTTAAGAGGTATACGAGGGTCCGTTGCAGGACTGGCACTGGCCTCAAGTCATAGCTGAGGGGTTCCTCTTGATCGGCAGAGCTGCGACTGTACTGCTTCACGGCTCGAAGGGAGTCCATTCTATTTGAGCCCATCTCCGATGGATGGCATTCATATGCGGCCACCTAAAATATCAAATTGATTAGAACAGAAATGAGACACTGAAGAAAGACAGTTTTAAGAATCTAAATATCCACCTCAAACTCGATGGCAAACCACAGAAGACAGGCAGTCTTCAGATCCACCATAAGGGACTCAAAGATCTACGGGTAGTGGCCAAATGACTTTCGATACAGTTATATATATTATGATAAGGTAAATAAATATGTCCCAGTTATTGAAAGAAATAAAATTATACAAATAGCTATAGAGAACCATGTTTTAAAATAATTGTGATAAAGTCACAACCTGTCGCTGAGCCTGCCTCGTGAGACGTTCTCTTTCAGGACACATGTCGGGGCAAGTGCCGCAGATGGCGCCTCTCCTCACAGCTAGGCGGGCTCTCACGAGTCGGTCCCTACTCTCCAAAGCCTTCATCCTATCTTCGCTTGTCGCACACTGGTTGGTTATCAGTTGGAAGACTTCATCCCGGTCTATGTTTCGTATCACCCCTGGCACTGGTATCGGAAGTTCTCTGTAATTGAAAGGATTGTTCTACTTTCACTACATGAATACAGTCTGATTTTGAAATTTTGCTGAAGGAATATCAGCAAAATAGATCAGAATGTCCTATACATTTATTTTCAAAACCAATCTACAAATAAGTTTTATTTAATTTTACATATTATTATGAAGCTATTTCAATGGAAGCTTCAATGCAATTTGCATGAATGATTATGGAAGAAATGACTTCTTTTCCAGGACATAACATTTTTTTTACTATTTGTAAAGCTTATTTTGGATTAGATTTTAGCTTTCAATAGAACTGTCCTGTTGATAATGATTGTTAAAGCAGTTTTTCAAATAAGAGGGGATCGGTTTACTTTTAATCATCTTGAGTAGATTCTTTCTGTTTTTCTTCTCCAAGAAGATTTGTTTGAATACTTAACAATTCAATTAGTATGTGGATGATTTTTGTAGCCATACATATTAACAAGATGAAAATATTGTGATAGCAATAATAAAATAAGTATAGACCTCGTCTCTTTGGGTTCTGATGGCTTCATTTTCTTTTTCAAAACACTGGGCTTGATGCCGAGTTTTGAAGATGGCTTCTTTACGTGCAGTTTTCTAGTCAGTCCAGTGGGCGAAGATTCCATATCCATTTCTGAAACATAAGCCGGGCCATAAGAACTAATGCATTAACAGTGTTATTCGGGCATTGAATCTGAATTGTTTTTATAAGTAAGAATAATTTACTTTTGCAGACACAATTCTGTTAATGTGATTTCTTATGGCAGTAATAGCTCATCAAAAAATTACATTTAAACATAGATATAATATTAAGTATGTTAGTTTTACTTTGTTGACGGTTAAGACGAGGAACTCGAGGATAATCTCCGATCATGGAGGCCAATTCAGCAGCCACTTCCGGGTCAGGCAACCATTCTGGATCATCTGATACTTTTGTGGGTCTCCTGTGGGTGGAAAAGATTTAATAGAGTCGGGTAACTTATCATGTTTGTTTCACGAGATTGCAATAATTGAAAATCTATCACAAAATATATGAAAAAAATAAATATAATTGATAGCTTTTGTAACATTACACTATCATAGTCATGACGATGGTGTTCAATATATTTTATGTTTTTTCAGACTCAATATTACCTTATTGCATATTTTGGAATTGTATGAAATAATTGGTAATTAATAAAAATAGTTTACCTTGAGTGGCATTATTTATTAACCCGGCGCACGCGTTGACATATTCACTCAATTAAAAACCGTGCGCGTCACCTTTCTTCGAATTATGAAAGGATGTTATTTTTCGTTATATCGTAATAAATAGAGGGGTTAAAAATAATTGGATTGATATTGATTGCGGACAAACACATTAAGAATATGTGGGAACACTAAAAACCCGAAAGAAATGCCACATGAAGCCACAATTCATTAAACAAACAAATCTCTAACAAAAAAGCAATGCTTGTCGACATGACGTATTTGTTATCTTTAATTACGAACGTGTCAAATTAAGAGCCCTGCGACGAACTCATTCGATGGTCGTTGTCACTTCGAAACATACATATATTACTCGCTTAATTACGGGAAACACATAAATAATTTAATATCGAGACATTTATCACCAAATGTTCAACACACATACACCTAGGGAGAGATAATAATTTATGATTTTTTTAAAATCTTTTTAAGAGTTATAAATTTTGTAGAAAAGATAACGACAAATACATCACAATCTTTGCACATGAAACTTGTTAGTGTTTTTTTATTTTTCTTTGAATTACATTTGAGCATTGTGCAAATCACAAATCAGAACTAAATGTTTTTAAATATTGAATACACCCAATAATTTTTTTAGTGTTTACTAATAGTCGACACAATTAGAATAAATACACGATAGTTTTTTATTTAAATGTGTCCCTCAATACAATACGAAGTATAAAAACATTAAATAAAGATCGCACGAAAAATAAATATAATACCGCGCAGTGCCTGTCACGTAAAATAGTTCCGTCATATGCGCAGCCGCGAATGAAATTATATGAGAACTGCGCAGGCGCGAGAGTTCGCGCGAACTTTCAAACGAATAAGCGCACTGACGGGTAAAATCGAAAAATTGTAGCTGTTCGAGAAATCGATGTTTTTATATTTAAATCTATTATTTCTGACAATCTCAAGGAGTTTGTGGTAGCAAGATAGATAAGGCAATATTTTAAAACAATAATCACCCCTGTGTGCAAGAAATCGTTTAATCATCAGTTGAAAGTTCCCGTCACACAAGTCGTGACAGTCGCGTGCAAGAGACACAACATTTGACGTTCGTCCGCCACGGGTTAAGAATAATTTACTTTTGCAGACACAATTCTGTTAATGTGATTTCTTATGGCAGTAATAGCTCATCAAAAAATTACATTTAAACATAGATATAATATTAAGTATGTTAGTTTTACTTTGTTGACGGTTAAGACGAGGAACTCGAGGATAATCTCCGATCATGGAGGCCAATTCAGCAGCCACTTCCGGGTCAGGCAACCATTCCGGATCATCTGATACTTTTGTGGGTCTCCTGTGGGTGGAAAAGATTTAATAGAGTCGGGTAACTTATCATGTTTGTTTCACGAGATTGCAATAATTGAAAATCTATCACAAAATATATGAAAAAAATAAATATAATTGATAGCTTTTGTAACATTACACTATCATAGTCATGACGATGGTGTTTAATATATTTTATGTTTTTTCAGACTCAATATTACCTTATTGCATATTTTGGAATTGTATGAAATAATTGGTAATTAATAAAAATAGTTTACCTTGAGTGGCATTATTTATTAAGGCAACTAATTATTTAGAAAGTTTTTGATTCGATAAATAGTAAATAAATGGTCAGTAATAAATACTTAAAACGGTTGGTAAAAAATAATATCTGGTCAGTTAATAATTAATTTTGGTCAGTTTTTACAGTAAAATGGTCAGTAATTGCCTGTAAAAGGGTCAGTAGATATCTATACACGAGAGATATATGTTATATTATATAGCGCCAAAAATATATGGTGTTCATAACCTCGCTGTGATAAGTAATTAGTGATGAGAGGAAACAGCACTGAAACGATCAGTTGATAATGCTCGCCATGAGCGAAACCAGTCCTGATTCAATAAATTGAATGTGGAATAAGTACTAAAAATGTGTTATTATTTTTTATTATAATGCCATTCCACCAAGTATTGACAGTGAACACCTTAAAAGAGTTCATCATATTATAAGTATTGACTATTTTTAATTATTCTGGTAGAACATAGATGAAACGTTTGTGATTCAACTAGACATATTACTTGTGTCAATTGAGTCTTCCAAGTTGCTCATGTCCTAAGCATCCAGGGACCAATCACTCTATTCACTCACCTGTGCACATTTAACAATGTTGCTAAATAGGAACTTTCTTTATAGACATGAAATCCGCTTTTAAAAACAAAACTTTACTTTCAATCAATATCAATCATATCATAAGACTCCATGCTTAGATTCAAAGCTCAAGAATTTTGTATTATTCAATACTTGATTGTTAAAGATGATGATACATTTACCACATTCAAATAAATTATGACTGGGACAAGTTGAGTGGTTTAGAAGGTCGAAAATTTCAGTCGCAACAATACATACTTTTTATGTTTATTCCATGTGACATTGAATTCGAAACCGTCAAATGCACCTCCATTTAGGATGGCTTTCTCGGCCGCGTTGCGTGTCTCGTAATCCACAATGCACGACAGTTTTTTGGGTCGCAGGAAAATTTGTGTGACAGTACCAAATTTTCCAAAATGCTGCTCAGCGATATCTCCATTTAGTAAGGCGTCGGGAACATTGGTGCAGCTGAAAATTGTTCAAAAAAATAAATTGAATGATTTATTTATAAAGAAATAGTGAGAGATATAATATAAACAATGTTATTGTAAAAAAAATATGTATTGACAGACCTGACCGAAAACGTAGGTAACGCTTCCTCTTGCGAAAGATCGTCCTCGAATGCGTATTCATTTCTAGCCTCATCCATCCTGTCAATTCAATACGAAACCAATTGAATATAGATGACACCGGGAGTTTTGAGGGAAAGACTTCAAGTATTGGTCAATGTACACATAACCTAAATTTTATTTTAAATGTTGAAATGGGAAATAAGAAACTCAGAAAGTTCTGGTGGTAACAACTGTGCAATCATCCCGCCGAGCACAATTATAACGAGTATTGTAAACAAAACGGTACATATCAACAAAACAATATTTGTCATATCGGTAAAAACAATAATTTTAAAAACCCTCACTCTGTTTATTTTGTATTGCCATCTGCTTGAAATTTATCATAGATAATTTACTGCTAAAATTGTCCACAGAAATTAATAAAAAACACAAAAAAAGATTTTCCCCACATTTATTGACATCAATATCGCAAACATTTCGTTTAATAAATATGATGTGTTGCATTTAATACATATCAATTTAAAATTTACATGCTGAAGTTTACCACTACAACACTGGGTACCTCAATAAAAATTGTCATTCATTCCCCTAAAAATTCCCGATTTTTATATATAAATTATTCATAAGGGAAATATTAATTTTATAAAGCTTTTATGATTTGGTTGTAAAGTCACAGCCAGTGTCTACTTCAATTCATCATTTGGGTATTATAATATCAGGTAGTGGACCCAAAGTGAAAGATATTAGGTATAAAATATGTATATTCTTTGAGGTGAGATGTTTGCTTACCCAAAAAATTCTTGGATATTCTCGTTTATTAAAATTCTTAGTGTAGTGAACATGTATATTAATATTTTAACTGGATTCTAATATTAATGCATTTAAATGTCATCCAGCCCATTTCTCAACTGGATGGTGACACCTGCTCTAGGGCCATAGCTAGGGGCTGGCGAATAGGGCAACCGCCCTGGGCACCGAGGTGCGCCAAAATGATGCCAGGATTTTTTAAATTAAAAATACGCAATTCCGAAATTTGGTATTGAAAATGAAACATATTCAAAATTTTTACATAAATGATGTTTATGCAATAAGTTGAAGAATCGAAGACACCTGCCCTTGAATACACATTTATCGACACAGCGATCTTTAATTATTATACATAAATGCACTTTTTAAATGTTCAGTCACACGTTTGTCCTCAAAAGGGTTCCATTTGTTATCGAATTTGCGATCGTAGTTGTTATTCCGTTGCATAAATTCATTTTTAGTCATTCTTCAATAAATCTAAATCAGGGGTCGCCAAAATTTTACCTCTACGGGCGACTTTTTATGAAATTTTTGGCGGCGATCGACTCACAAAATAATTGAATTCATTATCATTGAAATAAAAGAGGTATCAGGGATGTGTATATCAGTACACCAGGCAGGCGGGTGACTTGGAATAGCTACGCGGTCAACGTTTTGGCCACTCCTGGTCAATATCAATTGTTTTTACGATTTTAATATTTAGTATTATAAAAAATAATGTTTTACAATTCGTGGGTGTAGGGACATACGGACTGAGATAAATGGCAAAACAGTTTTCAATGTTGAACTTTGTTCTTACGGATTTGCAGGAAAGCCGAGCAATATCTGGTAAACCGCTCATCGTACAAGTTCCATATTTTGATATCATATATATCTGTATTTGAGCATGACAATGCCATATTTAACTCAAAACAGCCATTTTTGTAGTTTCGCCTGTATGTCCCTACACCCACGAATTATTGTATGAATTTCGTTTTTGGTGGAATTGGGTGGGGAAGGTGTGTGCGAAATTGACTCCTTGCCCTAGGTGCCAGAGGACCTTGGTACGGCCCTGTTATGGTCTTATGAATAAACAGTTTACTCTCACCACGATGAAGATGTATGAAATGAAACACATACGCCAATTTTGATGTATAGACAATATTTATTTTATATATAGTACATCTTATCAATATATAACACATACATAATAATAGATAAATGCTTTGACTACATTACACTGGTTTTATCAATTAGATTACTATGGCCATGGGATAAATTTCAACAATATTGTGTCAGTGAAAATGATAATGACAAGAGATTTCAAGCTATTTTATGCTTAGAACTAATAAATCCTAAACACAAATTAATATCTAACCTAATTGTAGGTGAAGTAACTGCTAATCTAAGTTTATAGTCATTTTATCATTAAACTGGCACTTCATGCAAACAAATTTAGATATTTTTGTCCAAATAAGCCAAACGCATCAGTATTTAACTAAATATATCTACAAAACATGCATCTTAAATTCACGAAATGATACAATTTGGTCGTCAAACAACAAAATGTAAAATAAATCAAATGTTGAAAGTATTTCTTTTTTGTGTCAATAAACTTAAACAATAGATCTACAAATAGAAATAAGTAAAAGGTTTAAAATCCAAATAGCCTTTGAAAATATTATGTAATTATAAAAAATGAGTTACTGTACTGAAATGTATCTTAAAGAGAATTACAAAAAACAAATATTGAAATTTTAACCATATCAAAGACTTCAATATTTTACGGTAAGAAAAATAACAATGTATTTTAGTTCTAAATAGATTGTTATTTTAAGAACTAAAATATATTGTTATTTTTCTTACCGTATTAAAATGGAGTTCTACCAAGTAAATGCCTACTCAATCAATAAATTTTTGTTTTTTTATGTATCAAACTTATATAGTTGAAACTTTGAATTTTATGACTTATTAGAAAACATCAAAAAATATTTTCAATGATGGATCATTTTTGAATAAAAATATACAAAAATCATTTGTGTTTTCTGATGATTAATGAATTCTTTTAAATGATCTACCATTGAAACTCTTTTACTAGCTACAGTATAAATTTTCAAGACTGGGTAGCAAAAGGATATAAAATATTTGACATAATTTTTTAATCCTAATTATAAAAGCAAATATTTTGTAAACGTTGCAATTTTTTATTTACATTTATAATCCAGGCAACACAAGTAGGTATTCATTATTAAAATTACATTGTTCCAAGCTGGGAGCACCATTCATAATAATACTTATAACTTTTTTCAGACAAGAATGTATATTTTTTTTTTTTATCATTGTGATTGAATTTTACGAAGAGATATTTGTAATTAATCTACAATGAGAAAAATGGGTCACATAGGATAACGGATTTCAATATTTCCAATTCAATTTTATTTAGTTTTAATTGATTTCCAAATTGCTGTAGATGCAACGTGAATATTGCTCTCAAAATAATATTGAATGTATAAGTTGGGATGATAGCAACACTAGATTCGTTTTATGTTCTATTTGAGTAATTGCAGCCCGGTTGTTCCATTTTCATATTCACATAATGACAATGTCCCCCCATGTAAATACTATTTTTTTTTGACAGATCTATATTGGAATATCTAAATGAATAGCAATAACAAGTATTATGGATTACACATGCCGTTTGTGACCGGATGAAAATTTGTCAGTTAACATTGATATATTATGTACAACCAAAATTAATATACATTCATGATAAGATTAGACATAGATTTAATGTAGACATGAGTACATAAATAGTTAAATTTTCTATTAACTAAACTGATACCAGATCAATAATTTAAAACTATAATAATATCAATAACAATAGAGATTTAAGATGTAATAATAATTAAATATAAAGGCGTGTTTAAAATATATTCTTATAAAGAGTGGAATTAGATACATATGTACAGTATGTGTTGTATTGATTTCTATTCTCAATTGAAGTATTTCAGTTACGCATTGACAGTCATTGTGTTTTGATCAAGGCTAAAGTAATTAAATAGCAGAGTTTTAAGTGGTAGGAGTATTAACCTAATGACCTAGATTAATGAATCATTACATTTTGAAAAGCATTTATGTAACATTTCTTCAGCTTCTAATTGTTTTGAGCAATGAAGTACTTTAGAGTGGTACAAGCAACACTCTTAACTGTCTAGACAAGGATGTGACAAGAGACGCTGATAATAGGCAATCAATTAATGCTTTGGTTAAATATAAAAGAAGGTTTTAATTATTCACTGTCATGGTCGAAATTTCATGTAAAGCTCTACGCAAATATCGTAAGAAGCTCATAAGTAAAACATTTTTCAACTTAATGATACGATTCTTAATATCTGTTAACTAAATGTTTTTTAATTTTTTTTTTTACATAGTCAAATTACAAAGTTACTAAATAATACGAATACGTAAAATATAAATTTTATATTTCTGTTAGTAATATATTAGAAGCTAATTTTGTAAATTGGGATATAAAGCATCGAATTAAGCGAGGAATCAAAGTTGTTTATGGCAACTCGTAGACTCTTCTGTTTTCAAATTTTATTTGACAGTTTCACGCGCACAACAAATGAGTTGCTTTAATTTTTAAAATATTAAAAAAGCTCAAAATACATTTCAACTGAGCCGTATATACATATAAAAATACACATACAAGAGCTATCTTTTTCTGAACTCTTCGATAACAATAAATATTAACATCCACCTAGTGGCTACATTGTACATTTAACAATATGAGCTGTTTCAATGATATAATAAAATTATATCTCATTCACAGACAGTCTAAATGTAATAAATGTTGCTGTTCTCTCTGATTAAGAATTAACTACTATATTTATGTCGGTAATATACATGGGAAACGATATCAAACCGATTGTCATGGTAAAATTATAATGAGAAACAAGCATCTTTTAATGTTTAACCTCTTCGGGCCCCGGGTATCACCTAGGATACTCATGTTTTTTATAAAATATCAGCCCATAGTATACACTAAAAAATAGCAGGAAAATGCTTTATTATATTATTCCAATGACATTTCATTAAAGATTTACAGTGAATGGGAAGAAACGTTTGTGATATGAAGATTAATTAAAATATGTTTGCAAGAGAACAGCTAGATTTGTAGGCCGCATATAAACAAATTTACAATAAGTGAAATACAAAAAAATTAACATTTGGTCATCATTAACGTAATATTTCAACGGATAAAATTTTCTACAGTTTTGTTTCCCATACAACGATATGTGCGTCATTTTTGTTGGGATCCCGGACCAGAGTCGGGGGCACAGTAGCTTTCTGGCGGTCGACAGCACAGCAAGATTGCCGCCAGTTAACGTAGCCCCGTCCTCCCATAAGTGTTATCACCGTCCTCTTGCTTGTATCATTGGACAGATTATTGTTCTTGTTGTTCTTTTTGTTCTTGCTTTTCTCCATGCCCTCCTGAGCGACGGAATTGCTACGGGAGACTGACCTGTTGTTGGGGATAACGCTTAGCGAATTCCCGTTGGTTAGGCCCGAGTTTAGAGCAGATGTAATGTTATTAATATTAACAGTGATGTTCACAACATCTGCAGAACCATTGCTGAGTTGAACAGTCCTACTTGCATTGCTGTTGTTTCTGGATATGCTACGACCGAGGCCGCCCCGGAGAGCCATGCTCTCTTCGCTTCCGGAAGATGTGTAAAGGCTAGAGGATCGAGAATCCACCGACCAGTTAGAGAGATCCAACGACCGCGGCCGTGACACTTTCATTCTCAGTTTGCGGTCGAGCGTGCTGACTTTAGCCGGGATCGCTGCCAGTTCAGGGTCACTCCGCCGGAGTGTTTCATAGGCGGGTTCGCCCATCGTTCCCGCTTCGCCTTCGCAGTCCTTGACATAGATGAGTTCATTATACAGACCGTACACATCGCATGCGTCTCCGGATCCTTGAGAGGATGTGGTGGAGCAGAAAATAGCTCCGCCTGCTCCGGCTCCCAATCCGCGAGGAAGCGTCTTTGACAAACGAGACATTTCGTTATCCTTGGAACGTCTTCTCCTCAACACAACTGGACTGCTTGTCAGCTGATGCTTTATTTTAGCAGATATTGATTGTGCACTACTGTCTGAAAGCTGTCTCTCTGGCTTTTGTTTATCATTCTCTTTTTTGTCTTCAGCATTCTTTTCAGTATCTTTAGCGGTTTCTGCGTCTTTGGCATCTTTATCATTCTCCTTAAGTGCTAACTGTATTGTTTCTTTCACTGGTTGAGCATTATAATACGGATTAACATTGTAAGTTTTGGGCTGGAGGGCCAAAAGGAAAGTGATAGGTCCAAAATGTGAATGGTACGAGATATTCACTCTGCCGCTGATAATAGGAACACCTTCAAGACGTGGCAGCGGAATGGTGAGACTGATTCCGGCGCTTGTACCCACCCAGAGGAGTCCCCTGCAGGCGAGCAAAGCCGATACCGTCACCGAATTTCTGGCTCCACTTTTTCCTGCACAGTCTTTCCCTCCGCAGTTACCGTGGCCCATGACACGTAAAACGTTTGACGCCAGATTGATATCTTGCAGATGTTTGAACGTCTCAGTGTGATACAGACAGATGGTGCTGGAATTCTTCAAAGATATCCAAAGACCGACTCCAGAGTGAGCCATAAGATTGACGCTTCCTACATGTTCATGCTGAACGCTGAAGCTCTTCTGAATCTCGCCGGTGAGTCCGCTGATCACCCAAACTTTCTTACCACACGCCGCATAAACGCTAACGTTGATTGGAAGGAGGCAGGAAACGGCTTCAGGTCCTAGTGAAATAGAGATGGGGTCCTTCAGCGACCACGCTCCGTTTGTATCTCTGTGGTAAATGAGAACACTCCCGTTGCCAAGGGCAACGAAAACACAATCGCAATGATATTTGATCTGCATTATTACAGCCGGAACGGTGGTTTGCGATATTTGGTCTTGCTTCTCCGGTTCTGCTGCTGCATAGAGGAATATTTTACGCGTGTCTGTACCCAGCCATACCGAGTCTCCTGTAGCAAGCGTATCTTCGGAGATTCCTTTGACAAACTCCATGTCAGTAACCTGGAAAGAATAAGTATTGTAAATTAGAAAAGACCACTGAGTGAATGCAATCTTTAGAAATCAACATACCAAAGTATTTATAAATTAATTTGTCTGTTAAAATGGTATCACTACTTTTGTGCAGTATGAAATAAACAAGGCCTAATAAAATATTTATTGAATACAAGGCACTGTAAGAAATTGTTTGTGACATTTTGTGTTCCTTACCTGCGTTTCGACAAGGTCAAAAGCCCCCACATCTCGCAGTTGCCCTGAATGCTGAGCGTGTTGCGAAAGGACAGCGATATGACTGCTGGCTCCATCTGTTGTGCAGACCCACAAATACCCGCGAGGACCTTTACGCCTTCTAGATCCGGCTCGTGCCCCGATAGTAGTTGGCGTCAAACTCACACTGTAGTAACAGCCACAGCGCACCTGTTGGGAGAAATGTCAGCAAATGAGATACCAGTAAATTCAAATCATGTTCAAATTTGAATCATAATGTACACTCCCAATGTGGAGCATATGGACTCCTAATCAGGGATGGCTCTTGTAATGGTGTATTGGTGCACTGATCTCCTGCATACATTCAAGCAATAAGATTACAAGATAAATTCAAAATTCCTTAAGTGTGTGTTTCAGTACAAGTTGTTGCGAATGGCTTCAAAATTATAACCATAATAATACATATGTTGAAGTCAAGCATGGCGGATGGCGGGTGACAGAGAATCAGTGGTAAGCTAATAGCTCTCATTACATCGTTGCCCGGTCTACAACTGAATCCAACGACGTTGACACTTGACCACTGATCTTCCGGATATTAAAACTAACCAAGGCAATGCAAAAAAAGAAAAACTTTTTATTTTGGTTTGAGTTTGATTTGAAATAAAAAATGGAATTGACGATTCTAGTAATATTTTTTTGTCAATTCTTACTTCGCTTTGATGCTGTGACTTGTAAACAGGTTGAGCTTTGACAAAGAGCGGCATCTTGGTGGAGGATCTCTGCTCTTGTTCAAGAACTTCCCATCCAGGGGAATTGTTCGAGTCAAGGGCGAGTTGAGCGAGTCGCAGCTCTGTGATCCAGTCCTTCTTAACAGTGGGGTTCTCGGTTTGAAAGGTGTAGGTTTCTTCTTTGCCAGACTTATTCTTGGCTACAACTTGGAGGCAACATGAATCGACCCACGCCATTTCTTCATCTTTCCGCTGTAACATGTATTATCAGAATCATTAGGTAAAGGTTGGGCAATCATGATACAATATTATGAATTTTCCTATGTTCTAACTGTATTTATATTTTAAAGGATTGACACTACTACAGTTACGCCCCCATATTAATCTCTTCGATGCGGCAGCCGTGTTTACACAACAAACAATTCCGTGCTCGTAGGGCCGGCCATACAAAATGTGCGTTTTTGAGACGTGGTCCTAGCCGGCACGTATCAGGTAAATGTAGTTGTGATTTGGTTCATCAACCAAATAAACATTTCAAGCTAATTCAATGTTATTGATTGAATTGGCATTTACTTGGTAGAACTCCATTATAACATGATGAAAAAAAATAACAATGTATTTTAGTTCTACAGAAATTGTATTGAGATTTCTGTAGAACTAAAATACATTGTTATTTTTTTCACCGTGTTAATTCAGTGTTTCCATTGTATATTATTAATGTAACCGCGAACATTTTCGCCCTTTAGGATAAAAGAAACGTATCTCAATTTATGTCAGTTACGAGTTATGAATGCCACTAGATACAAATTATTATGTTACGTTATGTGTGTCAAAGAGACATATCAATAAGAGAAGTGGAATCAAGATATTTCGATACATAATAAAATCACTTTCTTACTCAATAGAAATAGAAAGTTTACCTGTATGCTATGTTGAATTTGCTGGAGAATTTTCTTGGTGCTATCTTGACTAAGCTCTGTGTAGCGTCCCCTTAAAGTACCAGCCAGGTCTGAAATGCGGGAGACGACTTCATAGTCATGCATCAACGCCGACATTTCTCCGCAGAGAGAATCGACGCCGGTCCCGTTAGTTCCGCCACCTCCTTCGCCGGATCCCGTGGATTTCAGACTACCACCTCTGTGCAGACCTACAAACAAACCATAAATGTTACATTGACATTTTGTAATAATTACATATTTTTTGTTGGTTAAGATATTTGGTAGGCATGTTTATAAAATGGAAGGGCTCCATGAAAGTTTAAAAAAATTCAATTACCGGCAGTAAGAATCCGGCTGAGAGTAGGTGAAGCGCTGCTGTCAACAATCTCAAGCTCGGCGACGGGATGCATCCATTTGAGGCTGAGTCTCTCACTGGCTCCGAACTCCTCGGACTGTCTTGGGGCGACGGACACGCACACAACCAAGTCATTGAGGAGAAGGAGGCGACGACATTTAGTTTTTGTTATCATACCAGCTTGATTGAACTCCTGGAAAGAAGGAAAAGTATTTTAGAGATTAGAGATATAATAGACCAAGGCTTAGAAGTCTGTTATTCCAATGATAGAGATTATTACTATCGATGGATTCGGCGGTAACTTTGTGGAAGTTCATTTTAATATAAAATAAAAAATAATTTTGATTATTCTACGTATTGTGTTACTTATTGTGACACGTGTTTCGCCTCTTTCAGAGGAATCTTCGGACTTACTATCGCAAAGTTTGCTTAAGTAATAAAGCAAGTTAATTCTAATATTTTAAAATGATAAAATTACAAAATGGAGTTTGAGATTTTCCCTTTTTATGGGAAGCAAGGAGGAGGTTATAGAATCAAAGCAAAGCAAACAAATAATTACACTACTAATGACGTTAGCAATTACAAAATATTAACTAATGGCATGCAATCAATTAGGAAGGGTTAATCCTATCATTGGAAATAATGTAAGCAGTGGTAAGCAACATGTCCTTTTTAGGATATTTTAGTAAGCTGTATAAGATTTGATGATAATATCAGTCCAAATAGTATTTAAATAAAAACAAATAATTAAAATACTTACAAGCTGGGTGACGTTGTCTTCGCGTATAAGATGCCTGTTTCCATCGGTAAGTGGCCGTGCAGCAAACTTTCCACTGACATGACGCAGCATCTCCCGGAAGGCCTGACTCTGCTCAGCTTCACGCTTGCGTTCGTTGAGCATCTCCGCCAGAGATTCGAGCTGGGTGAGAGCCAACTGCAAAGACATGCGGTCATGGTGGCCATGCGGGGTGTGCTTCAAGAGGTCCTGAGAAGAAGAATATACATTATGTATTTATTTATAGATAAATGTACATTGCAAAAAAGTTTATTGCTTTTGCAATGTGAAAAAAGATGAAAATATACAAAGAAGTCAACCGAGTGAGTTCCAACTATAATACATAAACAATAGTACTCGTCTGAACTCACACAAGTCCATGTGAAATATGTCGACATCCGAAGCGATTTCGTTAAAAATCACTAAGGTTCTTCCCAGTGGCATTCCCATTGGTAGGCTGGTTCTACTCCTTGGAAGAACAAACAACTCATATTCAAGATTCCTCAAAAAATTATCAAGGACAATCAATTTAACATTCTCAAGAATGGTGGAATTCTCATTTTGGCCTCGAATAAGTCGAAAGAAATATATGGCCAGGTACATTTCTCTTCGAGCAATCAAACTATTGAACGTGAGCATGCCTAAGAGAAATCAGTTGGATAAAGCCATGGGTAGTATCCGTATGTCATCAAATAGAGAATTCTCAAAAATTTCTTCTGAACCATAAGAACATATTTCACTGCGTGAAGTGAAGACAAGTGCTGCCTTACGGTAGTGAATCTTGGCACATGACAAACACTTGTCTATTGAGCTTTGAGAGTAGATGTCTGGGCCTTATATCAGGGGTGAAGTGAGTTGATTTCGTATAGATAGGATGTATTAATTGGTCGACATTATTTAGCCATTTTACTATACAGCTAAAAGGTAATGAAAATTGTTTTTTTTTAAACGCACCTGTAGAAACAGAATGAACTGCGGAAACCGCTGCACTGGCTTGACCATGAGTCCAAAGAAGGAGAGGCGATCGTGAGCGCTGATCTGCTTCACTTTGAGGAAGTCTGCGAGAGCAGATTTACGTTTCGCTTCCATCTTGGCTAGGTCCATGGCAACCGAAAAGTTGTTTATGAATCCGGAGTATATGTCGAGAACGATGGCTTTCGAAAATGAAGCCACGAAGACATCACCTGTGAACATAAGATAGTAAATTAAAATAAATATTTGTGATATATTATACTTATTATCTGTGGAAAGGAAAAATGATAATGTAATGATATTGTAATGACAATGTAATGACACTTCATGAGAGTTTAATTTCACCTGCTTTGTAGCCAATATTCCCTCTAAGTTGCAGGTTGGCACAAACTTCAATAGTTAACCTTTTTACGACCAGACTATTTTAAAGCGATCAGCCAAAATAACCATGCTTAATTTCTGCTGAAATTACTAACTCAAAACAGGCAAATTTATATTTAACGTCTTTTGCCATTAAATGAATGGTAAATAATTGTTTGCTTTGCATAATTATTGATTATGAAGATTGTGGCCAGGCAAGAAATCTCATTTCCAAAATCTGGCCCGACTGCTGAAAAGTTTGACCCCGTATGGCTAAGAGGGAATACTATTTGTGACTGCTATACTTGAAGCTATTCTCTGGTGTTGCTGAAGTTCTAAGATTTATTTGATGTTCAGAGGCAATATAATGTGGGTATAATAAATAAAGTAAAATAGAAATTCACCCAGTTTCTCATCTCGGTCCCACGCCCTGACGCAATCCGCTAGAGCAATTCGGAACAATGTGTGGCATTGCAGAATGTCCGGCAGTCGATGGAAGAGAGTTGATATCTTGCTACCGCTCAGGATAGCAGGACTGCTTTCTTCTAAAGGTTTTTTATAGTCCTGGAAATTTAAAATTTCAGCAATACAGTCATTTTTATACACAAAATTTTATTGAATTTAAGCCGATAGGAATTAGTTTTAATACTTACATTAACGAGGCGTTGAAGGGTTGCGACATAAGAATTCTCGCTGTGCACGATAGCAGCGACAATATGCCGCCTCTTCAGCTGTTGCGGATTTAGTCCTGGAGGAGGAGCGGGTAAAGCCGGGGGAGCCTGTCTCCGTTCCCATCGAGCCATTCCACTTAAGGTTCCTAAGCCACTCAAGACGGGACCGCATACCGTGTCTTCATCAACCTGCGAATTAAATCATAATTTTAAGTCCAGGTGTCGAAAAACTTCAAAATGAATGTGACAGAGATACGATGCTCAGCTGTTTTGTGGAGCAATAATTGCCATTGGCGAGATAATGCACCCAGCATATATAGGAGATACTATACAGTTTTTACAAGCCTATTTCACTCTTTTGCAAATCTATTTCACCCTTTTGCAATGAAATTAACAGAAATATAAGTTTAAGCTAAAATATATAAAAAGCACATTTTGTTTAATTCGATTGTATCAAGAAGATTTTTAAAAAGGGTAAATTTAATTTGCAAAAGGGTTAATTTCAATTGCAAAAGGGTGAAATTGGCTTGCAAAAACTTTACTAGGCACCAATCGTTTTAAGAAAAATAATATTATCTCTGGGATACACCTGTTGTGAGGATTATATATATAGTTAGGTCAGAACAAACCTCAGGCAACTGCGGCATTTTCGTGGGAGTAGGTTCAGCGGCGACATCATACTGGTGACCAGACCCTCGTCTCACGCTGAACCACCGGCTGAGCCGCCCGCTTGGTGACAAGTCCCCAGGAAGAGAAGCGCAGTCCGGAGCGGACACTGCTGCTCCGGAGGTCGCCACGTTGCCTCCTCCTCCGCCGCCGCCTCCTCCCCCGCGCCATTTATCGCAGAGGGTTCGTGCTTTGTTCAGTGTATTGCGAAGTTGGCCGTTACTTCTGAAAAGAAGGAAAAAAATTTTGAGCAAATGGGAAAATATTTCTGACCATGGTCATTATTTATTGACAAAACATGTCATTGCAGGTTATTCATTATTTATATGTGCTATGATAAAATTTCTTTAAATAAACTATGTCTTCTGTTTAATCTAACATAAAAAAATCAATATTTGTCTGTTTGTTCGCAGTCTATGCCTTACCATACCGTTCATCCGATCGATATGTTACTGTGACAAACTTTTTGCTTGCACTTGCTCGGAGGTTTTAGGCATAGTAAAATTAGCTTACAGTAGGTCTTTTATGTAAAAATCAACGTTTTTTCATATTTTATGCGCTGCCACACCTTTCATTTTGACAACTTATAATTGCACGTGCGCAAAGGTTATAGACATAGTGCAATTAGCTTTCATTAAGTGGCGCGTGTGTCGTACCATAGACAATCGGCAAAAGACAAACCGCAAACGTCAACGGGAAATATTATCGATTATTGAAATTTTGGTAAATATGGTAATAGGTACACGGGACAGAATCTCAATCCTCTCCTGCTTAGCTCCTCCTCTAACTCAGGGAACCACTTTTGCATTTCAGAAAGATAAATTGTTTATGGTGTTGCTTGAAGTCAAATGTCACTGTGAGTTTATAGATATATAAATAAATAATTCCACGTAGGAACGTAGGAACGTATTTGAAAGCAGATAACATTATTTTAATTAATGTAAAGCTTACGATTTTTTTTGAAATGTTTCGTCTTTAATGTTTAAATTTATTCTAATAGAAGATCCTAAAGAATACTTCGCAATAAGTATGAAATCGAGTTGTTTTAATTTTTGGGGCAAAAATGCAAGCTATACAAATAATATTATATGGATAGAGACAGTCACAAGTATATTATTTGTTTAAAATAAAAAGAATAATTTGATTATAGGCTAATATTGAAAAATATTTTTTTCTTTCAGAAGACCATACATCCATATGCATCAAGGATTTAGGCTTCACTCACAGTGACATTTGACTTCAAGCAACACCATAGACAATTTATCTTCTGAAATGCAAAGTGATTCCTGAGTTAGAGGAGGAGCTTTGGGAAATTTTTATCTAAAATATGCATCCAAAAACTTCAATCAAAAAAAACTTTCTTTTTCGAATGGAAGCAACACATCCATATGTGAATATTAAAAAAAATCGAAATCATTCAATAAAGTACTACAATTGATAAAGTTTCCTGACCACATACCGATGATAAATAAAAGTATTTTTTTATATAACTAAATAGTATTTTAACTGGCCAAATTGTCAACATGAAGAAATGTCATAAATATTATAATTTTTGTAAATGTGACAAGACATCTATTGACCAATAGATTACTTATTTACATTAAAAGAAAAGCTTTAGGTAAAAACCGCAAGAGGTCGAATATAATAATTGTGTAACGAAAATCACTGCTTCCAAAGTGATGTATAATATTATCCAATGAATTATTATTACGAGAATTGATTGTAGATCAAATGTTACATATCAGATAGGCATATTGAATTTCCCGAACTGTATTTAGGGTTATAACAATATTTATCAATATGACAGTGGAAAGGGATGAATATTTGATTATTTATGGCAGGCATGCCCAAACCTTGGCCCACGGGCCACATGTGGCCCAATTGAAAGGTTTGTGCGACCCTTTTGTTATTGGCAAAATATAAAAATTTGAATATACATATTACTAAATCTGTGACGAATTATAATATACATGATACAAGAATTTTATCAAAAATATATCCTTGAAGAAAAATTTCTATAAATTTGGGAAAGTAAAAATGCATTTTTCATTTGCAAGAGTCATTTTTCTCAACGATAAAAATCATAAAATCGAAGTGTTGAAATAGGTTGAATAATAATTTGATTGGTGGGCTTTACAAACTAATTACTACGCGTCAGTTCAAGTTCATACGCGCACTTTAAATGCCTGAAGATGTCGAAAGGCGAAACCCAGATTATTAGCGAAAAAACTCATGGAAAAGTACAAAATTAAAATATATTATTATTATGGCTTAAAATATTTATGTGTGACCCACCAGCAACATGCAGTATTTTATTTGGTCAATCAAGTGATTTCAGTTGGGCATAGGATTAGTAATAGCAACACCAGTCCGATTTTTAAATCGCGGCTTTTTAAAAATAGAATACATTAAAATTTACAACTGAAAAAAATGTGATTTATTCAGGGCTGTGGAGTCGGTAAAAAAAAGTCCGACTCCGACTCCAGCATTTACCAAAACCACGACTCCCGACTAAAAAAAGGTTAATATCGTAACTTTTTCCCCCTAATTTTCCTATTTATGTGTATTCAATCAAATATCAACACTATGAATGCGGCCAAAAGCCAAATTTGACATATTAAATGCAAAAATAAAATGTTTGAACTTTTCAAATTTCCGACTCCGAGTACGACTCCGGCCAAAAAGCTCCGACTCCACGACTCTGACTCCGACTCCACAGCCCTGGATTTATTACGTAAATTAATAATTAATCAGTCCACCATGACCAGCTGAACAAGGGTAGTGAAACGAGATTTGCGTGGGTGTTTTGTCGAATAGACTTTTAACTATACCACAAAACCACGTTTAGTAGCAGCAGGTGTTTTTGATAAACAATTAATCAATCAACCATGCATGTTGTTGTTATCATAAAATATTCTGGTTGATCAACTCGAAGTTTTCCTCAAATTAATTTGGTAATCCTATCGGAAACTCGGTCAGCCATATGCTTAATTTTGCCCGCTCATGTGACAGAACAAAGACTCTATTGAATATAGAAATAATCGATGAAATTTAATACTTTTGTATCAGAAATGTGTGACCTGAAAAACTAAATAAAACGAGGAAATATTTAACGCATTTAACGAATTTAGTTGGAATTGCTTTGAGAATAAAACGAATTTTATTTTAGCGATAGTATGGTAGTTCGTATTCGATAAGTGGGTCGATTGTTTGGGCTCCGAGAGGTCCTAGGGTTAAAAAGATTTTTTTGAGAATTTTCTATTTTAGGACATATCGCTCTATCCAACCGATTTTTCTTAGGCTTGCCTGCATTCACTAATTTAAATGCTTGAAGAGAAATATATCTGGTTATATATTTCTTTCAGCTTATCCAATGACAAAGTGAGAATTCCACCATTCTTGAGTATTTTCCTGTATTTTTTTATGGAATCGTGAATATGATTTTTTAGTTCTTTCGAGGAATAGAATCAGCCTGCCAATCAGGATACCACTAGGGCAGTGGTTCTCACGTACAATTTTCCTGTGGCCGTACCAAAATTTTGTCTTGACTATTGTGTTTTAAGAACCCACTGAATCAGTATGAATGTGATCAGTTATTGAATGAAACGGTCAGTAATTTATGTAAAACGGTTCGTTTTTGAATAAAAATGGCCAGTCATTTAAAAAAATGGTTAGTTCTAGTTTGACAGCTGTGAAATTGATCAAATATGGTCGTAAGAAGCAAATTTATGACTAAGTCGAAGGCTTACGATTTTTTTAAATGTTTGATTATATCGAAATGCAAATTTAACCAAACCTGACCAAATCTTCCAGCCACTACTAATTACAGACCGTTTATAGATAAACTAAACCTTTAAGAAATTACTGACAATTAAACAAAAATATACTGACCAAAATTAATTATTTACTGACAGTTTTATGTATTTATTACTATCCATTCTTTCAAACTTACTGACCGTTTATCGAATTAGATACTGACCAAATAATTAGTTGCCATAGTAAATTAAGGTGAGTTAATTTAGTATATGTACATACTAGGAAAATTTGTGTTTCTTTCAATCGGAAGCTTTCAATCTTATTTACTGTGCATTGAGACAATTATATACCTTCCGGTATTTTATGATGTTTTTGAATCGTATTACCGATTATAAAAATTTGCAAGCCCTAGATCGTCCGACATCATTCGTCATGATTCGGCAAATGACAAACAAACACTTAGTTGATAATTGACAGTGAAGCTTCTATCTATACAATGATAATTTTGAGAGCAATGATCGCGTTTGCGGTTGCATCCAGTGCTCGATTTGTAAAACGAAAGAATAATAAAATATTTACTTTAATTAATTAAGTAAAAATTGCTTAGTTTATTTTTTCATCGCGATAGGCGTATAGCGTTCAAAATGGGGTACATGATTCGACACATCAAGTAGGATCGTTTTAATTTTGTACTTTTCCATGAATTCTGTCGCTATCGAATCGGGTTTCACCTTTCAGCATCTTCAGGAATTTCAAGTCAAAAAATTCAAACGATTAAAATTCCATCAAGCACCTTAAGTAGAATTCCGCAATTTACTGAGATATTTAATAGCACATTTTTCAGGACCGGTTTCTCTCACCGCGAGCATTGTCAACCGAACAGTTGATCGACGAGCGAAACCGGTCCTGATCCTAATAAATCTATTGTGGAATAAGCACTAAAATTTTGTTATTATTTTTTAATTTGATGTCATTCCAGGGGTAGAACCAGTGAACCAATTAAATGAGATTGGTGAGATATTTAAAAAAATGGATTGCTTCGATGTTGAATAGTGTTATAATATAAATTAACAACTAAAATATAGAAAGAAAAAGTTGATTTTGTCAGAATCTATCTATGACATCTTTGAAAATTTATGATTTTATAATTTTTTTCTCTCAGTTTTTATGACTACAATACCACATCTTGTTTTTAATTAATTAGTGATTAATATTACAAATTGTATTTTATATAAACTCCCGTATTGGTTTCTGGCCTACCAACCCCGCATTGGCAACCACCCTCGTAATGCCACCCCAACCTCCACCTTAAATTTTTTTTAAATAAATGAACATTTTTTAGTTCATTTTTTAATATGATGCCATTCCATCCAAAATTGATAGTGAACAGATTAAAAGAGATTACTGAGATATTTAAAAAAAATGGATTGAATTGAATAGTGTTATAATCATAACCTTAATCCCCCTAAAATTGCTATAGCAAAGAAAACTTTCTTTAATATATAAAAGAAAACGATTTCGTTTTAAATGAGTACTGTTGGATTATTATATTGTTAGTGAGGGACTATTTAATATAAAATTAAATTGATAACTTTGTTATTCCACGTATTGGTAGAAGCAAGTTGTAACCACAAATTTACCGCCGAGTCCGTCGAGAGAAAGAAATTGTCTAATTTTGTGGAAACTTTTCCCCGTTTCAATCAGTTGAATTCAGTTGTGATTAATCAGTTTTTTACCCCAATGGAAAGATTAATCAATCACCAAGCACTGGATGCACTGGACGCAAGTTGTTTGATTATCCTTTGGCGTCAATTAATGCCACGAGGATATTAAATTACACTCGATGTCATCTGCATTACAAATAATGCACGACCAGTTAGAAATTCGAAAGACAAAACATTGCCAGTTCGGTTTGATAAACTTAATTCAGATCTCTCTAGCGGTGCATTTGTCAAAGTACCGTCAAACGGGGTGAATGGAGACAAAAACAAGAATTGAACTTTAGCACAACTTTACTAAGTATCCAATGTAATCATTATGGTTAAGTAAGTTTCTTCTCGCTCAAACTCCCTTTTCGAAGAGAGTAAGGATGAAATGGATACGAGGACTAGGACAGGAATAGTGGTTAGCTAATTGCTGTCACTGTGCATCGTACTGTGGGATCGGAAAGGTGGGAAGGGATTTAACAACACCAACACCCATTGCCTCTGAGCAGAATCGAGCTATCGGCTGAAAAAATCTGCTCGTACCGGGAATCGATCCCGGGCGGTCTGACACGGTAGCCAACGATCTTGACCACTGCACCACAAGTAACAAGCAGTTCTCGTAGAAAAAAACATACAATGTTGAGATAAACTCCGAGAGGAGTCCATTTGCTCCAAGTTGGGAGCGGACATGGTAATAAAAATTTCTTCTCGAATGACAAAACCAAACCAACTAAATGACTGGCCAAAATTCAAACAAACGTGTGGAAGTTCGATGCCTGTGCATCCGTACTTATAAACTTCTCTTTTATTGCACGAAACTTAAAATCAATCATGTTTTTTTAGTTAATAAGTACCGTAAAACGGGGTGAATAGAGGTTCATATATACCAATCATTACAATCTGTTGTTTTGTCTGTATTCACCCCAATTCAATATGAATAGAGAACAAAATTGACTGTGTCTTAAATGACGATAGTGATTTTTTTTTAAATATTGTCATGAATGTGTAGTAAGACCATAGAAACACGTTTCAAGCCATTCATATTTGAAATATGTGGGGCAGGTATGAAAATACATAGTCGTGAAGGGTAAAAAGTGTCTCTATTCATCCCGTTTTACAGTATATTCTCTACCGACAAAATTAACAGTGGGTCAAACTACTGCGATGTTATTCCAATAAGCCAGAAGGTATCAACTATTTACATATTGAGATAAAAAAAAAGCATTCAAACCAGTTCGACCACTGATGTAACATGTGAAAAGTATAAAAAAACAGAGAGAAGAACAGTGCAGTCTATTCAAACTAATAAAATTTTCACTGGCTCAATAGCAACCTTCTTGGGAAATCATAAATTTGATTTTTCCATATCCTTCTAGAATATCGACCGAAGGTGCTTTATGGAATTTCAATATCAAATTTTAATCGTTTGATTTATGTACTTTTCCATGAGTTTTGTCACTAACGACCTGGGTTTTATTCGTTCACTTGAAATGCCTGAAGATGCCGAAAGGTGAATCCCGTGTCGTCAGCGACAAAACTCATGGAAAAGTAGAACATTCAAATGATCCAAATTTACCCATATCCATTTTTGATATACCAGCTTTGAAGCTTTAAAAAACAGAGCTGGACGAGACAGATCATTTAAGAAAATCGATTGCATTTATTCGGATATTATAATGGAGCTCTACCAAGAAAATTTCAATTCAATTTCCACAATATCGGACATAATGGTTGGGTTTGGTTTCTTATAAATCAATTCGTTAATTTGCTGAAACGACTATATTGCACATATAAAACTTCGGGCAAACATGCTATTTAGCCATAGGTAATTGAAATCTTATTTTATACGTGTAGACATTAAAATCAAATAATCATTAAATTGAAGAAAAAAAAATGATCCGGAATAATATGTGTGCAGATTATTTTATATCGTGAAATAGTTACCAATGGGCGAGTCTATTAATCGAGAATAGAATACTGTAGTTCTTAATTTAAATATTCTTCTTAAACTCTATGGTCGTAAAATTTTTTTCGTTATCGAATTTGAATTTGGAGTTCCGCTGCGCGTATAAAAAATAATTAAATTTAATGGAGTGTTTATATCTTAATTTAAACCGTTAGGTGGTGCTGTAGGTTACGATGTTCCCACTGAAGTGTTGCCAGTTGAATGAATTAATTGCTTAAATTTAAGATATTTCTAACGGGTCATGGTTAGATAATGGATAGAATGTGTGTTCGTAAATGACAAAAGATAAAACGGCCTTTCTTCGAGGCATACATTTCACATTACGAGTATTTTAACAGCGGGTAACATTTGACATTCGATTCATAACATCGAACGTGGCGGCGTTCCCAAGCGGCTGTCAACGTGATCTAGAGAATAATAACAACGAAATTAAACTGAAAAAAAGCTCGTGGCGAGATAAATTAACAGTTAAAAGAAACAATCGACAGAGGTGCAGAAATACGTCATTTTATTCGTAAACATTTCTGTTTTATAAACTTCGTAAGAATCACAATGTATTTTTTTATAAAAGTTGTTTAACTGCTTTTGTGAGCAGTCGCAACCAATTTGATTGCGATACGATTTGATAACAATAATTTAATATTATCATAAAATAAAAAGGTTTGAATAGAAGGCAATTATTTACCTTGCAAAATGCAAGAAATTATAAATCAAAGTTTTAGACGTTAAAGGCTTACGTTTTTAATTATTTTAATCTGAAATCGTATTTATCGATAGATACAAAGGATATGAATGGCATTTAAGTTAATCGTCAATGCGCCAGATATGTTGAAATCCATTATCATAAATGTGATTAGTATTTCTTTCGCACACATAATTGGACATATTTCTAAGAAAGAGATCCAACTCAAAACATTACCAAAATCGACTTGCATTAAGCCTTTGACTGATAATTTGACAGATAATCTAACATGGCCGCTGCGGCATACTATAACACACCTTTATATATAAGATAAAACTTGAATATATTATTTTAGATAGGTTAGGTTAGGTTAGAAATTCGTTTCGATTAAATATGATATAAAAGTATGTTATGGTATACTGCAGCGACCATTTTAGAATATCTGTCAAATTATAAATCAATGAGTCAATGCACCTAGTCTAAATGATTACCGGATCTTGTTTGCAAAAATACGTATAGTTATAAGTTGGTAATCATAATTTACGCGATGATTTTCATATGATCGTTAATTTCAAAAGGTGTAGAAAGCTTTATCATAATAATTTAACTGCAGTGCATAATATAATACATAATAGTGAGACGACCAGGGTTCCTTCTCCATCTGACTGGCGTCAGCCAGCATCCTTCCACGGCGTTCGGAGACGGAACTTAGGGATAGGATGGGAGGAAAGGTATCTCTGTATAGATTTCAATTGTTTTCTCTTGGCCAAACTCTATCCCAGAGTTGGCGAGTTTATTTTCACAATATTGATTGTCGGTTACAAAAACACAGATATACAATTGCAATTACAACTACAATTATAACAGGATCAACAGGCCTAAACGAATAAATTTACCTCCTGCCTGCCGAGGCAGGAGCGGAGACGACCGTAGAGTTTGAAAGAAGGATAACGACTGACTCCCCTTCGCGGTTATTTTTTTTGACAGCCACATTTATATTCCGTGATTCTAGTATAGACAGCTCGACCAATCAACGCAACGCATTCTGGCCGGAGCTGAATTAACCAATCACTGCGAAGCCGTCGCAATGAGTCGGTTACAAGTATTTAATACAATTTGAATGCATTTATTCGCGTTATATTAATTGTTTAGGTCCTATTGTCATTGATTGAGGTGATAATAAGATGGTTCGAGAGAGTCCTGATGACCTACAATATCAGGCGGTATCAAAATTCCCTACTTCTGATAATCAGCGACTATCTCGGACGTCTTCCTCAATCAATGGTCTCGCAAACAACAATATAATAACAAACACATACCACACAAAACAAATTGTTTTTTTTTTTTTTTATACAATTCAAAAAATACAACTACTGTCTGAAGGACCGTGGTACATCAAGTTGAAAGGATACATAATATTTCAAAGCATAGTTTGAGTATAACATTACACAAGTTAGGTGACTAACTCAAAAGTTAAAACATACATCAAACCAAAAAAAAATAAAATCGTAAACCAGTTATACATCAAAGGAAACCATACATTAACGATCACGTTTCCAATTCGTGATTAAAAATCAAAGAAGTTAGATTTGAAAACATAAAATATATTTTAACGTTAATTTAAGTTGGAAACATATTTGTTTTTCAAAGAAATAACGGAATCTTTCTAACAGCACAGAGGTGATAGTGAAATTAAAAACATACACATTTTAACAAACAAAAATCACACGAATAAACCAGATCGTATAAGCGACGCCACGAAGTCGTTAAAACAAACAATTGATGTGTCGCCTTGGGCTGGCGAGGTTTCGGTGAAGGTCTGTGGTGGCAAGCTAGGTCTTCTGCAGGAACTACGACCTTGACTGGACGACTGATTTCCAAATATTGGTGCTGCGGGACCACTGGTCGCCACGCACCGCAATCTCCGGTGGAGTAGGCCCGGCACCGATGGACGTAGACCACTACG